>JABSTQ010009760.1:0-418083 GCA_013358835.2 Ixodes persulcatus
ATCCGGCTCCTCACGTGATCGCGCAACTAGAGGGGCTTTAAAGGAGCTGTGCAACGATATTCAATTGGAATGTTTTTCGCTTTCCACGAGCTTACTGGCACTGGTGGGACTCAAGGATACTCGCACGCAACGCCACTGGCCGAGAAACTCCTTTGTTGCGGTGTAGTTTCAAGGACAAAACCGACCATTTCCATTCAATCTTTCCTTTGCAACATTTGATGACGTAACGTGGGGATTGCAGTACACCCATATGACGATTTTGAATGCTGTTCATAGATTGGACCCGAGCATTGCGTGGGCACTCGATTTGGGCTCGTGATAATTACTAGCTCGAGAAGCATTCGGGTAGGGGGCCCGTGTCCAATCGCTGCAACGACGACAATAGCCGAGACATAAAAATGTCTGGAACTCAGCGCGTGTCCTGTGCTTTGCGAAACCCAGCGCGTGGCTATGATCAACATTGGCGGCATATAATCGGCTCCAGTTCACGTGGCTGCTTGTTCTGGCTGCGAGTTGAGGGGGTGAACGCTGCTCGTTTTTCTTTAATTTTTTTCTGGGACTTCTACTGCGGGGGGTGAAAAACGAACACGTGTTTCATAGCTCATTAACGTCAGGGATCCGTTCTAAGTGGTATTTGTGCAAAGTACAAAAATTGTTGCATCGCTCCTTTAATCTCGACGGCTCGCGACCACCGTGGTTTATTAAAATGAACATAATCTTTTTGGGATATACCTTTGGTTAAAAAATAAATTTGGACAATAAAAGCTAAAGTTAAAAAGAAAAACGTGTCTTCACAACGACGGCGCTTTTTCTGCCAACGGATTTCATCTGCGTGTCGTCTGCTTTCTTTCGCTGGTCGGCTGCACCTTCCGACGTATTCCGACTAGAGCACTGCACTGGCCGGAATTTCTAGGCCCGGCCCGACACGGCCCGGTAGAGGCCCGGCCCGGGCCTGGCCCGAGCCCGACAGAATATTTAATTTCTAGGCCCGGCCCGACCCGGCCCGGAAGAGACACAGCCCGGGTCCGGCCCGGCCCGGGCCCAGTAGAATTTTTAGACAGGAGCAAACCCGGCTCGAGCCCGACAAAATTGTTTTTCAAATATAAGCCTGAGCCCGGCCCGAGCCCGACATATTATATACATGTGCCCCAAAAAGTTTGCAGACTTTAACCTGAAAGCTGTCTAAGCATAAAGCGAGCATATTTTATCTAAATTTCTTTTAAACTTGGACCGAGATTTTTTGACACAATAAATATCCCCACTTAGAACGTATATTTTCGAGACTATGGGCGAAATATGGAGTTCATAAGTGATTTAGAGAAAAACAAAAAGTGCCGAATATTTTATTTATGCATTTGTTGACGAGATATTGAACCTTTCGTTGTTCAATTCGTCTCAGAGAGCTTTCCTCTCTACATGTTTTTGTTAAGAAACATGCTAGTGCATCTTCAAAAGGCTGTACAAACATAAAAATATCTATAGTTAGGTTATCTTTAGAGGCATAGTAAGGCTTCCTTCACAAAGTGCGAAATCAAGTTCACGTTTTTTCTGTTTTTTGTTTTTGTTTTTAGTTTGAAAAGCAGAGGATAAAGACACTCGTGTTGTACCCTACGACTGGAGTGCCCTCGTTTGCTTGACCGCACTTTTCCACTATGCTGGTGGAATCCATACGTTTCCTTTTACCCACGTGAAGGCTTTCCAAGTGCAAGCAGCTTTTTTTTTTAACGTCGCCTTAGTGATTTTGCATTTTGCTTGTATGTTTTCATTGAACCTAGAAGATCACTGAGCACATTTTTTTTTTTTTTTATTATCAACACTTTAGAATTTGCGGCACACGACTGCCCAGCCACGGCCCAGCCACGGCCCGGGCCAACCCGGGCCGGCACGGCCCGATACAAAATTTTGTTCAAGCCCGAGCCCGGCCCGGGCCCGAGAAAATGCGGGCTACCCGACCCGAGCCCATGCAGTGCTCCTATTCCGACGCTGCTCACGACGCCATCTACGCGCCAAACGCACCCCGTAATTTAAATTGGTCGTCTGTGTCGCCGTCCGGCGTTGACCCTGGCAAGTTTTTTGGCCCGTTTTTTTTACAGAAAATGAGCTACGCTCTGTAGTTTTACAAGAAAAAAAAAAAAAACGACGTGCGAAACACACCTTTGACGAAAAGTTTAGATTGCTACGTGTAGGCGTCGACTTTTACGGTCCATTTTAGATCGAGCCTGGTGACTTGGGGACACCCTATCTTTTGAACTAAAGCCATAATTAGATGTGCAGTTCAGTACAGTCAAAAAGATGCTCATAAATTGTTATGCCAGCTGCGGAGGCAAAAGAAGTTTGGTCATATTTTCAGGCAGGAGGGAGTTTCTTTGCTTGTTGACGATCAGCCCCGCTGCTCTGAAGAGGCGATCACATAAGCTATGCGTAAACAGTGGTTCTAATCTAAGCATTCCAACGCGAAATATGAGGGGGCTTTTCCTCTTCATCGTCACATATCATCCTTATCATCCACACGATTCATTTGTACAATACCAATAATAATTGGGGTTGTGTGGATATTTAGACAGCGTGTAGTTGGTCAGCCATTTCAAAGCTGCGACGAGTCACTCACTGTAGATGAGAAATTTAGCCAGTGCAGTACAACCGCTAGCCTGGGGTCTTTAACGTGCACCACGCAGTATAGTGGGACACGAACGCACGCCGGTACGATGCTCATTCAGATTGAAACGGGCAAGAGTGGGGATTGAACCCTGGATCCCTGGGTCCCTGAGTTCTGCAGCGCGAGCTTTTCGCTCCACGTGCTCCGAGCTGGTGCGCTAGCCCACTCGCCCACCGATCACAAGAAGCGGCGCCGCAAGCCTTCAAGGTATGGTCGATTTGACTTGCTTCGGCGCCGCGGCTGTCCTGAGCTGAAATAAAGATATCATATATCATATCATATCAGTGAATGCGTAAATAACCGCAGAAATTTAACAAATAAGCATATAAATAGATGGGAATAGTTAATATGCATGTTTGTACAATTTATTTGATATAAGAACGACGAAGCTACTTATGAGCACGAGAAAAAAGAAGTAAAAGAAGATGTCGCTTGCGCTTTTGATTCCATCGATCTTCCCATGAGGTGGTTCCGTGATTTTGTCTTACAATTCAACTGAAGGAACAACGACGCCAGCCTCTGCCTGAGATCCAACGATGGATCAGTCCCCAATACTTGCAACAGGGAACGACGCCAAGGGCATGTAAGAAAACAGCTGCTTCTCCCAGTTTTCTTTTGAAAATATTTACTGTGTTAACACTTGAGAACCCCTATACTATCGATCCGAAGCGAACGAACATGACAATTGAAGGCAGCTAAAACGTCTAAAATCTCCTAGTACAAAAATAATATAAACTAAAAAAATATGCCCTTGTTAATGTAACGTGGAATTCCCTCGCTTGATTTGGAGTGATCCGAAAGCGCTCTATGTTCGCGCCTTTAGTGCAGTATAGGCCTCCTGCGTTGCCCACAGTGTGCTGCGAACAGCGACCTGTTTTGGGTAGTACAAACTTCTGCGTCTCAGACCTAGGTAATTGTGTTCCAAAATTTACTCGTTCTTACTCCAGGGTAAGGGTTTTGTACCTAGCTTGGCGTCCGAAAAACATAACCGCGTCCAGCGTTTTTCTATATCTGTGTTGTCACGTGACACGACCCTCTGGAGTAACTCGAATTCATTTGGGTAAGATTTGGAACACAGCCTGTCACACGTGTAGAAGCGTGCCTGCTCTGGTGCTAAACTCGATCGCGAGTAAAATATAAAGAAACAACAAGAATTCGAACGCCGTCGAAGCACAGGTCAAAGCATAGCCTCCTATTTACTGACAAAGCCTGGCAGATCGCCACGAGAAGCGGCCACCGAAATGGAAAAGGTGGAGCGGCATACAACGGATGAGAGGAGAGCCACGTGACTGGCGCCCCGCTGCGGCGAGACGCCGAAACACTTCTCTCGAGCGAACAAGTGTGTTTCGGGTCTTCGCCGCTGCAAAAGCTATGCTCTGATGTCCAGGTTTCCCAAGTAATGGCTCTTTGATGCTCTCCAAATCTGCGACCGGGCACTTATGGCTCCGTCGTCGATCTGTCAGGCTTTGTGAGTATAGACGCTTTCAGCGCGCGCCAAATTGAGCCGCCATAGCCGACCTTCTCTTGTCTTACCGAGGTGCCGAGCCACTGAAGCGGGCGTTGACGAGTCTCCACAACGGCCTATGCTGGGGAGAAGGACGCGGTAGAATCTAAAATGGCAATGACCTGACCTACTGTGATAAGGATGAAGTGGAGCGAACGGAATAAGAGGGAACAAAAACCGAAGGTCGGTTATGGCGGCGCCCATTCACAGCTGCCTGAAAGCGTCTATAGAGAGGCTATGGTAAAGCGAAGATGCTACGAGCGTGAGCCAAGGGACGCCAATCTCGCGCCCCAAAGAAAAAACAAAAACAAACTTGACGCGAGAATAGCTAGATATTTTGACGTCACCACACAGTGATAGGATGCGCGTACCATAGCGATGTTGGCATGAATCTCGCACTTTCAATTGTTTTACGCGTCGTTGAGTCTAATCCAATTCGGATGACGTCGAAATGTGCTTTTCCGTTGTTCAGCAGTACAAAAAAGAAAAAAATCTTAACGATGACGCCATAAGTTCTGCGATGCCAAATCAGGTGAGCTTGTTCTACCCAAACAAAAGGCGCCACATATTGCTCAGAGCATCAGAGCAGGAGGCCTATATTGTAAATGCGAGAGCGCACTTGCGTACGCAACGAGCTTGGGTATCACCTTAGAACGCTAAACCTGAACCCACGGCCTGCAACAAAAATGGCACCCCCCCCCCCCCCCCCCTTCGCCCCAGTTGCCGCCATATTTCGTGTTTGCCTCATTAGTGATCGCGTGACGTCAAGATGGCTGCGCCCAGAGGTGGCCCAGATCAGATTGGCCAGATCTCGGACAGCAAATGGGCTCACTGGGGCTGTGTTCCAATGTTACTCGAATGGATCCGAGCTACTCCGGTGGGTCATACGTCACGTGACAAGACAGATAGAGCAACTGGGCGAGGGAGGGTTTTCGAACGCCAAGGTACAGAAACTTTACCCTAGAGTGAGATCGAGTAAATTTTGGAACACGGCCCGGCTCACCGTGATAATCAGATCTGATGTCATCGTAACTTCCCCGTGATCACTAATGTGGCAAACGGGCAAAAAGGCAGCAACCGGGGGGGGGGGGGGGGGGGGGGGGGCGTTTTTCGGCCGCTGGTTTACCGCTCTAAAGGCCGGTTCACACTTGCACGGAAGCGCTGAGGTAGCGCTGCTCACGTGTCATCAGCTACTTATTGTCTGTCATGAGCAACAGTTTAGAAGATGCGATACAAAGCTGGTGAACGCTCCCGTCAGCACGCGCTTAGCGCGAGGTTCGGCGCTATACTTGTAGCGCTCCGCTGCATGTGTGAACAGGCTTTGGTTTACTCAAGCTCGTTGACGTACGCCGAAGATATACCAAGGCGCTCCAAAACCACTTCAAATCTACCGAGGGTTCCGTGTTTTAGTAAATACCATAAATTACGAAAGTTAACCCTCGAGCCCGTTTATAAAATTGGCAAAGAAAACAAACAAACAAAAACTAAACGACCATTTTTGACTCGACTTATCTCAAATAAGAAAATCCGAGGTTTCACGGAAGAACTCTTTAGCTACAGCTCCTCTTGTATTGATACGGAACGATTCACTTTTGGCAAAGCTTCGTTGGCTTCATCGAGTTGCAGTGCCGGCTGCGCCGGAACTCTGTGCGAAACGAGGTATAGTAGTCGTTCGCGCGCCCTACCTCACGCTGTTCTATAGGACAGGAAATCGACAGAGTGCGGACTTTGTCAAAAAGCTTTCTTTTGACAAAGTCGGACCGCAGTCGTCGCTGCCGTGCGATGGAGCCAGTCATGCAGCGTAAGAAGTGCGTCGTCGCGGCTTCGTCAGGAACACTCTTAAGGCTCTGTTACACTCCGACGTTGAGCCGCAGCGAACGTAGCGTAGCGCAGAACACGGGCCTTTGATTGGCCGGCGAGCACGACCTCGATATCTTCGACCATCAGTAGCGGTGTCCGCTGCGCTACGCCGCGTTTGCTACGCTCGACGTCGGAGTGTAACAGACCCTTTACGATCTCATTTCATCTTCAAATTTATAGTTATACAAAAAAAAATCTTTCAAGCTGCTAAAAAAGAAAAAGCTAACATCATCGCACTATTATAATTATACTTTTTTATTCCTCGGTTATTTCTGTTTCTAGTTCTTCTTCGAGTGAAGATGACCGGTTGTCCTTGCATTCGGCAGTCTCGAACCAAGGGCAGACGGCATACCCGTCACAACCAACACAGACGTCACGACAGAACATCTGCCAAAGAAGTCGACGCACTTTTCATTGATGCCAGTATCAGAAGAATCAGGTCAATCAGATCAAACCCGGACGTCTACTCCGTCACCAAATTGCACCACAATCATCACTGCCGTCCGAACGAGCCCAGCCAGGATCCACTTCCCAACCAGTGCAGCCAGGACAGTCCTCCCAATCCACACCAAACCCCACCGCCTGAACGGTCATACAGTTTCAACAGAAATTGCAGCCATCAACGCCGATGCCGCTAGTGCTGGAGGAATTCGAAACGACACGGGCTATCTCAACAGCCAAGCCGAACATCAAAAACAAACACTCCAAAGCCGCCCGCTGCTGCTTACTCTTATCGTTGTTCATGCTTTTACTCGTTGCCGGAGTGATCGCCGCGATGGCCATCAGGTCAGCAACGCCTCCAAAATTACCTGATTCATCTCCCTTTTGCTGCTCCGACGTCATGGAGTACCTTAACCGGACCATCAACTTCGGCGTGGACCCGTGTCGCAACTTTCACGAGTTCGTATGCGGCGGTTCGGATGCCGAGTGGAGAGGGAGCATCTTGGACAGGGCGTACCAGGCCATTTTCTTTAACGTCAGTCTAGAATTGCACTTAGGTGAAACGGTCGGAAAGTCGGAAGCAATGGTGACGCTTATGCGCTTCCATCGCTCTTGCCTTCGTCCCGCAGATTCTCCCTTGGAAGCAGACAGACAGGCAGTCGCCTTCTTGAAGCATATCAATGAGACATCAGGTTTATTGGCTTCCAACGCCACACGGGGCATGCTCTTCCAGCTGATTACCTTGATGTCACTTCGCTACGACATCCCAACGGTCCTCTCCATCAACCTTGTCAGCATCGGAGGATCGAACGGCTCTATGTCGCTGACCTTCGCCTTAGGTCCCAGTCTGGAAACCAGATGGGCGGCGAGATGGCCTACTTTAGGTACTCGATCAATAGGATGCTATTGTGGACGAACACATATCTCCAGTCAAACGTCACGATTGATATGGTAGATCAATTGGAGATGTCTCTTAACCTCGGCCCGCCTGATGCATATAAAAACTTTACGAATATATCGATGGAAGAAATTGCTGATATCATCAATGGTGTCTCACCTAGAGCTTTCAAGTACCACATATCCTCCCTCTCTCCCTAAGGGGGTTGAATTCAATGAATTGGCAAATATACAGAGCTCGAACAGAAGCGTGATAAAAATTGCAATGAACGCTTTTTTTCAACCCAATCAGCGAGTGGTGGCTGTCACTCTAGCACTAATCAACGTCTTTGCCGCAATACTCGATCGACTGCTTTCACCTCAGTACCGAAAAAGGTGGCCTCATTGGTCTTCTCATTACTGCGAAATGGAGGTGCTCTCTTTCAGAGAAACGTGGAGACTAGCTTCCCTAGAATACATCCCCCTCAATGGAACCCTCATTGTCGAGCAGATTAAGAAGGACGTTACCATTGCTGCCTTGAAGCAGTTGGTGGGACATTGCGGCGCGAAGTACAAGCTCTGGCACTTGGTACATGATAAGGTGACCAAACTACGCATCCGCATGCCGGAAGAAAATGTTTACCGGGACATTGAACTACCCTCCATGACGCATAACTTTGTCCTAAACTACATCGCTTTGAAACGCTACTCTCAAGAGGTCAAGGTCCGTCGAGCACAAACCGGGATGTCCGAAGGGATTATGGACGATGAAACATTGGGCTTCAGCTACTTCGCTGAGGAAAACTCTGTGTACCTGACGCCTCCGTGGTTCCAGCAGCCCATGTTTTACCCCAAGTCTGAGCCTTTCGTCAACTACGCCGTGATAGGAGCTATTTTGGGGGGTCTAACGCACCGGGCAGTGGGCAGGAGCGGCCGGAATCACGACGCCAACGGGAACTTGAAAAGCTGGTGGACTCACAACCTGGGTGTTGCCATAGAGGAACAGCAAGAGTGCTTCAGGCGCGAGTACATCGACGTGAGCGACGGCGAACCATCGCCTTCTCTGCTCGACGAAATATGGGCCATCAGCGAAGGACTCGAGTTGGTTTGGGAGGACGTGCTAGCTTATGGCCTGGACGACGGAAATGTTCAGATCAATGGCAAGACCTTCACCTGGAGACAGTTCTTTTTCATTCGGTTTTGCTCAGTTTGGTGCAACTATGCCAGGACGCCTGCGGAGAATGCGTGGAGATGCAACGTCCCTCTGAGACACATTCCCGGCTTCGCGTATAGCTTCAACTGTTCCGGGTCCAAAGCTATGGGCTACCGACATAGCTGCACGATGAAGTTACCGTGCCACTGATGACTAAGTCGCTGAATTAGTCATAACAATGGAAATATTTAGAACCGTTTAACCTCGCGGAGCTTAGATAACCTCGCTAGAAGTTTTTTCAAGGTAATGTACTTGGTAACTTGTTTTCATACATTAATTGTTATTTTACTTAGTACTACTTTCTTGTTACATGAAAATCGTTCAGTATTTGGGACATTGCTCATGATTGTTTGAACACGACGGCGTGATAAAACCGAAAAATTTTGTTTTCTATAATAGCGACTTAGTTTCTCGAGGTTTATATATATTAAATAATATCAGACACTTAGTTGCCAGAATTTAAATATATGTAGGAGAAAAACATTTATGAATTTTTGCATGCAGAGCTCTGAATAAAATACAGGATCACAAAACTCCCTATATATTGGCTTTTTAATAAAACAAGCGCAGGTCCCGAGATGACTGTATTGTCACTGTACAAGTACAGAAACTGCAATTGACCATATGCAAAAACAAAAACGCCATCTAGTGTCCCCATGATCAATTGTCAAATTTCCGCCATATTGGAGGGTTCCCGTACAGATAGTTTCGCCGGTTTTGCCCGAGTGTCAATGGTCCGGACAAAGTGGGAGTCGTACAACCAAAATATGATAACCTGCTGCAAGTCCAGTACGAACCCTTCACAAAACGTGCACGAAAAATGTTGTTCACGGACCTGGATGGCCAAGTACACTGGTTGAGTGACGGGTCTTGCGACGTCGTTATGGTGACCTCGTTGCTTACAATGGACCTTTTGTAGAAATACGCGGTGCGCATGCGCGGAGTATTTGATGCGCCTGGGTTCGAGAGTATCTAGTTCCAAACAATCCGCCATCTTGCATTTCTCGCCTTTGAGCGCCTTGGAGACCCTCGAGACTCAAGTTTTGATGTTGCGAACATGGTGAACACGAGTCAACGTACTGACGACGCCCATTCTAGATTACGACGTGCACCGCAATCATGCCGGTGAACTGTGTAGCCTTCGGCTGTCGCAACTATTATCGCCCGGGTTGTGGAATGGACCTTTTGTAGAAACATCGGTTCGAGAGTAAATAGTTTCAGTACCCTCTCTCTCTTTCTTCTGGCCGATCAGAGAGGAAAGATGGTTTCGTTGTGTCGACTTCGGGGCGAAAGATTACGCACGATGGGGACAAACGCTGGTTTGGGGGAACCGTATCTAGGTCACAGCGCCTCAATGGGTGAACAGGATGTAGCTGACGTTTTGGGTGTGGAACGGGTAGGAGAGGCCTTGCGCGCGCGTTGTTTTCTCGCCACTTAGCCTCGGACCCAGTCGCGTGTCTAGGAGGCAGCACATATTCGCCAAGAGGTCCATTCCTTTTTCTGAATTTCGCGGTCGTCTTTCTTTTCGTCTACGAACTGAAACTAAATAGCGACCCTTTGAGTACACAAATAAATTGTCCTAATATCATGAAAACCGAGTTAAAGGGGCAGTGCAACGATATTCAATTGGGTGTTTTTTACTTTACGCGACCTTATTGGCACTACTAGGACTCAAGGATACTCGAGCGCAACGGCACTGGCCAAGAAACTCTTTTCTTGCTGTGTAATTTCAAGGACAAAAACGAGCGTTTTCATTCAATCTCTCCTTCGCAAACTTGATCCCATAGCTGGGTGGTCGCAGTACCTCCAAGTGACGATATTTGAATGCGGCTCATAGATTGGACCCGAGCATTGCGTGGCCACCCGATTTGGGCTCGTGATAATCGATAGCTCGAGAAGCATTCGGGTAGGGGCCCGTGTTCAATCGCTGCAATGACGACAATAGCCGAACCATGACAATGTCCGGAATTCAGCGCGTGTCCTGTGCCTTGCCAACCCCAGCCCTTGGCTATGGCTGTGTTTCAAAATTTACTCGATCCGACTCCGGAGTAAAGGTTTCGTACCATGGCGTTTCAAAACTTACTCGTGCTTACTCGATGACGTCATAACTTGCGTTCCAGAAGCGGGTTGTTTACTCCGGAGTAATTACTCACGCTACCCTCCTCGATTGGGAGGTAACGTCGGATCAAATCGCGTAAATACGTCACGTGATCTGTTCGTCGTCTGCTTTCTGCGCCGACAGCCGTCAAAGCTCGTTTGCTCCTTGGCTTTGGTGGCAGACGTTCGAAATACGAAAGAATGAGGTGCAGCCATTTATGTGTGGTTATTTCAAGTTGCTGTTTTCAATGCAGGAATGCAAGTTTATTCAGACAACCGTCGAGGAATACATTTGTCTGGGGGGCCGCCACAAAAGATATCGGCATGCGCCTGACAATGCGACAGCCCCCCCCCCCCCTCCCTCCACCCCCCAGACCATCCAGCATATGCCAGACAAAAATGAAAGTCTCAGAGGACGAAAGCTACATGATCAAGAAAGATCAAACATAAATCCCATTAGCAGTACAAAACACTGTATACAAAGACAAAACCAAGGTATTAAAATAAGATTGTCCCCTACGTTGGACAAACAACAACGACGCACATCAATTTTTATGCCTGCACAAACACAGCAAACAAAGGGGCCACACACAACAACATAGTGCAGTCAGCCAGCCATCTCTACAAAGACATTTCTTTAAGCCTGCACTACTCGGCGCCGAAATTGGCGAAGGGGGACGTCGCCGGCAACTTTCGGTTGCTAGGTGTTACGTCACCGTGTCGCTCCCTGTTACCATCCAATCCAGTGGAGGCCTCCGTTGCTATGCGTCCTATCGCCTAGCCCAGGTGTCTGCAAACCCCGGCCCGCGAGCGAGATCCGGCCCGCGGAGGCGTTCCGGACCGCCCGCAGATGGCCGCGGTCTTTCCAGCGACGCCCGGCCCGCGGCCCGCTTCTACCAACGCAAAAACAAGCGCATGTAAAAAGAAAAAGTAAAAAGTCCAGCGATTTGCATTAAAAGCGCCAACGACGATCATGAAAAAGAATGCGAGAAAACTGCTTCAAAACGCGGGTTTTCTTGTCATATTATTTATTGTACATTGAGCACTATTTGCAGTAACCTTTTTTTATGTCTGGGTAACTATGTTAAAATATCTGCATGCATATCGATCGTGCGCTGTATCCGATGGCCTAACTATTGCATATTGTCATCATCAGACCTACCATTTTCGGTGGCCCTCTGCCCTGTGTGAATATGACAAAGTTCCTATTCGCATGTGATTTATGCTTGGTGAGTTTTCTGTGTCACAATTATTTTGCAATGTCATAATTAGCAACTCATTGAATTTAAAACAACCTATATGTATTCATCCAGCTTATATTTTTTATTATCGCTCTAGTTTATATTTTTTTTGTTTTTAAATGCACATCTACGTTTATTTGTATATATATTACTTCCTTCTTTATATAATCTTAATTTTTTCCGGCCCTTGAGACTGCAACAAATCTCCGATCCGTCCAATTACCCAGAAGGTAGTGGCTATTTCGACGTCCACGTTCAAAATAATTTAAATAACATTTTGACGCCTCTGACGCAATGTTGGACAAAATACTCGATAAAATTATTTAAGTTAAGTTACTAAATACCTGCTTCATAAAGTATTTAAAATACTACTCAAGTTACTTTCACTGTAAAGTATCTTGAGTAGAGTACAAATACTTAGAATAGTAATTCAATTACTTTTGAAGATACTTGCGCATTGCGTACTTTGTATCGACGACAGTGACAACGACAATTATATAGCTGCGCAAATCTCAGAATGTTTTATTAGCCCGCAACAACACAAAACGGAAAAAAAAAAGAGAAAAAAAAGTATCGTAGGGCTATTTTTGCAGTCCAACAATAAGGAGCGGGATATTGTCACGAATGACAAATTATGAGGCGGCGAATAACTGAAGAAACTAAACGTTTAATGTATCCACCTTGTGCCCAAAACAAAATAGAGAAAGGCTAGCGCGTGGCAAGCGTCGATGTCGGCGAAACAGCAGGATCGAGCGCTGGGGCGAGACTGACTATACTCCGTTTCACCTTATGTTGTACAGCAGCGAAGGCTAGAAGCGCGAGCTCATAACGTTGGCAGCTGCTCTTAAGTCACGAGAGCTTGTGCCGCCGGGATGTGCCCCAGAGCAAGGAGCTCGCGCTTGTAGCCTTTCCTGCGGTACATCATAAGGTGAAATAGAGCATAGGACCGCCTTCGCCGAGTACCTTTTGTACCCGCGTGGGTTTCTAGAACATTCGGCGTAGCACGTTCGGCGCGTAGAACATTCGTAACTCGATCAGACAAGGTTCTCGAACTTACGAGAATCTCAAGTTAAAAGACTAAATAAAAGAGGAGTACGTTCCCTGGAATCGAACCTGGAGCCTCCGCGCGAGAGCCAAGCGCGGCAACCATTCGGACACGCGCTCCCTCGGCAACGCGCGTGGCAATATTACCTATACATGTTACAAAACATTTCTGGGACAAAAATAAAGAGGTAGCTGGGGAGAAGATCAGACCGTGGCGCCCCAAGCGGTTAACGTTAGAACTGTACGAATGGGGACAACAAATACAATGACTCAGCGCTCGGCTGACATGACCGAATGCGGCGTCAGCGTTCGGCTGGAGTTCGTGTTCTTTGGTGAGGGGAAGGGGCTGTTTTGTTACCACCCTGGCCTGCATGAACAATGCAGGCAGCATGCACGGTGACCAGCTCAGCACAAAAGCCGAAGTGGGTAGCTCGCATTTTCTGATGACCGCTTTCGTAAGAGATCCGGCACTCAACTTCACTTCATTTTTTGTTAGTATTTTTACATTACACTGTGCCCCGTGCTCTATTAAAGAAGATGACATGGACTGGACATTCCCACAAGTCCTGGGGCATGTGCACAGGCCTTGTGTTGGATAAACACCGACGTGTAGGGACAACAAACGGGACAGAACGCTTCGCTAATAGTGTCATCGCTGAATATCACGTCCTGCGGCGCACCTTAGACGCATCGTTTAACTGCCATTCATATTCCCTATATGGGGAATTCACTGTAAACTAACTTGGGACACAGATATGAGCGAATGGATAACAAAGAGAACCCACATAATAGCCACGGCAGTGGTCGCACCTTCTTCAAGTAGGTTGCGTTCAGAAAGGCACTCAACGTTGGGGGACGCTTTGTTGGCATTTTGAATGGTCATCCAGCTCGTAGTTCATTTCCTGTCCTGTTCTCTGCTTATCATTGCTCGTTCACAGGCAGTGTTCGCGACAGCAATAAGTGACGGACTGACAACAAAAAAAAAAAGAAACAAAAGAAAATTTTGACTTTTTGCCGTAGCGTGGTTAAATATACAACAAGCAAAACAAAAATGTCGTTTTTGTATGTGTCCGCTTCACATTTTCTTCCATTTGTTATTTTTATAAAACTCATGTCTGCATTGTTGTCGTAGGACGATTCCTGGTCTGCGTTGAGCCTCAGTGTGACAATCTTTACTTCCGTAAAACCACCCCTTTTGTTCGAGGATTTTTTGGGGGAAACTCTAGGAAACAAAAGGCGCCTTTGGGAAGGCGAGGGGAAAACCATTGTACGAACTTTCGGCTTAAATATAAGTCACAATCGGCAAAAAAGCGATGTTTTCACGAGCTCAGTGAGTCACCGTAGCTAATCGCAGAGCCGTTTATTGAGAGAGTTTGGCCATACATTGGTTTGAATAGGCGAGCATCTCGGGCCAACCACAGGCCGCGAAACAGCCCCTAGCGGTGGTCGCGTGCTCTAAATTTGTGCCACGACTATACTTCGTTTCACCTTATGTGCGAGCGAAGGCAAAACTGGAAGCGCGAGCACGGAAGCTCCGTGCGTTCAGGCTTTGCTCGAGCGCGCGAGCTGGGGAGAAATGCAAAAAGCGCTGGTCTCGCGCTTCTAGCTTTGGCTTCGCTCGCAGGTAAAGTGAAACGAAGTATAATTTGAGCCGTGCCGAGCGGAACTCCGCGTCTCAAGACGCTCGCGCACCCCAACCTTTGCACTGCTTTCTTTCAGCCAGTCTCAGGACGCTGTTCTAGCAGTGCAGACAAAGACATGGGCACGAGCGCGTGGCTTTGGAAAGTGCCTCCTATGCACGAGGTCTCGTACAAACAATAGCGTTTCGCTGAGCTAGGCTCACGCGCCTGTGCCTTTGTCTTCACTGTCGACATTTGTGAGATGGAGTAGAGGTCTCCTGATTGCTCGACGCTGTGTCACAAATTTAGTTTACGCTCTAAGCGTGGGGGGAATATTCGGCGCTGGCGGCGGCCTTTGCTCCGCCTATTGTCCAAACTCTCCTAATATACGGCTCTGGCTAATCGGAGCTAGCAACAGGACCTGGTTGCTCGAAGGAATGTTCACGTTTGCTCGCAACACGCCCACGCCACTTCATACCGAAAAACTCGGAAAATGGCGGAATGTCAAAAATGTATTCGAGATAATGGGTACAAGATACTCAGAAATGTAATTAAGATAAAGTATCATATACTCTCGATCAAAAGTATTCGCAAGACACCAAGATACTTCAAAAAGTATTTGAAATACAGTATCTTGAGTAGAGTATTTGAGATGGGCACAAGTCTGCTCTGACGGTGGAGGAAGACGAAGCGCTTCGAACAGGTCTGTGTTTTTCTCGGCTCATCTGTTTGTGCTTATTTCTATTTATAATATCACCAGTCTAGACAATTCTAGCTTCAGCGAACAATTAATAAGGCTTCCTCCGCTTGTCGGAGAGGTGGCTTTCGATCGGCTCGGGGTATAAACCCTGATTTGACTTCGCCATGGCTACCGGAACCCCTTCGCTAACGGCAAGTCAGAAGACTCCAACTGAGCGCTACAGCGTGCCTCCTTCAACATGCGGATCCTCTATCGCCGAGCTAGAGAACGAAGCCTCCATCACTAACCTGGCAGAGGTTAGAGCTCCTGACCACGTACCCCACATATCTCCACCCAACGCTGAAATGTTAACCAGCGACATGGAAATCGCCGACACCGACCAAGGTGAATGGTACGATGCCAAGACATCCAAGAAACGCAAAAAGAACTCCAGTTCAAGCAAAAGCGGAGACACAGTTACGAACTCACCTACCACGACAGTTGGCCTGACTAATTTTTGTACCAGCGGTTGAAAACCAGAAAATCACAGCGATCAGCAGTCTAAAACTGCCTGTTGCATTGGAACAGATATGTCCTGAATGCATCCACGAGGTTAGGCCCAACAGCAGATTAAATCTGATCGCAGTGGACACTCGAAATGGCCAGACGACCCGTGCGCTCCTTGCCTGCACTCAGATCTGCGGCTTGAAAGTTCGGGCGTACGAGCCCGTTCCGCGGCACTTCGCAGTAGGTGTGATCAAAGGCGTCGACACTTCACTTTCTGATGCCGAAGTTGAACAGCATGTGAGATCACCAGAAGGCCGAGTGGCGAGAATTCGACAGCTTGGACAAAGTTCAATAGTAAAGATAGCGTTCAGCGAAACAACTTTGCCGAGTTTTGTTTGTCTCGGTCACGTTCGCCATCCGGTGATCCCGTTCAAGGAACGCTCAATTCAGTGCCGCAAATGTTGTGGATATGGTCATCGCGAAGCCAACTGCAAGCGCCCTCCCTTCTGCAGTCGCTGTGGAGAAGCCCACGACGGCAACGACACGTGTTCTGGTCAAGAAAAATGCGCGAACTGCAGTCGTGCTCACGCTGCCACGTCCTCTTTCTGCCCAAAATGGCAGAGAGAAAGTGAGACCCGCAGCTACGCACGCAAACACGCAGTTGACTTTCGCGCCACAAGGTCCGCCGTTTTACAACAGAGGGAAACAACACAAACGGCTGAAATTGAACAACGACCTCTGCACTCGCAGAACACAATAAATGAGACATCTAACAAGCAGAACCCAAGCGCCCATGGCTATGCTGCAGCTTTAAAGAAGAATCAACAGAAGCTCATGGAGGGGGCCCTTCCCTCAAATGACCGCAAAACTCAAGTTTCGGAACCCAAGGGAGAAAAGGAAAGGCCGTCGACGTCAGCGGCTGCCACTCCTGATCCAATGCGGAAGACTACTTCCATCTCTGACGCTCCGCCAATCAAAGGAAATACTTGGGAGAGCTGGATTCCGCTTCTCAAAAAAGCAGCTCGCATGGCCTACATCCTATTATCTTCTGTCGACGCCCAATGGGCACGAAACATCACATCATTGCTTAATATGATTCTTCCGCTTATGGGAAAATTATAAACGCGGGAAGCACCAAGAAGCCGCATAAACGCGTCCGCAACTGGAAATTATTCAACATATCAGGACTATTCACTATCCCCGTGAAGAAAGGCAGGCCTACGATTACCACCAGAGCCCTTAACGGCTCTTTCCAAGGAGCCACGATCAGAGTCATCGCCGATCCAGCTTAATGAAAAAACCAACCTAACCACTGACGTCCTTTTGCCACTGATTTTTCAAGCTGCAAAAAAAAAAAAAAAACTTTTTTTATCAGCAAGCAAGATACAGCTTCAAAGGTATCATGGTTACACTTTTAACTGTGATTGAGCCTACTCTCTGCCTAGGCTCCAGCTGCTAATCTGGACATGCTATCAATAGATAAAATTCGATACCAAGCAACCATTTTCCGGTGGAATGCAAGGGGCCTTCGCAGCCGTCTTTCCGACTTTCGCCGATTTGTGTATAAATACCAATTTCCGGTTATAGCATTATCAGAATCAAACATTGCCGACAATTTTCGTTTATCGGGTTATGAGGTTTTTCACTCGCTACGAGGTAGATCTCCAAGCAGAGTTCTAGTGGCGATTCGTAAAGACCTTACCTATATCTCCCACAGCCTCGCTCCTGACGCCACCAACGAGTACGTCGCTTTAACTGTGAAACAAGGTAGCAACATGTTCACCCTAATCGCAGGATACATTCCGCCAAATACGCAGTTTGACTCCCTGCGTATTAGCTCTATTATTAAAAACACCCCCTCTCCACACATCTTAACGGGGGACTTTAATGGCCATCACCCCTTATGGGGAAGTACAAAAACAACCGCCCGAGGTACCTCACTTGTGACACTCACGCATCAGCATGGTCTTTTTACTCTGAATGACGGAAGTCCGACCTTTTTCCGGGGCGCTACTACCAGCAGCTGCTTAGATTTGACATTTGCATGCTCGAGCCTTTCGAATTCTCTTACATGGTTTACAGATATTGAATGCCATAGCAGTGACCATATGCCTACGTACACGCTTCTTAAGGGGTTTGCATGCAATACCATATCGTCAACAATCAGACGGACAGATTGGTGCCTTTTCAAAGTTAATTTTGAAAAAGCATGTGATTCATTTAGCAGCGACGGTGATTTCTACCATGGTATCGGAGAACTTGTGAAACAACACACAAAGACATACAAACTACCCCGAAGGTTTGTTATGATTGACGCGGAGTACGAACGTCTTCGTGCGCTTCGCAGGAGATACGAAAAAATGGCAAGAAAAACACATGATCCTGAAGATATTCGTAAAGTAAGACGCCAACAAAAACGCATAAAACGCCATCTAGATAAACTAGCCCAACGTCATTGGAGGAATCATTGCGCAACATTAGATCCTCGTAAGCCTCTTTCTAAAATATACAGTCTTGCTCGTGGTCTAAGGACGACTCCACAACAGCGTCAACCTTTTCGCGCACTAGCCCTCCGACTAGATCTTTCGGAACTAGCTGTGGCTGAAGAGTACTAAAAAAAGCTCACGGAAAACGTCGGAAATTCGACCATTCCACTTGTGAAATCCAACAGTCCATTCCAAGCGTGTCCATACATGGACGCACCGTTTGATATACGCGAACTAGACGAGGCCCTTTCTGGACTACGTTTCTCCACCTCTCCCGGTCCTGACGGTATAACTTACGCGGCCTTATTTCACCTGGGTACAATGGGCAAAGTGAGGCTCTTGAAACTGTACAACACATCGTGGGAAACGGGCCAGGTGCCCCGGGATTGGAAAACATCGTGCATTATACCCATCCTTAAGCAAGGTAAATCCCCCTTAGACCTTTCATCGTTCCGTCCAGTTGCTTTGTCCTCTTGTGTCGGAAAAATCATGGAAAGGATGATACATACCCGACTTGAATGGTATCTAGAGCAGTATGACATATACCCCGAGGTTATGGCAGGTTTCCGACGCGGACGCAACTCTCTTGATAATATCATTGACCTCACAACTAGCATCGAAAAACAAAAGAAATCCCGAAGAATCACTACTGCAGTGTTCTTAAGGGCGCTTTTGACTCAGTAAGCCACAAGGCTATCCGCAACGCACTCTGCTATGCCGGGATAGGAGGACGTCTATATGCGTGGATTTTAGACTATCTTGAAAACAGAACAGTACATATGGTGACGACAGAAGGGAAAACAGCTGAGTATATTGTTGCTCGTGGCGTGCCACAGGGTGGTGTTCTCAGTCCCACACTTTTCAATATCACCCTCATAGGACTTGTAAGCAAACTTCCTCGAAACGTCAGAATAACTCTCTACGCGGATGATATCTGCATATGGACCTCATCAATCACGCAGCGATTTAATGTGATTCGCTTACAGAAATCACTTGAGATAATTTCAAATTACTTAAAATGCCGTGGACTATCGCTATGCCCATCAAAATCCGCAGCTATAGCTTTTACACGAAAAAGTACGCTTAGGCATCAGCTCACTATTGATGCTCACCTTATATCCTATGTCCAAACTCACAGATTTCTTGGTCTTATCCTAGACAAAGGTTTAACGTGGACACCACACGTTAGGGAACTGAAAAGAAAGCTTATCAGCATTACCCAGCTCTTACGATTCATAAGTGGAACTACGTGGTGTGCATCTGTAGCTTCACTTATTCAACTATATACGCTCTTTTTGTCGGCAATATTCGATACAGTCTGCCCGTACTTCATGGGATGTGCCGGACAAATATAAGAGCGCTTGAGAGTATGCAGGCTCAAGCCCTACGTGCCTGTCTAGGGCTCCCAAATTGAACTTCCAATGTTGGAACTGTAGCTGAAGCAGGCGCTATTCCCATAGGTGTCCTTAGACTGCAAGAGACCCTTCGAACACACCTTCGTCATCTCACCAGACATAAAGATCACTATCTTGCAGATATAGCAGATAGCAAAAGTGCGTCTGGATTTGCTCAAGTTATCAATTCTGGCAGCTTAGACACTCCACGAGATTTCGAACCAGCAGAGTTCTCTTCATCGCACCCATGGACCTATTCATTAATATAAAGACAAATATTCCAGGGCTACATTCAAAAAAACACATTCCGTTAACCGTATTGAGGCAACATTCTTTGGAAATAATTAGTGTTCATCACCGTTCGCGAACACATGTCTATACCGACGGGTCCTGCACTGATGAAAGCTCCAGTTACAGCTTCGTAATACCATCAATCAATGAGAGACTTCATGGAAAATTGGGTCACACGACATCATCAACAGCAGCAGAATTAGTAGCGATTCGAGAAGCACTTCGCTTCATTTCTGCATGTGACTCACGAGATTGGTCAATTTTTACCGATTCTAGGGCAGCTCTTCAGAGCCTCAAATCCACTAAAAACAAGAACGTCAATGCACAGCTCGTTCATCAAATTTTGAAACTTCACCAGGAGGCTATTGAAAATGGGCATACTCTGATACTACAATGGATTCCAAGCCACTGTGGTATCCAAAGTAATGAAAGTGCTGATTTAGCTGCCAAGGATGCTCACCGACGTAATTCTGGTTTAAAAATCCCATTGACACGAACGGATGCTAGGGCCAGAATCAACTATGTTGTTAGGACTATGATAAGTTCCCTCTGGGCAAATCCGCTTTATTATTACAGACACCTGCACAGCATTAACCCTTTCCTTGTCTTTCGTTCACGCCGCGGTCTTAAACGCCGGACTGAAACTACACTCCACCGAATACGACTCAACGTAGCTTCAACGGGATTCTATCTCAACCTTATCGGCCAGCTAGACTCTCCTCTCTGTGAGAACTGTGCCGTCACAGACACACTCGAACATGTCCTGTGCCAGTCTAGCTTATACACAAGTCAACGAAATGATTTGGCAGACTCTCTCCATCTTCCCAACGCAGAAGCTCTTTCCCTGACTCACCTGCTCGGACCATGGGACTCAGCATCGGAAAGGGTCAAATCAACGAACTCCTTAATCCGCTTTCTTCAGAAAACAAAACTGGACCGAATACTCTAAATCCAGGACATATTTTTACATTAACAAACAATAACGTACGGAATCTTCCTTTGTGCATATGTATGTATATGTGTGTATGTATATACATATATATATGCATATAGATATGTGTGTGTATATATGTGTATATATATATATGTATATATGTGTGCACAGATGAATGTATATAAGTATGTATATATGTGTACATACCTTTTTCTTTCTCTCTCTCTCTCTCTCTCTCTTTCTAATCTTTACCTTCCCTCTTTCCCTCCCCCAAGTGTGAAGTAGCCATCCTGCCAATCTCCGCGGGATAACCTCTTCACCTTTCCAATAAACCAATTTTTTCTCTCTCTCTCTCTCTCTCTCTGCTCTGACGTCACTCCCTGCGAACGTGAAAATATTTGAAATATTATTCTGGCGTCCCCCGTCAAAATTAATATACACTTTTTCTTATTTTAACGTTTTGAACTTTGGACAGCTTTGGAGCTTCAGAGTCCGGACTAGAAAGTGATCGGAAGTGGCAGTCAAAAAAATAATCTTGCTTGCAGGCAGAGTCGCGATTCAACACGCATTTTCCAAAAACAAATGTCGTGTAGTCGACTGCAGTGTCTGACCCCTTAAATAAAGAAGAATGCAAAAAAAAATATTTCTAATGTTTTTAGTTATTAGGCGGCACGTGACATTGACTTGGTAGTGCTAACATTACAGAATGCTGCACAGTTGCGTTTCATGATTTATTTCACGTGTTTTATAAAGAAAAAGCTGAATCTAGTGTCATGACGTTTCCATTTGATAAGACATTTACTGTAAAAGAAATCGTGTATTTCGAACCACCACTGTGCAGACTGTAATCTTTGTTGTCCGTCAGAATCTATGTTGTCCGTCAAAATCTTTATCTGTCAGTATCGTTGTTGTCCGTCAGAATCTGTGTTGTCAAGAAACTTCAATAAGGCAATGTTTGCATTCACAATATTTTATTTAACATCGCGATCGTCTCGTAGTTAACCCACCCGTTAGACACGGACGAAAAAGAAAATGCAAACTAAACAACAAACTCAAAAACCCGGTAAAAACAAGGCGGGAGCCCGGTGCAAAGCGAGACTGCAACCATACGAAGAAGCGCTAGCACGGTAGTGGAGGCGTGGAGGCACAAACAGCGTGCCAAACTCTCAGTGTTACGTTTTATACGCACTTACATTTCTTACGTCCAGTAGAGGGATATCCAGCTAGGCTTTGTTGTGGATTCATTCTTTTAAATGAGACGCGGGCCGAAACGACGTGTAAGAGTTCAGAACATTCGCCACCGGGCCCGTCACGTCCGAAAGGACCAACTGTCGAGACAGTCGAGCACACACAAAGGTTCACAGTTTCAAAGGAGTTTATTCGCTTAACTTCCATACAGCCGAGAGCCTGAGGCAGCCAAAAGGCAAAAGCCCGTACAACCAAGTGTTGGCTGCCTCCTCGGTTGTATGGTAAAAATTGGAGAACACATGATAATGATAGTATATTTGTACAGGTGAGGTGGGTTGTTCACAGAGTGCAGCTGGTCACAGGATTCACACATCCCTGTACTGCACCAAGTTTTTGAACTCAGCAACAATAAGACATTTCCAGCGCCAAGTAGGACCCAAACTTCTCAGGCGTAGGACACAGCGACAGATGACACCGTCAACACGTCAACATAACCGCGGCAACGCCATCAGGAACTGAACAGTACGCAATGCTATAGACTATGACATACACCACAACAGCTGTATTTGACGGGGGACGTCGAATTTCGAAATAACAGAATCACTATTTTGACGTTTTACGGAAGTGACGTTACAGACGTCAAAATAATTGCAAAAATATTTTTACCGTGGACGTCAATATAGTCCTTACCTAGCCACAACACCACAACGTTTGGAAACCCGTGGCCTATAGCCTCTTGAAATATGCACCCTGCCGCCGAAATGTGAAACCTGAATTTTATTAAGCAGGCGTTATTCTCAATACCGCCCGCTATGGGCAGGCCACTGCTTCTCTTCGGATTTTATTTTTATATTATTTTGTTTCGCACCTTTTTTTGTTTTAATATCACGGGTGTTTACGAACGTAAGATGATATTATTTTCCCGAGGAAAGATCACTTTTGTCAATCGCTATGCGTTGTGCAATAACAAAAATTACGCCACTGGAAATCTTCTGGGGCACAAATTAAATGCCGTGATTTCCCCGTGCTATCAAATCCCGGCCAACTTCACACGGCATTGCAGTCAAAAGTACGGAACCGCGTGCGCTCGCAAACCTTTAACGAATACTAACCGCACTGCTCTTTGGTGATGCCACAGAAAGTTACATCGCCTTAACATATATGGGCTAAACGCGAAACGCCAAGGCTAGGAACGCGAGCGGGTAGTTTCGAGACATCCGAGGCGCGAACGAACGCTAGGAGCTTGCGCGACTCCATGCTAAAGGCTGATCAAAAATTTGCGTCTGACTGTGCTGAGTGTGTCGTGACAAGCGCCTTGATGTGTTTGCGTTTGTACAGCAGGTAGCGTCAATGACGCCCGTTCACACGGCCGGTGCCTCCAGCGGCCCTTGGAAGCAGATGGCGGCGCAGCCATTGAGATGAGCGACCCTTGGAAGCGAATGGCGGCGGAGCACTCGCTTGTATAGCACTTGTCTTGAGCGTTCCTTCGGCAGTGGTTGTCGCAACTTGAAAGCGACGCGAGGCGTGAATTTGATCTGAAGGTTTTAAACACTCTAGCACACTGGCGCCGTCTATCGGGCAGACCTGGAGCATATTCAACCAGTGTATAAACTGTACGTCTGGCAGCATTTGCTATATCAAACCTACGTACTACTCATGAGGGACAGTCGCTTGTAACTAGTGTGCAGATTTGATCTCACAGTTACTGCAAAACGTAAAGTTTGCAACCGTCTGCCGGACAGCCCTAACACACGACTGACCTACGTATATGTAGTTTTAAAATATATTTTTACGAATAATGTTCTCACTTTGGAATACTTGTGACAACGTTATAACTTATGAGAGACATCTAATATAATGTTGTTAGAAGTATATTTCAAGAACTACATATACGAAGTTTGGACGTGTGTTAGGGCTACCCTGTAGACGGCGACAGTGTGTGAGTTAAGTGGTTACAAGAAGTAAATAACCCCACACTCGGCACGCTCAAGGCAAGGCCAGTTCACGCATACAGCGCAGCGTTGAGATAATGCAAAGTCAGCGCTGTACTACTAGTGCTGTGTCAGCTTTAGTGCCAATGCTGACTGAGCGCCGAACTCACGTTGCATTACGTATCTACGCGGAAAAAAGGCAGGGTCCCATGCAGCGGAGCGTCGATACAGCGCCGACAGGGTGCCAAGTCGGCGCTAGTCTCTAAATCGCTGACTTAGTGCTGTGGTGCATGTGTGAACCGGCCTGACGGGAAATCACTTCAAGGTTTTCTTTTAGTTGAACTAGAGACGGACCGTCGACCGTAACGGTTGCAACGGGCGGCTGCAACTTGTGGAACTAAACACCGCCGTACTTTCCCACCCTGACCTCGGCGACTTGCTTGTCAGCGCTCCACGGTCAGCGAACAAGACCCAGCAGGAAGAAAACAACTAGCGTTTTTTTGCCAAGATGCTGTGCAACGCTATCGAGTGTTTGGTCTCTGCGTTGCATCTCGTGCGGGACGGGGCCTCAACAAAATACGACTTCAATTCCGAGGGCCACATACTTCGAAACATTTGGTGCTTAGTCGCTCTCCGTTTCGAGTAGTGTGGGAGTGAAGTCACCGGAAGTTCCATGCTTGTTTCGGAAGAAGGACGTCTACGGAGCATTTGATTAATGCATGAAGTTTATGTTTTTGTCCACACTGTCTTGCGTTTTTTTGGGGTTGTAATATTCCTCTCTAACGTTAAATTCCGAGAATCGTGCATTTGAGCCTGACACTTCAACTAAAATCTCGAAATTCTCACTCATCGAATGGCTCCCCACAAGACTTTTCAGGTCTATATGAGCTCTTACTGCGCAACAAGCAGGGCTCCTTTGAGATTAAAGAGCAAAAAATCAGCGCCTTCAGCACTGTTCGGTCAAACGCCTGAAAGTGTTGGAAAGCCAGTCAAACACTCACTTCCATTACCAGCCGCTTACTTGCTGCGGCTTTATGCCTTTTTGCTCAATGCGGCATTCAGTCCCTTAGTGGAGATCAGAGAAGTTGCGTTGCATTGGTAACCTCTCTAATTTGACAAGTGCAAGACGACGGTGACATTTCTCTTCGTGTACCCGTCAAAACGGCACTGGTGTTGAAACCATGTTTCACACGTTTTATACTCTTAATTTAAGATTACGCAAAACTCATTACTTCAAGTGGTAATACATTAATCAATACACGAGGGCCCATGGGAAAGTAATGAGACAAATTGTTTATTCAAACTTGAGTGATTTTTTGGGTTCCGATAGTTTTCCTTTATCAAACTAGTATCCTACATATTAAATATATTGATAAGAATGTTTCAAAGATAATTCAAAGGCATATGAAACAATGTTTAGCGACTTCTTTTTTAGCGTTGCAGCCCCAACTTTGTTCACATCCAGATGTCTCCTGGCGGAGTTAAGCCATCATAGTCATTGTCACTGTGTCACAGCGATCGAAGGCAATTTTCATGCGTATTGTCAAGGGGGAAGACGAAGACGTGCTTGCGAGATTATGGCAGCGGTGCGTGATTGAATTCGGCGTAAAATTTTAAAGAGCGGTAATAGACCGATCTCACCAAGCGTTCCACGCATGCGTGACGCCGCCATAACTGTAGTTCGAAGGAGGCAGACGCCAGTTTACGAGACAGCTCGTGCCGCCTCGTGTTCTGCTCGCGCAGACCTTCAGCAGGGTTGTCGCGCGTGCAGAAAGACTACAGCTCCCACAATGCATGTCGCCAGCGGTGGCGTACTCAAACTATACTCTGTTTCACCTTATGATGTACCGCAGGAAAGGCTACAAGCGCGAGCTCCTTGCTCTGGGGCACATCCCGGCGGCACAAGCTCTCGTGACTTAAGAGCAGCTGCCAACGCTATGAGCTCGCGCTTCTAGCCTTCGCTGCGGTACAACATAAGGTGAAACGAAGTATAGCTGGTGAGATCGGTCTATTGTACTGTAACACACTTCATATAGCCCAGATTTATCGAGATGTGAATTGTGGGAATTTGCAACACTAAGATAATAATATAACAAAAACTGTGCGGAAGAAAGTTTCTTACATATGATAATTATAAAAAAAAACGTTCTTCTATGGATTTTTTTTTTTTTTGTGTATACGCTCACGTGAGCGCATATAATTTCCTTAATTGAGCAATTGTGTTAGTAAATGTATGAAGCAACGCCAAAACGTAAATCGTCATGGTGCTCCTCGTTTTGTTTTTCTTTTGTTCGTTTGCTATTGTCGGATAAACCAATCACGGACAGAAAAAAAAAGCCCAATATTATGGTTTAGCGTACGCTTGATTGGTTTAGCCAGTAATATAGCAAAGGCAAAAAAACGACGAGCAGCGTGACGATGCACTTTTCACGCTACTTGATCGGCTACATCAAATCGTTAGCCTTGACTGCAGGTCGGACTTACGGGGAAACGGAGTAGTATTGATACCTTACTCGGAAATCATTGCCACCTCCGTGGAAAAGGCTTTTCTGGAACTCAGCCAGCAAACAAATGATGATCGCGGCTTATTTTTGTTTGTTTATATCATCATTCTGTCTTTTAGTCCGGCAGGTTTAACACCCCTGGCGTTGCGATCCTACCAAAGCGAAAGCAAGCGAATGAATCCAAGTAATGTCTGGTTCTTCCAAACACGGTATAGGTGTGCACCTCTATGGAAACCACTGTCATTCAACTTGAACGGACAACAAGAGGTGCCTTTCGGATGGCTGGTTCGTGTTTCTTGTGTGCCTGCAAGGACCCCTTTTTTGTCTTCTACGGGCGCGTGGCAAGGTGGGGCCTGACGAGCTCGGCCTTCGAGTCGACTCAACGTCCGGGAAGGGCATTGCGCCTCTGTGTTGGTCCGATTAGAGGAGTCGGCACAAAAAGAAGCGAACCGGTGCGACCGGTAGAATCCCGGACGTTGACTCTTTCCTTCCACACCTTGTCGTATAGAGAGTCGAATATAAAACGCGGCTCCGGGAGAGTGAAGTTTGATAGCGAGACTTGCCACTCGTCCGGTAGGGAGCAGAGCCTGATTCGACCGTCGTCACCGCCCATACTGTAAGTGCAAATGATCTTGGAGCTCACTGATGGACGGTCCTGCGCTTCATCCCACTCCCGAGTTTGTTGCTCGAATTTGGGTTTGTTTACGTTCTCGAGTGGGCACAGGCTTCCTTGTGGTTTCAGTATTATCTGAGTTTTCTACCGATGCCTACTATTTCTTCCGCTCGAGACCAAGATGAGCCACTGAAGATTTAAACTCATAAACATATATATATATATATATATATATATATATATAGATGTTTCCCTATAAACTTACGAAAACAAATAGGATCGTCTAAATTCTATGCAGGGCGGATTTATAGGTCAGGCTGTATAAGGGGAAGGGGGGAAAGGAGGGGAGGGGTACAGAGATATGTGACGTTTCGGACGGATGTGACGTCACGGGCGAAGCATTGCCCGTATCTATTTTGCTAAGTTAATAATTGTCATCTTGCCAAAAACTAAACATCTCTTACGAAAATAAAACCTCATGAGGTTTTTAGGAGGGGGGGGGGGGGGGGGGCTGTTCCCCGTGCCTTTTAATTGAACCCCTGCATATGTATCCACCTTTCAACCCCTGGATCTAAGTATAGGTGCCTCCGTGTCTGTCAGTCTCGGGGTGAAGACACCCTTTGTTGCACTAGTGGGTCAGTGCGTGACGTGTTGGCGCACTCATTGCGTGACTTGGTCGGTAAATGGCTTCTAAGCATTAGCCAAGGCCAAGTGTTCGAGCTCAGTCACCTTAGTTTGCGCGCACTTCAAAGAGCATTTAAAAAAAAAGCGGTTGGGCGGAGAAATGGCTCAGATGTCACCACTCAAGCAAATTAGCGCGTGTTTGTGTCAAGGCGCTCTAAAATCTCAGGCACTGCCACTTGCTTCGTGTGAACTAAAGTAATGGCGCGGCTTCACGAATGTGCCGAACATTTAGTGAGATTGGTCTAATGAATGCTCGGGAAATCGCCACACTCCGCGCTACTCAAGCCGTCGGTGACTATAGATTATTAGCTACTATTACGACTAAGGAGTATTAGCTATTATTACGATTATTATAAAGCACGTTTTCATGAACGCTCCAAAAAATCACGAGTGACCCCCAAATAGATATCACACCTTCCAAGAAAAAAAAATTAACTTTAAAAAAGACGTCCAGCTTTCTATTTATGTTACACGGCATTCGCTCGAATGTCATTCCTCCGAATAATGTATGCTTATTTCACATTGCAGATCTTTTCGGTATGAAGCGCTTCAGCCTTCTAGTCGTGTGCGCTGTCCTTGTGATCCTGGCCCTTGAACCCGACAGCGCCGAAGCGCAGTGTAAGTTTCACCTCCCTGGTCGGTGTTTGAAGGCTTGACTAGCTCGTTCACATACTGCGCCATCCATCGGGTAGCCCTGAAAAACTTCAGATCCGCGCATATTTCCGCGTATCTGTGAAGTGAAGCATTTGCGCGTGCGCAGTACCGACAGCAGCGCTACCGCAGAGGCGTGACGTCAGTGAGTTGAGTTTTTTTACGATACGTTTTGACGGCGCCGCGCGATTCGCCGCATGTCAAACGACAAAGCGGTTAGCTGTCAAAATAAAATACAACAGAGGAGAGCCGAAAGGCATGCATTTTCCACGCACACAAATAACGTGTTTACCGACGGACAGGACACGGACATAAATTTAGAGAGTGTTAACATTCGAAAAATATATCGTACGTACCACACAATGCAGCGTTATCTGAAACGAATTTATTTGAGAAAGATCTCAAATAACACAGTCACAGTCGACGACAGTCACATCTTGACGATCGAAAGGAATCCAAGATGACTTCGTTTCGGGGAGAGCTTCCTTTTTCACAACAGCACCAAGGCAAAAAAACGAACGCGACTGACGTGTTTGTTTCCCACCCCAACCCGGACAACTATTTTTGGAAAGGACTCTGCGCGGATTATCTCTCGGAAGGGAGAGAACAATGTTCGCAAAATCGCGTCGGGGGTTGTTCGACGTCCTTCACCTCCTTCGTTTCCCGTGAATGTCGAGCAGAAAAGCTTGAATGGCAGGCACTCACCAGCCTTATTTCTCACAATGGAAGATAACACAGAAAGGGTACGCAGCACACGTAAAACAATATTAAGTGGAAACTTTCAAGAGGGACCAGAAGGCGTCGAATGCAAAACCGCAAAAACGTAGGTAGAGAACCGCGCTGAGCGGGTCTTCACTAGGGAGCCTTCATGAGCGCACATGAAGGCACTCTAGTCTTCACAGTCCAAGAGAGTGGCAGAAAATTTCTAGCTGATAGAGGGCGCGAGAGTCGCACCAGCCGCATCAGCATCAGCAACATGGCGGCGGCCTAGGAGCGTTTTTTGGAAAGGTGTAAAGACGTTTCCACTGTTTACAAAAATCACAGTCCACACGTGTTAAATCACAGTCCAGAACGCGCACGTTCGTCGCTTCGGAAAGCGAGCAAATCACGCGCCATACGCACGAACACTGAAAATGGAACCTGCCAAGTGTCCTTTTTTGGAAAGGTCTGTAAAGACCTTTGCAGAAATCACCTCCTGCGCGCTGCCATCCTTGTCTGCTGGGCTGTGGAACGCCTTCCAAGCATGCGGTGTTGATCTGCTGTGCGGTATATCTGACGCTGCGCATGCGTCCACAGCTCAGTGACTCAGCATTTTTTGCCCGCTCGCTTCGTTCGAGACTGTCACTGGAAAGGTCTATAGACGCTCAGCATTTCGTGAAGCCTTATAAGCGTGGCCGCGAAGCTCGATGCCGATTGGTTAACGGGACAGGTCACGTGACAGGAGGGGTAGGCGAGGAGGAGCTCAACCACCTGTGCGCACATAGGAAGGGGTGCTCGAGATTGTGGAAGGCTCTGGAAGATCGCCAGATTTATCAGAACCTGCAAACGTGTAACTCCGAGTATCACTGAACGTTTGGGATGTTAGCACGTTTCACGTCTACAACGCAATTGTCAAGCGATTTGCAATAAATTTTCTTGAGTCGTCACTAATCCACCATGGGCTGGAAAAAAGAGTGACAATGTTATACGCGATCATTTTACATATAGATATTGCGAAGACCTGATCTGGGAAATACTGCAAGACCTTTGGTCTAGTCGGTCAGTCAGTCAAGACATTTATTGAGCCGTATGAAATAAGAAAGGGGAAACACGAAAGAATTTCGGGTAGCTTGTTCGCGGCTCGAAAAAGACGGCACAGGAGGAAGGGAGTGGGGAAAGCGACTAGGTGTGGTGTGGGCGATCAGGCCTCCTACGTGAATGAAATCTTTACTCGTCTTAACCTGAAGAACCGTAGTAAAAAATGTATAGCAAGCATTAGTAATTTCTCCCTTGTGTAGAGAATTATGATATATCTAGGTCCATTTTAAGCTATACAGATGTCATCTTATCAACACGTACTCGCTTCAAACGCCAAAAGCTTCGCTTCTCTCTTCGACAACCAAACCTTGTAAAGAACTACTTCGCGCGACGTATGAACAATGTGCAAAACTTCCTTTTTTCTTGAGGTGAAAACAACTCTATAGAAACGTGCATAAAATCTCCCTCTGCTCGTCTAAAAAAAAAAAAAAAATTGGGTTGTGTGTATGTTTATACAGCCTAGAACTTGGTCTGCCTCAACGGGCGACGAGTCTCCCAGCTGTAGATGAGCAATTTAGCCAGTGCGATACAACCGCTAGCCTGGGGTCTTTAACGTGCATCACGCAGTAGTGATACACGACCGCACGCCGGTACGATGCTCATCCAGATCGAAACGGGCAGGGGTGGGGCTCGAACCCAGGATCCCTGGAGTTCTGAAGCGCGAGCTTTCGCTCCACGTGCTCCGAGCTGGTGTGCGCTAGACCGCTCGGCCACCGATTTTTTTTTTTTCTTTATTGTCGGCCACCGATCCCCCCTCTGTTCGTCTACTGGACCGGGCGGGTGCGTCCAGCACTCTCGCGAGATTATGTGCGCCACGAGGTGCTTGGTCCTTGCTAATTCCTCTTGCATATGGGGCAATGCCCATAAAAGGTGTTGTTGTTCACAAGGATCAAGAGCGTTTCGGTGACCCGATGGATGGATGGCACCAGTGCGTTCTCTCCTCCCAGGCAGTAAGAAGCGTTTGCAGCGCAGTAGGTCACACTCAAAAGCAAATGTGTGAACCAGTACCTTTGGGCGTAAACCATTCTCGTCCGTCTTCGTCCTACGCGTGTGCTCTCTTCTTTTCTCGAATTGAAGTAATCATGTTCACAACGCGCTTTTGCTATTCAGCATTATCATTATTATCTCTAGATCAGTTTGTTTTTCTTCTTTTTTGTTCTGCAGCACGTGAAAGAGGGTCTCTCGGCGCGAGCTACATTCAGGCACCCTAATTATATCCATCCATTCAAATTCAGCGTCTGCAAACTACTGCCCCTTGATCTTATCTGGCAAGGGCAGAGTACATGTGCTGCGTAACTAATATAAACGAATCCCGAGCACGCACTCCAGCGCCGAGCCCCTTGAGCGCCAGACACGACCGTTTGTGGAAGGAACGCAGAAAATAACGCCGTAGCAGTAACGTTCATCCCCAAAATGTTTGTCTGACCTCGTATTTTTAACAACGGAAATTCACTTTCACCTTGCTCGTGCAGTGTGATTTAATTAAATTTTCTGAGATTAATCACTCAAAACAAACACGGTTTTTAACATCTTGAACACCCGAGACTAGAAACAAAAAGTGGAAACAATATCGCACTAATTTGCATCTGCGTCGGTTTCTTTCCAAACACACCATATATGTTTATATTATGCTAATATATTTGTATTTTTGTTCACTAAGAAATGCAGTGCACCTACAGCGTGCAAACTAACGTTTCTAAGGCAGTTTAGGCGTCCCGCAAAAATCGGTTTCTTAAAGTATCGCGCTGCAATTTACTACAGAGGTGCGAGCGGGTGGTGGGAGTTTACAGGGAAAAACTCAAGGAATAAAACTACCTCGTTCAAAGGAAAAAAAAACTGCCCTAAGCAGTCTACGCCGTCACCTCGCAGACGATGCACGCATGGAGAGAAGTGCTGCCGACAAATGGCGCACGCTGCGTCGAAGAAGCGCCGGCGGATTCGGGTTGAGAGCAGACGATTTCGCAAAATAACTCCAATCGGCCGGCGCTCCCTCGACGCGGCGTACGCCATCTGTCGGCAGTTCTTCCCTCTACGCGTGCATCGTCTGCGAAGTGGCGGCGTAAATTGCCCAAAACAGTTTCTTTTTTACGGTGTAAGTTGTTTTTTCTGTTGTTTTTTTTTCCACTGTATACTTTAACCACCTACGTGTACCTCTGTAGTAAATTGCAGCGCGATATGTTGAAAAAAACGATTTTTGCGGACCTTCTTCAGTGCCTTAGAAGCGTTAGTTTACGTGCTGCAATGTCTCGCCAAGCACCTGAAAAAACCTATCACTGCAATCTATTGAGGTGAGAGAGTGACGAGGCGTAATATATGTTTAAAATTAAAAATAAAAACAGTCTGCCATGTTACACTAACTGAGCGAGACGTCAGCTCATGAAATGTCATTCTCCTTGTCAAAGCGCAAGATTTTGTTTTGTTTTCGTTATAAAATACTTTTACTCTTTTCATCCGCGGAGCTTTCCCCTTAGAGATTTTAGGCGGAAAAGTAGACACATTAGGCCATAATATATTCAAAATGATGCACCACGTGTAACTTCGGTGTCCTGTGCTTGCTACTTCTATGAATTGCATGGTCTATCGAAGAGGCTTTCTTCATAAACGCTCGTAAGATTTGTAGGGTACACCCAGTTCTGCCTTCAAAGCGGATGTTTTAGAGCCTTTTTGAAAATGGGCCCTCTGTTGTAAGTTGCGGAATCCCTGTGCAATGGCAGATAAAAGCGTGCGCTTCTCGCGTTCGATTGCGCGAGATCTCCCGCGCTGCGGAAACACATGTCGAAGTTACCCGCTCGCACTCGCGGCCTTCGCGGTTCTCACCGCCATCTAAGTATAGTTCTATGCCCCGTTTTATCATAAGACCGTCCACAGGACACGGCATTCGTTGATATAAGGCCGATCAAGCCGCGCCAAAAGGTGCATTGCTACGATGCTCGTTTTTTTTTTTTTTTTTTTTTTTTTTTGGGGGGGGGGTGGGGGGGGGGGGGTTCGTACCGGCTAAACCAACACGCAGACGACCTTACGATTCATTGGATCGTAAGTTCGGCTGTGGTAAAGGGAAACAGAGTATGCGGAGCGCCAGTTCGTCTGCTTCTTGCACAGGGGTTGCGATGATGTCAGAACGCCGAGCTCTTGTTGGTTAATGCAGAAAAAAAAATATTGGATAGACCTTAATGCATCTAGCAAGGAGGTCTAACCTCTATCCTTTCAATCAAAGCCAATCAGAACTCGGCGTCCTTCTGACGTCACAGCAACTCCTGCGCAAGGAGCAAACGACTTGCTCTCCGCATAAACTTCAAGCGTTCCTCCCTGTCGGTGGTTTCGCCATTTTACGGTAGTGATCTTCTATCGATCGGCAGGTGACTCTCAAAAAGGTTCGTCTACTGACCAACTACCTCGAAGCTTTTAAAGTTCTCGAAGTCAGTGCACAGCTTGGTCGTCGCGCATTGACGCGTCAATTACGCCAACTTGACTCCTTTCGACTTTCAGTCGGTGGCGGACGCTGCGGACCCAACGCTGTCTTCAACAAGTGTGGCACGGCGTGTCCCAACATCTGTGGACAGCCCCCGCCCGCCTTCTGCACGTACTAGTGCGTCCGCGGCTGCTTCTGCAGAAGAGGATTCGTCTTGTCGCGGCGTGGAGGCACCTGCGTTCCTGCAAGCAGTTGTTTCCGTGGGGGCCGCTAAGCTGCCCCCAACCATGAAAACTTCGGCGTAAGAACATGCGGAGTCTGCGACGTAAATTAGGAGGTCGTACACGGCGTGGGAATGTCGTTGTAATGATTTGTAAGGCCCGCTTTAGACGGGGCAACTTTTCCAGCAATTTTGAGGTTGCTGGCGGGTTGTTCCCTTGCTTTCCCTAGATCGACACGAATTGCTGAGATCGGGTCCGGCTCGAAACGGACGAGCAACTCGAACAACTCGGAGCCGTTTGAAGCGGCAGCAGCCAATCAGGGACGCGATATTTTCACGTGACACCCCGTGGTGGTGATGATGACAGCTAAAGACTGGGTTCTAGTTTAAAATCGATCGTTTCTGGAAATAAACCTTTTCAGAAACATGAGTTAGTATTCTCTACGCCATTAAAAGATATAAAAACACGTTTATAGCGCGTAGCTGGGTGTCTAAATACTACAAGAAAATTCAAAGTGAATGATGATGATAGCAAGTCGGAGCAATTCGGTTGCTGCGTGTGAACGCGGACGGCCCGTGTTGCTGGTGTTGCGATGTCAAGTTGCCGGGGGAAATTGCTCCGTCTGAAGCGGGCCTAACCGTGACTTGGTGACACACAAATAAATTCTTGCCGAAATCAACTGTCGTTGAAATAAATGCAAGACAATTGGCACCACATTGTACTGCATAAACGTTTCTTTGTTAAACTTCTCATGAACTGCTGTGGAAATGTCATTAATATCGTGGACGTCCATGAAGTCTTCTCTCAGATTTAAACCAATTCACCTAATTTTGATCATTTTGTCTAGTTCAAGCGGGCTGCAGTCTCCCACGACATACCAACCACTTTCGTTGTATCATTACTACGATTCAAATGTTTCTGTCTTACCATGTTCATGGATATGAATATTGTATACCACGGGAACTTTCATTACCTTGCGCAGTCTCCAAAGAGGTATGCAGGTAAATTAACCGTTCTTGATCGAATTCAACACAGGTTACAAAGCCGCTGAAAGACAAAATCTCTGGTGGCGCCGAGGTTCGAAGTTTGAATCCCGGTGCCGCCAAAGGTTTTGTATTTCAGCAACTTGGTAACCTTTGCTCAATTCGATCAAGTACGGTTCCGTCATCTGCAAAGTTTCAAGCATAAATATCTATATAAACGAAATCAAACTCTTTATAGCTGCATCTACTGTTTAGATCTTGCAGATATAAAACCAATTCACATAATTTTATCATCTATAGTCGGTGACAGGTTAAGTGTTCAGGGGAAGCTGCTGCCACCTCTTTCCACTTTAGTATAGCGAACGCTGGAGAGGAGGTCGCCTCCTCTCCAGCCTTCGCTCTGCTAAAATGGAAAGGGGTGGGAGGCGTTTCCCTGACTTCTCAAGGGAAACGAGGTCTCTAAATAGCAAAAAGTGACAACATTATTTATTTATAAAATGCACAATTTTTGTTTGCAGCCTAGAGTCCACAAAATAATATTGCGAGACATCCATCACCAGCTATTGTAAAAAAAAAAAAAAAAACAGCAAATTTTAAGTATCCGGGAGCTGGATTTAAAACATAAGAGACACTTTAAGATATAATTTCTCAGCTCTCCAACCATCCCTTATATGCAGCACGTTCATGTTAAAACTTCCGGGACCACTCGCTCCAAAAAGGTGGTTTTCGGTTCTTACACTCCTTGTGTAATAGACGGATAGTGCGCGATTTCATGTGCTTGCATAAGGTTCTTAATAGTGCTGTTGACAGCACAGCGCTACTCAACTGTGTGTATTCACGTGTTGCTCAAATGTCCAGTCGTGTACGCTCGCTGTTTTATTTTTTCCGTTTTATACAACACTAATCTAATTACCCGTCTGCAACTGGTTTTCGAGAAATTTGAATTCAACCGAGATAAATTTGATATCAAATAATATCTTTGGATGCGAACAAACACGTAGAAAGTGAATGGACGTCTTTCCTTTATTTTTACATGTTAACATTTGCTCTTGTGATGCGAATTGTTATTATTATGACGTAGTCCACAACTAAAAAGTCATATAGCTGTTTGTGTGGCAGTTAAAAGAAAACAAATGAATGAATTGCAAACAGCCGGCAAATGTGTCGAGATTCTTCGCAGAGTATTTCAATACAATCGAATCATTATAATCGTATTTCACTACTGAGATGCAAATACTTTGTGTGTTTGTTTTTCGAATCTGTTTTGAAAAAAGAGACGGTATCTGTACAATGCTATTGCGACACATTTGTATCGCGATACTGCCCAGCCCTGCCGTCACGGTGTGTGTGATGGAGCACTACTTCACAACATAACGTAAATCTCACAGCTATATTTTGGAAGCGTTTAACGTGACGTGACACCGTGACGCCATATTGTCAGGTGCAGTAAATTTAATAATCTCTATAGGTTTTTAAGAAGCAAAAGTATGCAGACGAGCTGGTAAGGAAACATAGTGATCTAAGCTTTGTCTCCGATTTTAGATTATGATAGGTTTTTCGTTCTCTGAAACGACTGTTTAACCTATTCTTAGGTACTGCGTCTCATGTATTATGGAACTTTGAAGATAAAGGTAGCAGGTAACCTAGTAGGCAACGCAGCACCTTACGGTCAGATCAGACGTTCGCCGTCATTTAGAGAATATGATGCAAAGCCTCCAGACGAGACGTGCATGAATGAACAGGAACAAAGGCATTTTATACATGTTGTTCGTCACGTGTCGCATGGCCCATCATTCTGATAGCAAGTGCTGCTCGTAAGAAAGAAGGACACCCGAGTGCTATCGCACACTATTCGCATTGAATGAAATGTCTATGAGATTTTTCTATTCCCTTTTCGGCGTTTATATGATCGAGTTTTAAAACACTTCCACCACACAGAGCCACCAAGCAGACGTGGCTTTGACGTCACGCTGCCTCAGTGGCACTGCTGTCAGCACGGAGCTTGCGCGAACGCCCACAGCTGGTGTAGGCGAACGCGGGCAATGAAGTTTGGTTCCAGCTTGTGACATAATAGATTTTTTTTTTCAGCACTAAGACGGCCGGCGGCCGCAATTCATTGGACACCAATAGAGCTGGAACGTCCCAGTGTTTTGCCGGAATGGGACTCAGCTCTCGCGTCCAATCGCCCGGTAGCATGGCCACTGATCTCGATGACAATTGTTGGATCGCGCTTCCCCGCTTCGAGCCCATTGCGCGATTGCAAACACCGGTCGGCCATCTTACATCATCCGCTGAAGCGTTGTCAAGGCGGAGGCCATGTGACCTTTGCCTTTGCTGTCACGTGACCTACGCGTATGATAACGATGGTACCTGTCTAGGCTTGATCATAATCCAGGTGCAAGCGAGTTGGGCAAGAATGATGATAATAATTCCTGGAGCAGGGGAACAAAAGGAACAAAGGACAAGCACAAATCTCCAAACACGGCTAGGTGACTGGTGCACGACCGAAAAACTCCGCCTGGTCCTGGTGACGAACCAGGGACCTCTCCAGAGCTCCCTGGTTCGATCGCTTTTTGGTCACGCTCCAGTCACCTAGCTTTGTTTGGAGATTTGTGTTAGTCCTTTGTCCCCGTTGTTCCGCCTTCTCCAGGGATTATTATCATCATGTCCAGGCTTGACAGCGCTAGAGCGACTGTCGTAAGATGGCTGACGGTGGCCGCATTTGCGGAGCGGGGAAGCGCTATCCAGCATTTGTGATAAAGATCATTGAGCACGGCCTTCCCATTGTTGCCCTTTTCGGCCAACAACCACGCTGACTACCGGCCGACCAGGGCGCCTCCAATTCATTATACACTCCCCCTCAAGCAGAGGGGGAAAAATCAATATGATTTTAATTTTGATATAAACGCGACTTAAATCCTTACTTTAATTTAGATTTTGGTCGTGATTTAAGTCGCAATTTAAGTCACCATTTCGCTTGTGATTTAGATTGCAGCAGTTTTAGCGTGGTGATTTTAATCAAACGTTTCGCGCAAAACCAATTTCTAAATGTTGTGTACTTACCCATCTCATGGGATGCCTTTCTTGGGCATTTGATTTGCATTTAAATGTTATAATCCAAGCAAAGAATTTAAAACAAGGATTATATTAGGCGGAACACGAACAAAAAGCGGCGCTTCTTCTTGGCGAGTCGGAGAGGGGAGGTTTGTCTTCTTTCGTTTGTTACTAAAGTCAGAGCGAAGGAACTTTTGGTTTCCTTACACTCTTTTCAGAACCCGATCGAGCAACATTAGCCTTCGTCATTTGTTGTGCGCGAAGCGTTTGATTGAGTCCGAGTGGTCGCCGAACGTTGACGAAGCACTCATTTCCCATACGAGCGGAGCCGTGTCCACTTCTAAAGCAGGCGCAGCCTTCGTATTGAATACATACTCAGAGTGCATGCCCAAGCAATGGTGGACTTAGATAATTAATGAAGCAGCTACTACGTGGAGCACACTTTCTGGAAATTTTTAAAAAGGTTATATTGGACGTGTTTTTCTCCCCATCAGAGACACGGCGGCGACCGGAAGACCTGCTTGCAATCGTGTATATTCCATCTCACAATTTCAGAATTAAAATCGCTAAAAAAACGAGGACCAGTAAAAGAAGACACACACACACACAGTAGAGCGCACTTGCAACTGAAGGTTTAATCTGATTTAAACCAAAGAAGAAGCATATATGCCTGGTCAACAACCATCCACGTCATGTAAACACATAGTCCAATAATCTGCATATAATCTTTCTAGCTTGAGCTAACAAAGGACTGTAGATACGCCACCTCCGAATCGTACAATGCTCTCGATGGGGCGCCCCATCTCACAAACATCAGCAGTGCTGACAAAGGCATTGACTCGAGCATGTGGCTTGGGAAAGCGCCTTCTGTACACGATTTCAATGCTCACAAACCAACAGCCCAGCACGCAGCGTGATCGTCACTTTGGAAAGCGACGCTGGAAATGGCACCATTGTGATTTCACTTGATAGCGAACACGCGTGTCAAGGGTGGATATTAAACAAAACCACTTTTTTTTTACTTTTTAAATTATTTTTCTTCACAAAGCTTTTGAAGAGGAGCAAGATGAAATGCTACGGTCATGCTGCTTGATATTGTGTACTCAGTTCTGTCGGTTGTTAAAAAAATAGGGTAAAAACGAAAAAAGCTCAGTATTTCTTCAAGTAAATGTATGACGCATGGCCTATTTCTTTTTTTTTTCTCTTTAAACTTAGCTGCTTTGGCATAATTTATGTCAGAAATAAAAAATTCAAATCATCGCATCTTTGACGTTTTTGTATCATATTTGGAGCCTTGTATCTTAGAATTTGTCATACCTTTTGCTAATTAAATACTTCACGCCTGTTTGCCTATACACGTGCTATCGATTGGTATCACATTAGTTTAATTTATTTTCACAAAATAATTTTTTATTTATTCAAAAATAAATTTATTATAACGTGAACCCACTTTATTAAAAACAGCCCATTTATTTTCTTTTTTCATATATTGTTTCAAATAACGTTAAATTTTTGTGGACGTATTAAAAGTTTCACACTGTCGCTGTACTCACTGTAGAAGTGCTCAATCACAGTTACATTCACCGGAATCAGCAAACGGGTAGTTTCGAAAGTTTGCTTTACCATAAGGTTTTTTTAGCCTTGAAAAGTAAAATACTAAGGGTAGGGGGTCGGAAATATTTGGGAAGTGAATGGGTGATGGAATGCGTGAGCTAAAATATGTATTTAATTTTATCAAAGAATCGCCTGCCTTGGCCGAATTATCCTGAGGCGAGAGAGGTTTAAGGGACTGCAGAGGTTGGGGTAGCTGATCACGTCAAGAATGAGGTGATGGGTACTAGGTATTTCAATGTAATTCACGAGTAAATTGAGGATGCCTTTTCTGTGTACTGACAAACCCTTCGGTCGGGCCCATTTGCTTGGCGTTTTTCGGACTTTCATATTTTTTTTTAAAACATGAAAATGGTGGTGGAGAGGGAGGGGGGGTATGTGGACCTTTAGGAAAAACGTCTGCACCCACCTCCCCTTTTCCGTTGTTTAGACGCTACTTGCAACCTTGATTTTTTATATTATTATTAATATTGGTCTTATTAATATTATTTAAGTTAGGGCACTTGAGTCGGAAGACATTACGTTGTTTATGTCACGGCTTATTATGTATAATATTTTTATCCCTCATTTTGTTTGTGTTCTTTGGTTCGTTGTGTTCATTTCCTCGTAAAGAGTGCACCGACTCAATTATTACGTTTGTTAAAACACGATGATATCTACAAACGGTAGACCTGGGGTTGTCGCTAGCATACCAGTCCCCTAGCTGCTCCAGCCTTTCACACTCAAACTTAACTTGTGTTCAGTTTATAGAATGACTGACATTCACAGATTTAGTTGAGCTTCCATGCGATGGCCGCCATGGAAAGGAGATACATCAAAATGACGTTTTCTCCTTATGAAAAACCTTAACATGGATCTGCTGAGTTTAAGTTTCTGTAAAACGCTAATGAAAATCAGTTCTTGCTTTACAAACTTATTTTTGAACGAGTGTAACAAAGACAGAAATTGGTACAACAAACGCGGGCAAATACTGATTGCTTTGAGTAGATCTTCATTCAGTTTATACGGAACGATTGACAGTTTGGACGGAATGACATCGGCTAGATCTTGGAATTATCATCCATATCCTAATTACGACTTTCTTTTTGCAATCGTTAATTACTTTCAATGCAAGTTTTATGTTTGAAATTTGAATAAAACAATGAAGATCGTCCTTGTGCAGTACTCAGTGGCCAAGTTTAATACCTAGACGCTAACCTTCCCGTAAGGTAAAAATGTCACAATTTGCATGCACCAAAGTAAGACTGCATATTCGTCCATTTTCACAGCAGGTACTTTGATGCTTAGGGAATTAATCAGAAATTATCGTAATGCTGACAGAACTGAGAATCTGAAGCCGGCATCCCTCCCGACTTAGCAAGGACTTGACGAGATGTTGATGCACATTGAGCCACAACTCACAACGTGCGAAGCTGGAGCAATAAGCTGGGAAGTTTCAACTCTTTGGTTTTGTCTGATAGGCAGTAGCTAATTTTCCAAATACTTTTCTACTGAATGTTACTTCTAGTTTGTCTTACTTTATTCTCAGCTCCGAAGGTTGGGATGTTTTGTCATACGCCGACAGGAATCTTCGTGGATTTGTGTTTAGTCCGCCACCAGAAAAACGTCCCTGAGCATATCATGCTTGGAAGTCACAAAGCTAGAGCTCAACTTGCTGGCACAGCACGCAGAGTTTTCAGCAAGGCGTGCGAAGCAATTCTCCAAAGCACGTTCGTACACCTCATCGCAGCAGCGCTGTGAGGGGTCAAGGCTGACCTCAGCAAACGTGCCCGAAAACACGTGCACTTGTGGTAAGGTGGAAGATAAGGATTGCTTCGTCGTCGTCTGAAAGTTTGCAATCAGGAAGTACTGTGTTCAGTCTGAAGGGCGAAAGTGATTCATATTGCTTATCCTGAAACTAGATAAAAAAAATACAGAAGAGGAAGCAAATATGGAGAGCGCGTTCACAAAATTAATGACAGAATTGTCTGCTGACAGGCGTCAACCTTGAGAAACATGTTTGCTTTATACGTATTATATGCATGCTTCGAATATGTCTGCACATAGCCTTTGTATTATCAATGTTACAGGGCCGCAATACGAGCAGAAACAAGCCTCAAACAGTGTTTACAAACTGTATTTTGTGTGATGTATAAGCTGTGTGACCGCGCCTACGTGCATACTTTTTTCTTTTTTTCTTTATTCAAAGATTACCCCGCATTGCCCGGAGGCGTTATTGCAGGGGGGTTACAGTTTTGAAAAAAATACATCTTCATTTGTAGAGCACACCTGGTCTTCAGACAGCCTATTCCACTTTGCAATGGTTTTAACAAAAAAGGAATTTGCATACATGTTCGTCCTGGCGTGGTACTCTCGGATTTTGAAAGCATGTTCAGTCCGCCTAGAAACATAATGTGGGTGTTTTAAATATACTTCTCTATTAATGCCAGTTTTATTATTATATATGAGAAATAAAAACTTCAGTCTCAACTTTTCTCGTCGAGAAGAAAGCAGTTCCCAATTCAATTCGCTTTTCATTTTAGTGCAGCTCTCCCTCCGCCCATAACGACCCAGTACAAACCTAGCAGCTCTATTTTGAATTCTTTCCAATTTATTAATCAAGGTTATGTGCGGAGGGTCCCAGACGGCGCACGCATATTCTAAAATCGGCCTAACACATGTCAAGTACGCGGTTTTCTTTAATTCAGGTTGTGAACATTTCAAATTCCGTTGAATAAAATTGAGCGCCCTGCCAGCTTTTAGGATTACATCATCAACTTGAGCATTCCAAGAACAGTCGGAGGACAGTATGACACCGAGGTACTTGTAGGTAGTTTCGTTATTTATTAGGGCGTTATCTATCTGATAAGTACTTTCAATTTTTTTCTTTCTCTTGGTAAAACTCAGGTGTACACACTTCTTTGGATTTAAATTCATCTGCCACTTGGAACACTAAGTATTAATACAATCCAAGTCTCGTTGCAACGTAGCAGCATCTTGCTTGTCCTTAATTTTCCTATACACAACGCAGTCGTCAGCGAACAACCGTATACAGGAGGAAATTCCCACGGAAATATCATTTACATAAATCAAAAACAAAAGTGGTCCCAGGACCGAGCCTTGTGGGACTCCTGACGTTACGTTGACATACTCCGAACTTTTTCCGTTCAAGACAACACATTGGCGACGTTGAAATAAATAATTTTCGATCCATCGAAACACACTTAAGTCTAAGTTTAACGACTCTAGTTTACTGAGAAGGAGCTAATGCGACACAGTGTCGAACGCCTTACGGAAGTCTAGAAAAACACAATCCGTTTGCCCTCCATCGTCAACATTGGACGCCAGTTCATGGTAAAATTCTACGAGCTGTGTCGTGCAAGATAGGCCTTTACGAAACCCGTGTTGTTGATTAATTAATATGCTGTTGCTCGTTATATGTTTCATTATTCCTGTATATAAAACATGTTCAATCATTTTGCATGAGATGGCTGTTAGTGATATTGGCCGGTAGTTTGAAACCTCTTTTCTTGAACCACCTTTATAAATAGGGACAACATGGGCGATTTTCCAATCGTCTGGTAGGATACCAGTGGTGAGTGACTTTTCGTAGATTACATAAAGATACAACGAAATAGGTCCGGCACAACGCTTTAGTATACGTGGAGAAATACCATCAGGGCCATTCGCCTTAGTTTTGTCTATGTTTCTTGAAAGCAACTCGATGCCCCTCACGCTTAATTCAACTGGCTCCATTAACGGGATGGCACTTGCATGTGCTGGAGGACAGCTGCTATCTTTAGGTAGGAAGATAGATTGAAAGTAATCATTCAAGCACGTAGCCTTTTCAGTATCATCAAAGAGGACATGATGGTTGTGCACAATTTCGTTTATTCCTAAGACATCTGATCCACAGCCTTTTATAAATTGCCAAAAAAGTTTAGGGCTAGTTTTCATCCTGTCGTTAAGTTTTTTTAAAATATCCTTCTTTCGCAATTTTTATAGATAATTTATACTCCTGCGCTACTTCAGATAATCTCTTCAAGTGATTGTTACTTCTAGTTTTCTTATATTTGAGAAATGCTCTCCTTTTTTTAATTATCCTTAGAATACGTGAAGTCACCCAGGGTTTTTTTCTTTTTTTGAGTCTGGTAGAATCTATGCTTGGAACATAACGGTTCATAAGTTCAAGCAGCTTGTTCTTAAATACACACCATAATTCGTGGACGTCGTAATCCTCAGCAAGGCATTCAAAGACCGGCAAGTGGTCAAGCAGCTGCTGAGATATGCTACTATAGTCACCTTTCTCGAAGAAAAAAACTTTCCTTGATGCGCATGTCGTCGGTCGGGTGATTCCTGATTTGACGCTTGCAATGACGGCTTTATGATCACTTATTCCTGGTATAATGGTGACGGAATCTATAAGGTTGGGTGAACTACAAAACAAAAGGTCTAATATGTTATTATTCCGAGTTGGATCCTTTACATATTGTACCAGTCCATAAGTATCTACGATATTCTTCATTTCTAGGTTAATGCGACTACTAACTTTGCATGAACAAGTGCCATCATTCCATTTCAATTCTGGCAGGTTAAAGTCACCTGCAAGTAAAATAGGGTGCTGAGAGGCCTCCGAAACGATTTCAAACAACGACTGTAACGTCTTTAAATCTGAATTCGGTGGCCGATAAAACGTTCCGACAGCGTACGACAAATTGCCAGATAAAGTAACTGAGCACCAAATTGACTCGACATCGTCATGATCAATATCTAGCCTAGATGATTTTAGAGAGGAATGAACTAGCAAAAAACGCCTCCCCCGAGGCTGGGCCTATCTTTCCGATAAACAATAAATTCGTTTGGAAACACCTCACTATCGGCGATAGTCGGGTTCAGCCACGATTCTGTACCAAATACGATATCAGCTTTTACAGACTCGAGCATGGCAGTGAACTCATCAACTTTGTTTATTACACTTCTGCAGTTTATCACGACAGCAACCAGATCGCGGCAGGCATTTTTCTTATTCTTACTGGGGCGTCATTGTTTCAAGAGTGGAACGACCTCTTCTTTTTCTGCGTCCCATGTGAAAGTCTTTCCGTTAATAACAAGCTTATCATAAGTTAGCTTTACCTTGTTATTACTATCTGCTTTTTTAACCTTCGCGTATTCCCACAGTCGCTTTCGAATATCTCGGGTCTCAGGGGAATAATCATTATCAACGCTGTAGGACGACCCCTTGAACTTCTTAGCGTTTGACAAGACGTCCTGTTGTTCCTTATACGATGCGAAATTTACAACGATTGGCCTTTTAAACTTTTCATTGTATCAACCAACACGGTGTGCTCTTTGAACCGTCTTTAGTTCGATCCCCAAATTGGCCTTGCAAATACTTTTAACCAAGCTTTCCGACTGGTTTCACGTTTCAGAATGGTTGTCATCATCTATTCCGTAAAAGACAAGATTTTGTCTGCGACTTCTGTTTTCGAGGTCAACATTTTTGATTCTCAGATGAGCTACTTGTTGTGCAAGGTCTCTTATTGCGTTTGCTTGCTCAGACACTAGTTTATTAACCGCTTCGACCTGCCCCTCGGTTACACAGAGCCTTTTGTTTACTTCCGTCAACATAGCTTCCTGTTTGGCTAACCTAGTGTCGATAGTATCTAGCTTGCTCACGATTATTGCCTGGCCACTTTGAAGACCTCTAAGCAGGTCCATTTCTTCTGCAGTAATAGGTCCAGGATTGAGTTCAACATCGCCGGAAAGTATCAGGAGAAGAATCAAGTACAGTACCCGATTCGCAAAGAGGCGAAAAATTCTACGAGACAATCGCGCAAAACACACTCGTTTGCGACAGTGGGAAATAACACTTGTCATGGGAGGAGCCGGCAACGCATACAACAGTTTATGCACTTGAATAGGGTAGTATGAACTAACCTGCATAACCAACAGTGTCGTTAGGTGCATGTCTGCAAGCGTGCCGGCTCCAAATCCCACGAAGCCGAAGTGCTGCGCGCTTAAGTAGGGTCGGTTGATGTCACGTGGCCGTCGATGCTCGAAGCAGAGTGGTGGACCGTTGTCGGCGAGGGCTTTATCAAAACGATGCTTGAAGTCGGTGATGACTGGCAGTCCGCTCTTGTTGTTGTTTGTCGGTACGTGCCATCCGAGTACGGTTGTCGAAAATGGTTCTGGCGATAGCGGGAACATTCCCCGCTCGCCAGCCACGCCGAGCAAGAACGCCGATCCGGTAAGGTTAAGAACCTGCATAACCAACAGTGTCGTTAGGTGCATGTCTGCAAGCGTGCCGGCTCCAAATCATAAACATATTTTTTCACAGTTTAAAGAAGTAATCCGGCGTTTTCTTCATAGTCCCCGATTTGCCTAAAAATTTGCTAAACACAACAATAAACATAGCTGAAGTAGTAACCCAAATATTGGGCCGAAATAAAACCATTTTCGTGAAGTTATTGAATATGCACTCTTGGTTATCACCGTGTTTTTCAAAGGGATAGTCTCTACTGGCAACCATGAAAAAGTGACGTCAGCAGAAGGCAGGGGTTCACTCTTGGGACTGTAGACTTTCCTCCCAACTGGTTTTAAGCAGTTTCATGGTGCCGAATGAATACTTTGGAAGCTCGCTCAAGCACCCGCGCCGCAGCACGAAACAAATGCACGGTATAGACAATTTTTAGACATTTTTAGACCATCATTCTCACTTGCCGATTTCATAAGAACTATTAAAAATCTTGCGATACTAAATTTTAAATTTTATAACTTAAAGAGTAAACGCGGGTTATTCCAAAATATATTCAGTTTGAGTAATGAAAAACATCGCCGAAGTGCCCCTTTATGGTTATTGGTCAGCTTGTCCCAGGACAAACACCAGAAAAATATGGCTGACACCTTTATTTAGCCTGGCTAACATTATTTCAGCGAGAACACCCGAATAATAGGGTATTAGCTCTGGTTGACACCAAACGTTTATGGTGATATCCAGGGAATACAGGCTAAAGTTTAGAACTAACTCATTCTTTTAGGGCTCACTCCTTCTTGTCCGGCGAACACCCTATAAATAGGGTGCTGGAGATCTTTGCAGCATGCGGGGATATGTTTCATGGGCAGCAAGTTTGCAAGCCATACGCACCAAACATCAATGTCACAGATACAGAAATCATAAATGCAGATGCAATAAGTGCCTGGTGCAATGAAGCACGCAAGAGAACTAAAATACGAGCCAGCTGACTGATCCACTGCATTTTATACTCAACAACTGGAATAAACTCGTTCGCAGGTTGGCATCTCGTGACAATTACAAAGGTTTCAAGAGAGCTGCATGCCTTGTTATCATCAATAAGGATTATATGCATATATATGCATGCAATACGCATAAAGCATAAAATCTCAAAGTTTAAGGAATGCATCTTCAAGTCAAAGGCATTGGTATATGCCATAATTACTTAATGCAGTCACAAACAGATATACCTCCGCTGAAGTTTATTTTCGGCTAACACCCTAAACGTTGATGTGAGCAGCACTCAAATATATAGATTTTACGGCATTTACCGACAACACGCACCACGCACAGTTCTCACTACAAAAGCTGCAATAGACGCACCGAATCGCGAGCAGCAGACTGAAAGCAAAAACAAACTGACTCCTTCATTGGCTGGCACAAAAGAAAGTTAATGTCATTTCTATCGAATGACATTTACGAGATCGGCCAATTATCGCAAACTACAAACCATCGACATTTTGTGACAGCGGAATTGTTTCTGAGATATGCATTTGATTTTGAAGGAACTTAATGGGTCTTGTTTATCTTGTTTTGGTTATAAATTTTGTAAACTATCGTTTATAAGAAAAAGATCTTCTCTACAAATATCTACACAAATGTCTTAAATGTGTGAGCCTTCTCATTGTAGAACAAATAGACGCTCATTTAAATGTAGAACGCGCCTTAACGGTTTACACTACTAGTATAATCTACACTGGTTAGACCTAAGTTGGAGTATGCATACATAGTTTGGAATCCGCATCAAGGGTATTTAGTTCACAGGCTAGAATCTATACGAAGCATGCGGAAACTTGGTCCATAATAAAAATATATACACCTGTATCGTTACTCAGCTTAAAACTTCAAAACCAATATTAACGCCGCTCCAGCAGAGAAGATATCTTGCAAGGCTATCCCACTTCCATGAAATCTATAACATATTAACTGAAGTTCGCGAAAATATTGTTATTCCACCCACTCGTATTTTTTCTTGTCATGATCACCCTAACAAAGTCCATATTCCCTTCGCCAGAACTTGTATAAATTCTCAGCGCTACTACAGGCTACAGCTGACCGGAATGGGCTGTCAAGCGAAATTGCTCTCGCCAGAAACCATGACGCATTTTGTAGCATTATTTTATGAATCATCGCCGTGACAATCGCTTTCTGTTCATTTTTTTTTTTAGCAGCAACTGTACTCTTTTCTTTTTCTGTGTGCGTGACCGAGATGCCGGTGAGCGTGACCTTGAGCCATGCTATTCTTCGTCAAGTTCTGTTTAGCGTGATTCTGTTTTTACAACGGAGCTGTTAACGGCTAGGTTCCCCGGGATCGTGTCCGGTATCAAATAAATGTCGACACAAACCTGCACGAACCTCTCGACATCTACCGCCATCTATAAGCGACGGCGGCAACCAGTCTGGTTGCCGCCGTCGCTCATAGATGGCGGCAACCTTTCCCGCTATCTAGGGAGCCTACATACTCGCCGACTCGTCTTTAGGATGGTAACATCTCCGACCACTGTTGCCAAACGCCAGCTCATACGGCCGCCAAATTTGACAAGCCGCCATCTTGGTCCCCAGCTGTTGCCCGGAAAACGGTGCACGGGTAGGAATTTGCAGATTTCGTTGGTACTGTGACTTTTTATGTCATTTAGTAGCAGAAAATTTGTTTTGTGATAATGTATGCCGAGGCTTAAACTAAAAGGCAAGTTTTTTGGGCTCATTTATACGATAAATAAATAAATGTTTTCTAGGGATCACCCAAAAATTTCGTTAGCAACTAAAATGGCCCGTAAAAAAGTAGCAACTTTGCTAAAATACGTGTTTTATGGCCACATTTTCCCATTAAAACTTAAAATTGCAAATTTAAATACAATTTTTTTCTTTTTTTTGTAATAGACTTGAAATTTTAATCGAAAGATTCGACTAATAAAAGACATATTTCTGGAAAGTTGCAAAGGTATTTTAAGTACCCTAGTTTTGAGGCCCGTTCTGGTGCAGAGCAAATTGGCCAGGACAAGAACGGTAACGGTGCTTTTCAGTGATGATAATTCCCAGTGCCGTAGCAACGGGGGAGGGTCAGGGGGACCAGGCGTCCCAGTCATGGGGGGGGGGGGGGGGGGGGTCACCTTTGGCAGCACTCGGCACCCCCAGCCCCACCCCACTTTACTGGAAGGTTGCGATCTCGGTGCGATCTCGGAGAGCGAATAGCGAGGGGGTGAGGGGGAGGACAAAAGACATAAGGGCCCCGGGTGCCGGATGGCCTAGCTATACCACTGATCATTCCTATAGAACGAGATTCCCGACCTTTGATAACACTTCGCATCTTGTGAAGTTTGAGCTTGAACACGCAGCTGGAACAGGACAGCAGGCAATGAGCGCGTGCTGGATGCTGGTCATCAGAAAAGATGACTAGGTGCCGGTTTTTGTCCTGTTATTGATTTACCATGTTCATTTTGCTCAGCACTAGGAAAAAATTCTTTTTTACCTGTGAATGAGTCAGTATGAAAGGGAACTGATGGCTAGGAACCCTGGTAAACATTGACCTGTTCAGCCTAAAAAATAAAATGATATCACCAAAGCTACTTATGTAGTGGAAAGGGCTCATTTGTGCATCAACTTAGGCGACAAAAATGTGCATATCTTACTTCACTATCCAAGAAAAATTAGAAAAAGCGCCGGTGGCGTGTTCGTGCTAACAGTGTAGCACAGTGTAGAAGAATGCAACCTGCTACACTGATGAAACCTACTGAGCATCCAATACTTAGGAAGACGTGCATGGCACAAATAACATGACACACACGTTCTGAAGTAGGACAACAGGCAATAATAAGAGCATAAAATAAGAGTATAGGCAAAAGACCAGTTAATATTCACAAAAAAGCAAATTCATCACTCACTGGTGACAACATGTGCCACTAAATTACCATATCACTGAATTCAGAAGCACCCTTCGTGCTAAAACACACCATTCAGCGGTTAATTCAAGCTTGCCGCAGCACATGTCTTGCTCGACGCTCCGTTTACTTCCTGTGCATACTGCTGTCGCAGGTGAATCCTGATTCTCGTTCTTACATACCTTTTAAGAAGAATCTTCTCCCTAACTCTAATGTTACAGATTTGTGAAGGAACTCCAGAATAGTGGCGAATGGAGCCTTGAGCGTCAAGATGGCGTCTAGTTGGGTAAACGCCTTAATGTTCTCTTCGCACTCAATCAGGACACTCATCACAGCTCGGCTGGGGTAGACAAGGTTCCCAGCACTCTTGACGTACTCTTTCAGGTGAATCAAACTGCTGTGCAAATTATTGTTACCATCCGGCACTAGGACACCTTTGCAGTCCTCACAGTTGCGAATAGACTTCTTGACAAACCTAAGAATAAAACCTCCCACGTAGACCAGAATGTCGCACTCGACTGCAGTAAGGTCACACACGAACAAGTTCTCGAGCTCTTCGGACTCTTGGTTGACATCTTGCATCTGCTTCTTGAGGGCTGGATCGAGGAGGTCAGCCATGTGCACGCTGTCATCCACATTGTAGCTCGAAGATGTCGGTGTGTAGAGAAACTGACTAACACAGATCAACTTCAAAGCACACTTAATGTTATACGCACTTGGCACGGGTTTTCTGAGTCGCAGCATAGAGGAAATATCCTCAAGGGCGTCGTCTGCGCTGCTTGCAGAGATGTCGAGAGCTAGTGGCAGAGAAATGGCTGTTGCTGCACAAGCATACCTGAACTGAGCAGTGTTGTTTATGTTGCTTGTAATGTCGGCGAGAGAAAGTTGCAGTGGAATGTCTGCTGCTGCACAAATACGCTTTGATCGAGGAGCATAGTCCTTGGTGGTTCCACTGTCGTCAAAGGTTAATGGCAGTGGAACGGCTGTTGCTGCACACGCACGCTTGGACTGAGCAGTGCCTTTGGTACTGACGTCAAGAGCTTCTGGTAGTGGGGCAGCCATCATTGAACAAGCACGCATAGGCGAAGCAGCACGGTTCGTGTCGCTTGTGCTGCCATGTAGAGTTGGTGGTGATGGAATGGCTGTTGATTCATGAGCACGCTTTTGGGGGCCTTTCTGTGTTTTGGGATGGCTGTAAGAGTTAAATAAACATATCAACATTAGTATTAATGTATATGCATTTTCAAGGAACTGAAAAAAGCACGACGGACCCCAACTGTGTGCGTATCTCTTGTCTAGTTGTTCGAACGGTTTAACAATTAACCATTGTGAGAACCTAGTCTGTCTATATTTCTTTTTACGAAGTCTACAAAAGATGAGAATATAAGACTGTAGCTCAGAGAGAACGTTACACTAAGCATGCATTGTGTAACAAGAAATGCTGGGAAAGGATAGAGTTTTAAAATATTACACAAAAATAAACTCTTGGAAGTTCAGAAGTCCACTCAAATAGACATATTAACATGCATACACAATATTAAAACTTACCACGATAAGGAAAAAGTATCGGAACAGCATCTGGCCTCAGTTTTTTAAACCGTCCTGCCGGTTTTGCTCGAAACTGCTGTCCTCAAAATAAGCCTAAAAAAAAGAAAGTGCATTTTTCAGTTAGGAAATACTCTGAAGACAGCACTGCGCCTTGCATTAGCCAGGCGAAGAAACAGAAAATGTATTACTGGATTAATGTATCCAATACGCGCCTGCATACTGGACCTAGTCAAATTATTGCAAACAACCTAATTTTTTTCGAGGACCTGAATTTCTCAATTTGAAATCAATCCCAAAAACTTGGTCCTGGGAACGAACCACTACGTGGTGGGGAGGCTTGCGAAAAATGTGCCAAAGAAATATTTCTGGAACTTGAACAAGTCGAAAAAAAATCGAGTTCGCTAAAACAATGCCCTTTTCAAAATGTTTTCAAAACCCTTTAATAGAAATCCTGAGTCAAACCGTGGTTCGCAGCAGCTTGGTAAACGAAGCTCGCATTTCTGTTTCCCGAACAAACTTGATAATACTGATCGGTGCATTCAAAGCGCGTGTGCTAAACGCGCATGCAACAACAACTCGCGCGTCACGAGATCAACGTGCGGCGAGAAAACCCAGATACGAAAAAGGTAGGCTCCGTCTCAACCTGCGATTGTAATGCCGCGAAGGCTCGAATCTGGAACTCGCGACGTTGTTATGTGCTCCCATCGCACAACCAGAAACGCTCGCTTCTTGCAGGGTGACGCTAAACATTCCACTCACACTTGCGATCAACGTGCAAAAAAACGTACACTCACGGCGGCAAACACTAGCAGCTGCAGTGGATTCCCAATGGTCTCGTTTGACTTGAGCGAGCCAGCGTTTCTTTCGAGTAGGACTACTCGGAAAGGTGAACATACGTGTGCCCCGCCTGCAGTGGTTCGTACACTGCGGAACAGAACAGCCAGGCATTTCTGCTCCTCATGCCTCTCTTGCTACCACACTTCTCCGCTGCGAACGACTCCGCAAAACACACCTGCACAAGCCGGAGGACAAACACGAAGCTGGGCGAGCGGGCGGTCTGGGGACCAAGAAGGCGCGACGCCTTCTGGTGGCCATGGCAACCGATGCTGGCAACACTGGTCGGCGGCAGGCGGCGGCGAGTGGTGTGTCAAAGGATGGCAACACCCTATGACGGAGTCGGCGACTGTGTAGGCTCCCTACAGTTATCATAGAAGAAGGGATAGTTGGGCGAGTTGGTGGAAATTCATCGTAGGAAACAGCGCGCCAAACAGACGAGGACGAAAAAGAAACACACGTGACGAGCGCTGCGCTCGTCACGTGTGTTGCTTCTTCGTCCTTGTCTGTTTGGCGCGCTGTTTCCTACGCTCTTATCATTTTTGGTTTGGACTTACGATGGGTCGGTTGCGTGCCCTTTCTTTGGAGCAAGAAGACCGAGTGCGGAAGGAGCAGCGACGTACGCAGCAGTGCGAATGGGTCCGCAACCGCCGCGTGCGTCGAGCGCTTCAGATTACCTTGGGGAAAAAGAGCAGACCGCTTGCCTGGAAAGCTACCGCCGAGAACAGAAGCTACAGCTCCGCTGCTCTTCCTTCTTTACCAGAGTGGAAAGGCTGAACGTTTTTCTTTATATGTATGTTTTTTTACTACATTGTGCGACTATATAAAGTTACATCTATCCCTTTCTAAATAGTGCCCCTCTGGGGCCTTTAGACGTATTTAGATAAATCAATAAATAGGTAAATGAATATTTCGAGCAGTCCAAACTGCTCAAAAAGTTGTGTCTAACGGCTCTAGGACCGTTCGCCGAATGGCAATTAGTCACACGTCAACTGGTAGAAGGGCTCTTCATCGCATAGGGCGATTCGTTATAGGTCAGTTCGTCACTTTGACAATTCGTCAAACTATTAACAGATATTTCTTATATTTGTAGCATATCTGATGTTTACCGATCCTAGTTCTTCCAAGTGAGTACAATTACCACCAACCCCCTTTCTTGATTTGATTACTTTTTTCTCGTCACAAGAAACCACAATTTTACTCATTTCTAATAGACACTGTACAATTATGTCTTGTCCACCAGAACTTTGGCACCTCTAACTGCCACTAATGAAAAAAAAATGAATGGCGAATTAGTATGCATTTGTGGAATGCTACGTGAAACGTTTCGGTCGCGTATGCGCAGTCTGTTGCTGTGTCCCTCATGCGCAATCTGTGTCAGTGTCATGCATCCGAAGTCTGTCTAATTAAACCATAGAGTTATTAAAATGTACGCTAGAGGTTCAACTGGCGCTTGTGTCGATGCGACTTCCGTGACGCAAACTGAAGCAGACAGCAACCAGCCTACTTTTGCGGTGCTCCTTCGCGTTCCTATGGGAAAACGCGCGTGCATTTCGTCTCTTCGCCGGAAAGTAACATGGAACACTTTGGTTATTTGGGTCGTACCGAATAGTATGTACCCTGATTAAGATTGTAAAAGTGTAAAGGCCCGTTCACACACTTGCGTTCGGAGCGACCACTATGCTTACGAACGAATGCAACCGCTGCGACTTCAACGACAACTGTGCGCGACGTGTACACACACATGCAACCGCGTGGAACCACACGAATCAACAGCCAATAAGAAACGAGCTTCAGCTCTTGCTCCTAGCCAATAGTAAGCAACCCAGCTACGCTTACAAACATGGCGGACGGTTCGTGCCCGACGCGGGGTTGGCGGGGTTCTCACCGGAGCAGCCCGAGGCGCCCGAGGTTTCGGCTACGGCGTACAGTCACAAAGATCTGCTGTGCGCCTAGAATAGCTTTGTAAAGGCTGGTTCAGACATCTGAAACAAACCCGTTATCCACGACTGCGTCCGTTGTGACCGGCGCGACCGCTCTGCCCGGCGCGTACACTCTCTGCTACCACTGCAACAAGCGCAGCGGGTCGGCAGCACGGCGACCGCCTCTCCGTTGCCGTCAGCTGTTTCAGCGGTGCCTCTAAAAAGAAGGGGACGCGCAGCCACTCACTTGCGTAACAGAAAATAGACAGACCGTCTTCTATGACCGCTTTATTTTTTTTTTTTTTCAGGATACGCTTGCAGGGTATAGTGCATTAAAAAAGAAAAAGGATGCAGTACGCCGTCTTGCACAATCACGACTTTAATACACGACTTTGCCAACAGTACAAATCTCGCCACACGCCTTTTCTACGATTATAAAAGACGATGTAATCTTAGCAGCGATATAGCAACGTAGAAATATAATTTGACAGACGTTGCGAGCGTTCAGGATTGCTAACACTAATCACCTTTTTCGAGTGATGAAAACGCATGAAAATTCGCATCCTTTACACGGTACGCACCAGTAATACCTTGAACTTGAGCACACGCATGGAATGCGCCAAAAAAAGAAATCCGGGTGATGTTGGAGGACACAAATGCTAAGAAAGCACCACTGTAGTCGAAGTAAACAAACACGACGGCACGGACGTTCCTGCTGTCTTGAGAGTGCCGCCACGAGATCGCCGCACGAGTAGGTGGATCTTCCCTTCTAGTACGTGCTGGGTTATCATGACGACACACAACAAAAATTCACAGTTAAGGATAGCGCTTTTACGAGGAACGATGAGCTTCCACCACGCCATCCACGTTGACGATCACCACGACGCCATGTTTGAAAATAGAAGGAGCCCGGCACGACCGGCATGCAACGCGCGCGACCGAGCTCTCTTCGACCTGTGATTGGTCTGTCGCTCCCGTCGTTCCCGAACGTAACGAAAAAGTTCAGCCCGGCTCAACTCCTTGCGTTGCGAACGAACACGAACGAAACGACCGTTTGGCGCTTCGTTGCTATAGTAACTCGTCGTTCCAACCGGTTGCATTCGTTCGTAATCGTAGTGGTCGCTCCGAACGCAACTGTGTGAACGGGCCTTAATTGTTTTAGTTAGCGTCCTGATGTAGAAAACCCGAGACTGTGGTAAAAGCAGGGAAACTTGGTCGAAGAAGAAAGACAGGGGAAACGAACGTCTCAAACTCAGCTACTGCGTTTATTTCCTCAATGTCTGATAAACATCCACCAGCTCGCCTGCGCACTCACAGTTTTTAGATGCGGAGCATCTCTTGCTTGGGTCTATGTCCCGCGGCGTCGGCGTTGTAGTCGGCACTCGAACTAAGCAACGCGCAACTCTCCTCCTTCCCTCTCTCCAACAGCTGCGCGTTACTCTCTCTACCAGCTGCGTGCACTGCGCGTGCGTTCGCTTCTCCTCACACCGCGCGCGCACGCGCAACTCTCCTCCTCTAGTCTCCTCTCCTTCAAGTGTGAAAAAAATAAACGGCGAGCGGCGAGCGTTCCAAGTTTCTCTGCCGCGAGCCGCGACGAAGGCTCGCGTAGGGGGTAACGCTAGGGCAGTCGGTGGCGTCATCTCTCGACGTCAGCACGCAACTGACTCTTTCCTCGGAACCAACACGATGCTCCGCATCACCCCATGGTTCCCCTCGGGAAGATGTTTTATTTTTCATTTAGTTAGCGCATTTTTTCGCATCACTAAACGATGTTTAACTTCGCTAAATTTCAGTCCCAAACATGTGTTCCGCAGCAGTTGTGTTAAAACAAGCGACTATTCAAAGCAAAATAACAATCGAAAGGAATATAGAGTGTGTTCAAGGTTCGCCGGCATTCTGGTGACGCTTATATAGGGTGTCCCAAGTCACCAAGCTCGATCTAAAATGGACCGTAAAAATCGACGCCTCCAGGTAGTAATCCTGTATTTCGCAGGTCGGTTTTTTCTTGTAAAATTACAAAGCGTAGCTTCCTTTCTGTAAAACATAGGGCCATGAAACTTGCCAGGGTAAACGGCGGGCGGCGACGCAGACGACAAGTCGAGTTGCGGGGCGCGTTTGGCGCGCGTATTGCGGGCGAAATCTGTTGGCAGCAAAAGCGCCGTCGTTATGCAGATGCGTTTTTTTTTTTTATTACTGTACGTTTTGCTTTTATTATTCGCATTTTTTTAGCCAAAAATACATTACAAAACAATTATGTTCGTTTTAATAAACAAAGCAATTATGTTCGTTTTAATAAACCACGGTGGTCGCGAGCCGTCTCGATTAGTCTTGATGAGGACGTAGCGCCATCTATCAATACGAGCGCCAAGCGCGCCCCGCCACTGGATTTGGTCGTCTGCGTCGCCGCCCGCCGTAGACTGTGGCAACTTTCTTGGCCCTATTTTTTATAGAAAAAGAGCTACACTTTGTAATTTTACAAGAAAAAACCAACCTATGAAATACACCTTTGACGAAAACTTTAGATTGTTACGTGCAGGCGTCGATTTTTACGGTCTGTTTTAGATCGAGCGTGGTGACTTGGGACACCCTATATATTGCTAATATGTCTGTCCTGTCACTATATGAAAATGACCCCGTCGTGCATCTTTAGAACCGGATAAAAACATCCAAAACTTTAAAATACAGTACGTGGGCTATGAAAGGTGTGTCTTTGTATTGTTTTCTCTGCCAGGCAGCTTTTCTCGGGCACTTGTTCTCAAAGCTTTCGAGCGTGCGGGTGATGTTTTCAACGTAGAATAAGATCTTCGTACAGAGCAGAAAGAACAAAGCAGCACTTACTTATTTAAAATCGGAATAGCATTGCGTGGCCTTCATCATATTTTGATCGTACATGCACGGTAAGTTACTGATCCAGTGTTACTGCGTAGTTCTTTCCAGTCTCTCTTGGTTTCCAGATGTCCTTCGTTCGTTTGGCACGTATACCCCTCACGCTGAAAAGCGCCGACGTCGTGTTCGCGCTAACAGTGTCCGACAGTGCACAAAAATACATGTACCAAGCCGTTTTAGCACCGTTTTTAATGCAACAATTTTGAAAGAAAAACGCCGTAACCGACCAATTATTTCGTCTGCTTGACTGAGAAATATTCCAATGTGCCTACGTACGAATTATTCGGGATTATTGTTCTTATGATCGAGCGCAGGGAGAAAATGCACTCACTTTTTCCCATGAAAATGCATTACCGGAAGTCAATTTTCGACTGGTTCCTATCTGCTTCAATTCAATTTGAACCTCTAGCGCACATGGTTCAAGTCTGCGTCTTTGTCGCGCACGTAGCTGCGTCGCGCATGTGCAGAAGCTGTATCACGCATGTGCAGTAGTTGTATCGCGCTCCTAAAATTTTTATATTCTATGACTTCAAGGTGAACTAAAATATTTACCAATCTAAAAAGAAACAAGAGACTAAACTTTCCAAGGAAGACACTACAGAGAGGCTCAATAACAAAAGCGACCGATCTTCAAAAAACCTTCAAATATTAGCTCCGGTTTTTCGACGAGTTGTCCCAGTGACGAATCGCCCTATGACGAATTGCCTTATGTGACGAATAGCCGTGCTACGCGTTGCCATCTTACGAACCGTCTTTTGACGAACGGCCCGTATCCCGTGTCTGACAAACCTCCACTCAATCTCAGCCGTCCGTAGAAGCGGGCTCAATCGGAGAGAAGGTATGCGAAGACCGCCGACCGCCGCTGTTGACCAGCGCCGCGCTTGACCAATGGGCGCGTGACCAATCGCAGCGCGTCGCTGGCTGGTCGCTGCGGTCGGCGAATATCACCGACTTTCTCGCCGAGTGTTCAACTTTGATCTCGTCCGTGCAGAATGGGCGTTCCTTTAGTTTTTGTTCGACTCTTCCAGAAACAATGGCGGGACGTTTGAAGGGCTGTCTGTGACACCTCCGGTTGTCTTGCATGAAGGTGCGTGTCAGGGTGAGATTCTACACTCGGGCGATCTTCTTGTCGACTCCACGTCCGGGAGGCACATTATACTTCCGCTCTGACTTGATTGACGAACTAGAAATAGATGCGACGGGATGCCCGTAAATTCCGGACGTCGATTCCTTCCTTTCGGATATGGCGGTCGAGTTCCTATAAAAGCAGCTACTAGTTAAGCAACTCGGCGTAAGGGATGCTCTCTCGTCAGGTGCAAGCCGAGTTTACTGCCGTTCGAAAAAACTTGCTGGAAAGCGTCATAACAACGTCGTAAGTGCAGTGCATTTACTTTATATCGCACCGGACGATTCAATCTGAACGCGGAACAGTCATTGCTTCTTTGATACGTTAGTCTGCAAAAGCAGTTTTAGACCAGCTGATCTCTAAAGGTACACATCGCGACACTGTTAGCGCGAACACGACATCGGACTCATTTTCGCATTTGACTTCTAAATAGTATTAGCGAGCACGAAATTTTATCGCTGACATTATAGAACTAAATGAGCTATTTCCGGAGCAATAATAGCTTGGATTACATCCCTTGGTTTCAAAGAGAAAAATTGAAAAAACCGGCGATCGCTTGTTCGCGTTAACAGTGTCGAGCTCTGTACCTCTGACAGGTACTTTGTGTGTGCGCGTGACGTATTTTGTTTCCAACTGTCTCGGAGTGACGTTAGAATGTTTGATTTCTGTATCTTTTAGGTCGGGTACAGTTGGAACTGAGACTGCTTTAACCGGTTGATTTTTATCGGTTGAAAATTTTTTTAACCGTAATGAAGATATTATTTGTTTGAAAACATAGTTTTCATCTCCTTGTTGTTTTTTGGTTTCAATGAGAAAGAGGTACTTCTTGTAGTTATTCTCGTCAAGCATGACACAGACAGCGCACGATCCAACATCGGCGCTTTTATATAAAGGAAAGGGGGAGAACCGAATTTTATTTTACGATCTAACTCGATGTCCTTTACAAGTACCGTAAATCTCTTCACAGAAGTGTTTGCGTTGACTAGCCTATAAGCACAAAAAGAGAACTGAAAAAAAAACTGTCTATTACATATGTATGCAGATAGTTTTGCGCTGCTCTTTACAGAAAACAGTTACGTTTGGTGGCCTTTTTCGCGATAAAACAAGTTTTAAGCGCTGCTTTGATTTGTGTAAGCTTCCTCTATGAAAAATATAAAAGCGTCGTAAGCATTTCAATTGTCATTATTGAGGATTTTCGATCTTTTTTTTTTTTTGTGCTAACTTTACTGCCTTCTGAACGTTATTTCCTCAACAGCAGGACTTAAAAAAAAAAAAAAACACTTAAACGATCACTTTTATTTTCGAAAAGAAGTTAGTCTGCATTTGGTTACTACATAAAAGGCTGCGAAATCGGCAAAAACGAATGTGAAAGTAACATATATAAGTCATGAAAGCAATAGTACTTTACTCTCACGTTTGCCTTTAGATTTGACAGCATTCTAAAAGTAGAGCCAACACACTTCTGTTGTGATTGTTTTGGCTCATTTTCAGTTTATTTTATAAAAAAATAACTATAACAAAATTAGTTACAGAATCTGTCCTAGTCTGAACACACAAAATTGCTTTTTTTTTCTTTTTTTTTTAGTTTGCAATTAAAACATTTTTATCAGAATTACAAGTATACGTGAATGGGTGTAGAGGACTCAAATCTCTAGGGTATTTAAAATCGGATGTTATAAACACACGTATGACCAAATCATAACATAAAAAAGCCAACAGTTTAATCAATATGGCTGAGTGTTAACTTGGTGAAGGCAGCGTAGAATAAATAGGTTTATTATTTTGACGTGTGTATGTTCCAAGTAATGAAAATAGTAATAATAAAAGGCATCGTCGTGTTTGATGCTCAAAAATGCTTGAGATCTGTAGCCCTCGTCCTCTACACTCTACGAAAAACATCAGATCCGCACAAGAAAACATCACGCTGTTCTACCTCAGAAACATTTGAATAGTCAAAGTTCTACACAAACTCCGCAGTTGGGACAACACGGATGAATCCGTAGTTTTGCGGAATTACTTATTAGCTCATACTGTTTAGGTGTCTTTTTTTATAATTAGAAAGCATACCTATACTGTGCGAACCTCAAACAAACAGAACATTATGACACAATACAGACGTTCCTAGACCAGAAGTCTTATTATGCCCTAGTCCCACTAGAGCGACAAACAGAAACAAACGACAACGACAAGCCTCAAACCAGAGTCTTTCGGGATTTGACAGGCTTTGTGGAATAAAGGAGGCTATGCTCAAACACGAGCATCATGCACGCGAGGGTATCTTTGGCAGTCTTGCAATCGCTCGTGCTTATTTCACGAGCACCGAACGACTAAACGCCTGCCAAAGGTACCATCGCGAGCATGCTGCATGGGTTCGAGGCTTGTCGCTGTCGTTTGTTTCTGTTTGTCGCTCTAGTGCACTCTAAAAAAAAAAGGGTGTAAAATGGTGTATCGTTACACCCTTTGTCCCATATAGTACACCCCCAAACTTTAATTTGACGTACAGCGCCCTACAGTTGAACAGACGGCCCGAAATTTTAAGAGGGACTTGATAGCCGTGTGGTACAACTTATTAAAATAGCTAATGTACGTTTTACTGACTACAAAAAACATAATCGGGGTTTTCGTGGCCCTACTGTAAAAACTCGGGTGGTTTCTTTCTGTGGTCTTTGATACGTACTTCGCCTATTAATAAGTTATATCGCAGTGTTATCAAGCCCCTCGTAAACTTTGGGGCCGTCTGTTCGACTATAGGGCGCTGTGCGTCGAATTGAAGTTTGGGGGTGTATTATATGAGACAAAGGGTGTAACGATACACCCTTTTACACCCTTTTTCCTTGAGAGTGTAAGACTCGGGCATAAGAGGAAATTTATCAACACGCACGCCATGAAATAACAGCTAATATCCTGTGTTGTTCAAAAACATATTATACACCTGCAAATTGTATTTCAGCAGTTAAGCTATAATAATTTTCACTCCCGGTGATATATTTGTTTTATTTTAGTTTTATTGCCAAATATGTTATTAAACGCAACTAAGTTGAAAACATAAAAATCGACAGCAGCAGAACTCAATACATCAAATGAAAATTAAAAAAAAAACACAGTAAATCGTTTTCGGGTTATTGTTTCCTGTCGATGCTTACACTCCCAACATGTTTTTTATAGAAATGTTTTACCTTATGTTCTTTTTCCGAACATTGTGAGTTGCAGGCTCTTTGGTTTGTGTAGCTGTCTTTACTAAAAAAAGAAAAAAAAAAGCTTTTTACAGCAATTTTTTGTATTGACATAGCATGATTTGAAAATAATTACAATAGCATAAATTTATACTTTTGGCGAGCAATTTTTTCCTGCAATATTTTGCCACCAAGGGGGGAGGCGCAACGGCACATGCGCGTTGGACCTCCTGCAAGAACAGCGGTCGCTTCCCGCAATGCCTGGATAGAAAATGGCGTGTCATTACGATTCACTCGATTACCAGCGACATCCGCGCTGCCCCCTGCCCAGTTGTTCGGCAGTGCCATGAGTTGCAGAGTGAGTTTTACGACAGTGTGAAATACGGCAAATGTTCAAGATTTGGGAATTTCTCGCCGGACACGGGAGACGGGCCCGCAACGCGGGGGCAGTCCCGCGAGTCGTGAGACGGGTGGTCACCCTACACAAAGCAGTGAGATATGTGATTGGTAGCCTTTGCCTTCGACACTATTCAGCATACTAACTCTGCGTTTATCGATATTTATGAATTGGAGATTCTATAACATGAGACAGGCGAGGAAAGGCAAAACGTTACGCACTACAACCAGCTAAACCGTAGCAGCACGATTATAACACACTTGTGCTTGGTCAACGGTAACCTTTCTTATCGTAAATCATCCATAAGACAGTGCTACTATTTGACAGTTGTTTTCACGTGTATTGACTGTGGTATACGCCCAATGTACAAGAACTAAAATCATAAGAAACGTTAAATGGCTCACTTGAATTTCGAATTCAATTAAGGGGCCGCCGATTATTTAAGAAGTATTTGTTTGATAGCCACAAGAAAGATCCGATTACCGGCTTTATTGATTGTTAGGTAAGAAAGACATCCTTTATTTTAGCCGACTATTCCATTCTTTGTCCTCTATTATGCCGCATCTATACTCGTTTTTTTTTTTTTTTCTGTTGCAGGAAGTTTGGTTCAAGATGAGGTGTCTAAGCGTCGTGGTTGTCTCCGCAGTTCTTGTCATTCTGGCCCTTCAAGTGGATGACACTGAAGCTCAGCGCCGTAAGCTTTAAATCGATTCTTTTTTTTTTTCTATATCTGTGCCTTTGTTCGCGTCACAAATGACTCCTTGATTCCAATTAATATTCGAGGACAATTATGTTGCTATTTTGCAATGAACTTACGACAGTATAGGATTCATCGGCTACCAAGGGACGAGCATAAACACCAAAAAGTATGTATAGTCTCTGAACATGAGAACGGCTACGCCTAGAGCTCCCATTAGTATATAGGGCATATGTCGGAAACAATAGTTTATGTATAAACCCTATAACTTTAGCCTGTATTGGGAGACCTTTAAATCACACATTATTAAGAGCAGATACAGTAGCACAAAACCGGCAAGTGCACAGAATACTACAAGTTTATGTTATAATTATCACTGCCTCTTTTTCAAATTGCATAATGTACGGCTAGCGCGGTTTCACTCAGACGGGCTATTTTTCTATCCAAAGCAACAAGCACGTCAATTTCGCAAAGGGCGTCTAAGACCACTATACAATCTACGAAACGTAACAGTTCAGCTGGCGATAAACATGCTTGATTCACGCCATAGTGCACATCAGAAAGTGAGAGAAGCCCGCGCGAAACCAACATCATATCATAGATAGCAAGGCCTAGGCGCTCACGTTTTTGTGTCATCTACACGCGGCCAGCGCAAGGCACAAACTGGAAGCGAGTGCTGTGCCAGAAGTGGGCTGGGACCCGTGTTCTCATTGTCTACGCACGTGTCCCAATCAAATGATGACGCAGCAGTCGTATCCAAGCTATACCCCGCGCTGGTCGCTTGGATGCGACGTAGAAAACGCAGCTCTCTAACTACCTATAGTTAGAGCGTGTTTAGGTATGTTTAGCAAAACGCTCCTACCGACATCCGGAATGACAGCTGCCGGAAGCCCTCTTTGTGTGACGGTGATCATTTTAGGCTACAGACCTTTTCAAAGAAAAGGGTTCCTGGCCGGTTCCCTTTTCAGTGCTCGTGAGTATGGCGCGTGATTTGCTCGCTTTCCGAAGCGACAAACATGCGCATGATGTGCTGAGGAGATCGCGCGCTCGGCTGAGGACTTGTAAATTTTGGAATGGTGTATAGCCGGCGTCAAGCTAAGAATTAAGTAGGTTCCCCTCCTCGAGCATGAGCTTTCTGCCTATGCTAGCACACTTCGTCGCACTCGCAGCCAAACCAAGGCAGTAGATAAAGAGCTGTGGGCAGGACACGGAGAGGAGTTACTCGAGCCGCCAGCAGTCGGCGCGCCCTCCAAGCCGCCATGGCTGACGTCCAAATCTGACCGCCGTCTGCTCTTCCAACCTACAGGACACATCTCTATTGCGGCCGCCAGTGTGCGATGGGAGACGATAATGGGACGCGAAAACCGCGTCCCGCGATCATAACATATGCTTAGTGGTGGCTGGCAAAAACTGACGACGTTAAAGGGATACTGAACCAAACATTTCGGTGTACGTAATAAGTGACGCACGAACTTTCCACGAGCCAACAGCCGCCTGTGCGTTCGAGCACACGCAACGAAATTGACGTCATAGTCCTCCATCCACTCTGATGATGCCAGTGAAATATATGGGTTCCGAGGAAAAGGAGAATAAAAACAAGCTTTTCATCTCCCCAAGTGAAAGCTACGTGCTTGTTAGACCAATCAATCCGCTACCTTTTACATCATGACCCCACTGTGTAGATGGAAGGCCTGTATTTATTATCCTTCTCCCCGGAGCCCACACATCTTACTGTCATCTTGAAATGAAGGAGCGTGACGTCAATTTCGTTGCGAGTGCTCGCGCACACGGGCGGCTAATAATGGCTCGCGGAAAGATCCTGCGCTGCTTATTATTGACACTGAAATGTTTGGTTCAGCATCCCTTTAATGTCAGCAACCACACTGTATGCACCATCATGTCCCGGTAGCGCCCATACACTGTCCATGTTTAGTACCAGATTCAGTCTATCGATCCCCAATTAAACGAAGCACGAAGAACGGCGCTGACAAGGGTTAGTTTGGTACTTTGATGGCGGTACAATAAAGTGCCTTTACTGCGTCAGTTCATCGCGGAATATGCCTTATTTACGCTCTTTACTCTGGGAGTCGTCGGCTCGCTAGAGTTTTACGAGCGCAAGAAGTCGTTCGCACAAGGAAAATGTCACGCAAGTTTAGTAGGTACATACGTGTATTCTAAGACATTAATAGTTTTCAAGTTATGTTAACCTGTGCTAGCAAATGCGACAAACCGAAGATCACTGGTTTCTAAACATTGTCGCAGGGCGTAATACAGGAATCGCTCGTCTTAGCACGAACACGTGATGACCGCTCGATTTCCTCCTTTGATAGTATTGTGATTGCTGTGCAGTATGCGCCAGCTTGCTTCCTCTGCTACCTCCTACTAAACTTCAGCGAAATGTGAGAAAATTGCATAAACGTTGCGGTTAAATTCCTTTTACTATATCAATACGGAAACTTCCGTATTGATATCAATTCTGAAGCTTCCCTATTTATAAAGTTCAGGCGTCGCTACATTGTCGGATCATTACGGTAGGCTGATGCAAATTTTCGAAGCGTTTGATCATCGCTTAGAACGACATATTACTCAGGCAATAGTCTTGAGTCCTGCTCACTTGCTGTATGATTCTGTCAAATAAATAAAAAAAAACACTACATAAGTTTAAAAATAAATAAAAATGGTTAACCTGAGGCGCAAAATATCACGACATGTCAAAATTACATAGTTGTAACGTATGCAGAAAAAAAAACACGAAAAAAACGAAGACACTTAACACTGCTACCTGTAGGAATGCGAAAGCATTCCTGCACGCAGCGCATTCCTTACGAGCAGCGCGCCACGTCTTCCACTTTCACACGGCGCTCCAGCGGTGACATGCGCGGCGCCCGCGCCGGCTCCACGGCTTCCGTGACGATGCATCTGCGTTGTTGTGCTTTTCTTTGTGTTTTATTTCTGAGGCGCGTCCGCTTTGACCTAAGCGCCCCGCCGACTTCCGTGACGAAGCATGTGCGTTGCTATGCTTTTGGCCAATGGGGCTTTAGGTGCCGTTTCGCTCAGCCAATGGGAATTGAAGTGCCGTTTCGCTCAGCCAATGGGAATTGAAGTGCCGTTTCGCTCAGCCAATGGGAATTGAAGTGCCGTTTCGCTCAGCCAATTTAGGTGCCGTTCTTCGCTGCTACAGACAATGGCCGGCTTCGTTCCATAGGAAAGTTAATGCTTTCGCATTATTAAAGCTACCGTGCTGGCCGGCACAGCAGAAAACGCACTGCACTGAGGAGAAGCTGAATTTCAGTTATGGCGGCAGGCTCACGTGATAACAAGATGGAGACGCCCATGCATAGCTGGTGTAAAGCGTCTCTATAGACTCCTTTCGATGTCACGTGCCAATTATTATAAGGTTGGTACCACTGTACAATGGCGGAAAAACTGCATCGAGGAACTTGAAAGTCGTTCCATAAAAGACGAACGACAGAGAGCTGCCACTATAGTTCGTGTCACAGAAACCGTGTAGTACAGCCAAAGCTACAGGGGAGAGAGCGTATGCCAACCTGTTCAACAGGAGGGAAAGGAGGAACGACAGAAAAGGGCTGGGATTCCCCCTTCCTCCTTTCCCTCCTCTTGAACAGGTCGGGATACACTCAACTCTTTCCCCTGTAGCTTTGGCGGTACTGCACGGTTTTAGTGAGATGGTGTATAGGATCCGACGAGTCAATCATACGGGGTCGAAAGTGGAACGTCTCTGCGCTCATCGCCTTTTTCTGTGGGTGTGTTCTTTCCTTCTAATCCGACCAAACGCGTCAAGTGTGCCGTGACGTTGCTGTTTTAGTCCGCCATTGTCAACGTTACTAAAACACTCAGTTGGGAAACTCTCTCTTGAAACCCGGACCGCTCGCGTCCACCGAGACCAAAGTGGATATGATCACAGCGCCGCTTTTAGCGACGAGTGAAAACATGAAAGTTAATTTATAAAACTACTGCGAAATGGCGTTGCGAGATGTCACCACCAGCCTTTGTGCGACTCGACCTGAACTGCAGCCGTGCAGTTCCCGGAGTGACCGCTGCTTGAGAAATGGCAGCGTTTCGATCGCCTTTAGTTCGGATCTCGAGAACGAATCTGAGCCTCTTTTCCAGGGAAAGCTCTATTGCAGTTTCCCAACTGAGTTGTTCTAGTAACGTTGGCCATTGTGCAGGGATATTTCACAGCTGCCAACAGAAGGCAGCCCTTCGAAAGGTGTCTGACGAAAGATCAGAGTCCTGTAGCACTAAGTTGGACACTCGTTTTAGTCGACGAGATCGCCAACCGCGGTGATTGACGTGGTGCCGGCGTTTCCTAGATATCTCATCGACTCGCTCGCCACCCTCCAAATTCGGGCTCCTCGTTCGCCAGATACTCGTGCGTTTGAGGCCCGTCGTTGACCTTGGACGGGCCTTGTCCTTGAACTAATTTGACCCGCCTCATCTTTCAGTCGGTGGCAGACGTTGTGGCCCCAACGCCGCCTTCACCAACTGTGGCACAGCGTGTCCTGCCATCTGCGGTCGGCCCCCTCCGCGGGCCTGCACCCTGCAGTGCGTACAGGGATGCTTCTGCAGAAGAGGCTACGTCCTGTCTCGACCTGGCGGCCGATGCGTTCCAGCGAGTGGTTGTTTTGGCCGTTAAGGTGTCCAGGAACGAAAGCCTAACTGCTTACAGACCATTAGGCGTTTGCATTGAAAATGTGTCTCATATATGACCCGGCGACTGCTGTCCCAGCTTGACTTATTCACTATACTCTTGCAGGAGAATATGCAAAAACCATCGTAAATCGTGGCTGCCAAAGCAATTTACGTGATAACGCTTTGAATTTGTTGGCTCGCCATTAAAATATGTTTTGGCAATCTGTTTCAGAGACGTCAATAAGCAACGTGCTTACGCTTTGTATAATATTTCGGCAGTTCTGGCTCATAACTGCTTCGAAGTGCAAGCTTTGCCCATAGAAGGGTCGCTGACGCGGCTTATGTGAGTGCTTTTGGATATTGTTTGGGTTGTATTCATAGGGTATGGTTTTAATTTGAACATTTCTAATTTTTTAGAAGTCGTGAAAGGGGTCAGTGTACACACCGCATAACCTTTACAACATTTTTTTTTTTTTTTTTTAAGAGGGAATGGTGGCTGGGTTTGTTTGCGCACCGCAGCTCGGAGCACGTGGAGCGAAAACTCGGGCTGTAGAACCCAAAGATCCTGGGTTGATTCCCCACCTCTGCCCGTTTCGATCTGGATGAACGTCGTGCCAGCGTGAAATCCTACGATGCATCACTGGCGAAACTTCTCAACTTCAGTGTAAACCAGTATCGCCGCACCTCGAAGGCAGACCGACCTTACGCCGTATGACAAACGTCAACATTTTTTTATATATATAAATCTGTTTGAATTAAGATTAAACACCCTGCATATGCATACATGTAGCGTTGTTGATTTGTGAAATTTTCCACCGTTCTGGTTCATCAAAAGTTCACAACTGCTTCAAGGAACACACTTTTTCGAGGAATTGCGACTCAAGTGACTTACAATACGAGAATGTCTGGATGTCGTTAGGGAATACGCATTTATGAATATCGTGTTTATTACGCATAGTGGAATTTGCCCTGACGCACTCTGCTTCAACACTGCTTCAAGGTGCGCAGCTGCTTCGAGTGCTACTCAGGTAACTTCATAGACATTTTTCAAAAGTGCCAGCGTCTAGCGTGAACCCGGCTCAGATCGTATCGAAAACGAGCGTTCCGTCAGCGTTCGGCGATGACTCTCGTCGAATCATACGCTTCGTGCCCGAGCAAAGGCGGTCACCAATGTTGCCTAATGGGGTGTTAAAAAGAGGCTATCGAGGATGTTTGGACCTTGTCAGAATATAGTATGTCATGCTCCCGTATCGTAGCGCGTTTGTGGCGAGATACAATGTTCGTAAAAAATGACACTCAAATCTGTCATACGCAATGTGTAATATGTGACAATTGATCATGTTAGACATGTCTTGAATGTATCTTTCTATGATTGAACAAAGGATATTAGAATATACGGCTTCGTACGTGCTTTTTATAAGTGGATTACCTTGTGTCGGCGCAATAAAATATCGCTTCAATTTAACAATTCAGTAGTGTTTTGCCATGTTTTTAACTTTTCACCTCGAAGTTCACTTTGACGTTCACCAAAGATCAAAGTTTTCGGCACTCCGTGTACATCCGTTGACACGTTATGCATGACTTCTATTGCCCCGATAGTTTATTGCAGCGGTAAACTGAAATGAAATTTATACATGATGATTGAAACCTGAGACTGTGGTTCGAAAAACGGAAACTCGTGAAGTAGGAAGAAAAAGGGACAGACAACGTCTCAAACTCAGGTGCGGTGGTGACGACCTTGTGTTCCTGTTTGTATTTGACCCCGTGTACTGGGTGAAGATGGAAGCGATAATAGGGCACGCTTCTCTTTTTTTTTATGTATTGTTTGCGGTTTGGTGTATTGTGATCTGGTGTGTTGTCTGTAGTTCGGTGATCAACCGTTGTGGTGGTGGCGACGTTCGGGGGAGGTGTCTATAAGGCGTAGAGGCAATAAAGTTTTTAGCTGAGTTTGAGACGTTGTCTGTCCCTTTTTCTTCCTACTTCACGAGTTTCCATTTTTCGAACCACAGTCTCAGGTTTCAATCATCATGTCTAACTTACACCAGCTCGCCTGCACTTTAACCGTTTTTTTCATGGAATGAAATCTCTTGGCCAAAAACCCCGTTTAGTCATCGGTTGTCAGGTCGTCGACCACGTACAAATATGTGCGGCCGTTAAAATGTCCTTATCAAAGGTGTCGACAATAGAGTATGTGCATGAGGCCATGGCACACAACGCTGTTTCCGGCTGGATATCCCGCCGGAATTCACGCCAGTGACCGTAGTCTGCTTTGGTTCTCCTTTTATGCGCGGAAACAGTATTTTCCAGATTGTTCAAGATCTCTTGCATTGTAATCGAATGAGCCCGACAGAGTACCCGGGAACATAAAGCAGCATCGGCTGGTACTCGAAACTTGTATACACCGATCTTTATTCGCCGCAAAGACGAGTCGACGCTTGATTCGGCTCGTCGGAGACCAACATGGCCCACGCAACGAACACCGCTGGGGCAGCAACAGAGAGAAAGGAAAATTAGCAGTAAACTTTGTGGGAGCCGAGGGTGAAAGACGAGGCAGAGGGCACGTGACAGGCGGTCGGCGAAGAAGTCACGAGCTGGCGCGAGACAGAGTGTGCTACGCGAGGCTGGAGCTGGACTGGAACATCGCGGCCGGGCTGCCTGGCCTGGCCCATGACGAACCCCGGAGCGGTCCACCAGCGAGGTCTGGAGCAAGACCGGTGTTAACGGAAATCCCTGGCCATCTGGTCTAGGCTATGACGATCCCGGGGTGGTTCCGCAGCGAGACTTGGGCAGTGATGGCCCGGGACAGCCAGCCTACGCAGCGCTGGCGTGGGAAAGGCGATCCGCAGGCCTGGACACGAACTTCGACTGTGAGCTCTGATCGACGGGCGACAACAAGGGTCGGCGGGCCCGGACTACCGGCTCTCGACGACAGGCAACCGAGAGGTACAGTAAACCCGTTCGCTGTCTTCTCGTTGTTATGTCACTCCCTGGGTGACGAGCGGAGCGCATACCGATCGGGCGGCGAGTATTAGTAGAGGGACCTCCGTAAAAGAAACCCACAACTTTATCTGCAAAGTCCTATAATGCATGAAATGCAGTATTTAAGGTGAGATCGTTTAAAATTATTTAGAAGACATTAAATTTTGTTTCCGGGAGTGAAGAGCTTCTATTTTAATCAATTTTCTCTGTATATTGGAGGGAAATTGGGTGCGTAGGTTACGTGGCGTCCATTTTTACGCTAAACTTAGCAGAGAGACTTTATTGGTGCATGCGTCACGTGACGTCAGTTTTTCTGCTATATTAATGGTACAATTGTGTTGATGTGTCACGTATCGTCAGGTCATGTGACGTCAATATTCGCGCTGAATTTAGCGGCGAAGCTGAAGGCGTTTCGCCATGTGACATTACTCTTCCTGTCATATCTAGCGGAGAAATTGAATTAGTGTAAAGGTCACGTGATGTCGTCATTTTACATCAAATTTCCCGTAAATATTATTGGAGAAACAGAATTGGCGTATCAGTCCGTAAAAGATGGAGTCCTTATTGAAAATAACCCTTCAGCCCTGATGCGGTTTGGGACCCTCACAGCCCTTCAAACCCCTTCAGCTTATCAAACCCCTCAGCCTTTTAAACCCTTTCAGCCCTTCAAACCCCCTCAGCCCCCTCAGCACTTCACCCACACTAATAGGTTGGTGCAAAGCGCTCATTGGGGGGCGCTTATATGCGGAGCGCAAGTTCGTCTGCTTCTTTTACGGGAGTTGTAGTGACGTCAGAACGCCGAGCTCTGATTGGCTCTGACTGAAGGATAGTGGGTAGACCTCAAGTGAACTTACTTTGAGGTCTACCCAATATCATACAATTAAAGCCAATCAGAGCTTGGCGTTCCGACGTCATCACAACCACTGCAAAAGAAGAAGAACTGGCGCTCCGCATAGTCATTGGTTCCTGGGGAAGTAGCGCCACTGCCTTTCCCGTTTGCTAGCAGGACGCAAACACGTACTAACATACAGACGACCAAAACCCCAGAAGGCGATTAACTTAACGGTATCTGTTTACATGGCACTCGCCATTTCGTCCTTTCAAAGCTTCGAAAGGATCATTCTGAACAAGCCGCGCCGAGATCATGATGGCGCGTCATCGCACTGAAAGCGTTCCTCGCCAATGTGAGCGTCCTTAGGACTCTATATGCAATCAAGTGATCAATCTGGCTTATGCCCACAGATTTTGTATAATTACATTGTTTTTTGTGCATAAATGACGACAGGAAAATTATTTTTCAATGCTGCATGCCAAGCACCGCGACGCCGTATGTGGTGGTGGTGTGAAGATGTACGCTTGTTTTGCCGGTCTGCGAAAAAAAAATATCTCGGCGGACAGAAATGCCTTTATAAAGCAACCTCTCACCGCGAATTTGGATCGGCTCAGCAAAACTGGTCAGGTCAAGGAGGAACTGCTTATTCCATGAACCAAAACAGCAACCATAAAAAGATCTTGGCGCAACTTACACCCAAGATCCAGTGATTTTAGGGACACTAATTTTAGGTGCAAGAAAATAGCTTTTGCTAGATCATTATGATTCCCTAAGATGTAGTATTGTTCTTAAACTCTACGCATTCGTAACTATAGTCAGCGTCCGCATTTTCTTTTTTTTTTTTTGCAGGTTGATATTTTATTTTATAACTTTAATAACCAACCTGCAGCGTAATTTGATGAAACGCTATGTTCTGTCACGTCCAGTCACATTTCAAGCATCATCAAATTGATAAAGTAAATAGAGTGTCATTTTCAAAATTCCGTCTTGAAAAAGAGTTTCCAATAGGCTGTTTGTTCTATTCTACATCAAAGTGCTGTCAAAAGATACAAAACAAAGAAGCACAAACATGCACAAACATGCACGCTAAAAGCAGAAAGCCAAGTTGCATGCTCTACGCTCGATTGGTTCAACCGGTGAGAAAATCCACGCTAAAGCCGGGGTCACACTGCTTATACGTCACGCAAAAAACAGTCTGCGTACAGATTCGAATGCGAGTCACCGCGAGATCCGTGCTTCGAATGCGGCATGGCAACGAGTTCAAGGAGAAAACTTGGCAGGCGGCATTCGAACCACGGACATTGCGGTGACTCGTGTTTGCAGACTGTCTTTTGTATGATGTACGAGCAGCGTGACCCCGGCTTAAATTCGAAGAGCTCCGTGACGGAGCGTTTTGGCGCTGCATGATTGTCCTGATCGGCTTGCAGCGTCGACTACGCTACGGCTTACAGCAGCGACACGGAGTATAGACCAACACACTGTTTACAAACAAGCCCGCGTTTGCCCACACCAGGTGTGGGCACTGCGCAAGCGCATAAACCAGATTCGGGTGAGGTGAAGCTTCTGCGCATGCGCAGTGGTGACAACAGCGCCACCGCAGAGACGTGATGTCAGAGCCGCGTGTTGTTCTATAAACGTTTATTCCGTTGAATGTAGAAATAATCTACATAAAGTTAGGAAAAACGTTCTTAGGGATAGACGCAGAGCTTTCACTTTTCTACCCTCACCCTGATATATTCATTCAAGAGAGGAAGCATCCCTCGTACGTCAAGCGCAAACACACACTCTATTTACTCCGCACTATATCCATCGCATTAACCATGCTCCAGGTTTACACATTTGCTCCTACTGTGGTGGACACCCTTGGAAACAATATAAGCTCTGGGAATGCCCAGCAGCCCACGAAAGTCGATATCGGTCGCTCTCCCATCTAACCCACCACCACCTCATCCCAAGGGGCTGGGAGGAATGGTCCTCTCCCTCCTTCCAGAGCTTAAAAAGCTGTGGTGGCCGCCCCTCGTTCATCACGTTCGGAAAGTGATAGACGACTGAGGTCCGAGCACAGCTACCTATGCCCTGACCTGGGCTAAAGATCGAGGACCATCTCTGGTCTATATAAAAGTTATCTCTCTCTCTCTCCTTCTCTCTTTATGCCGTGATGCAGATGTGCAGAGAGAAAAATAAACGTTGAGTTACTTTCCGTTAAACAGTTGCGCTCTTTCTTCTTGAATATTTGAACATATAATGTGGATTTATACTTAATTGTTGTTAGTTTTAATCCTGTAATAATGCGTTTTCGTGTTTATTGTATACTGCCTGCACAGAGTGATTTGGACCACTGCCGATGGGACTCGGGGCTCGGCAAGCTTCGTATAAAAGCATTTTCCCTTCCGCTCCACCATTTCTTCAAAAATAAAATAAACGTTATTAAATATTATTAAATACTTGGTACTGTACCTTTTACGGTAGCTCCAACTAACAATCATGACGAACATTTCTTTTTTTCGGAAAAAGAATGGTGTCTTTTAGTTCACTGCTCACGCAGTATATACGCCACCAGATTATTCCTAAAATCCCCACCATTCGGAAGTTTTAGCACATGATTTTTGCAGTCTGGTAACAATATGCATGCGTAAAGGCGCGGCGGAGTATTGAGTATAGTTATTGGAGTCATCGAAACTATCTACTCCAACTACAAATGCATCTCTCAGTCTGTACCTCAAGAAATACCGTTCTGTGCAAGCGCACCTTTTAGAGGCACTTTAACTTAACCTATTGGCAGCGCCTTCCTGCGAAACATACTTATGTGACAAAAAGTTTAGTTGGGCTAGTTGGTAATTGACTGGATTAAAACGCCTAGAAGCAGGGACAGTGCTCCATGTTGTCGTTACCTTTTTCACTTGCCCCTGTCCTTCGGCGCATCTATCTAATGCTCTGTAACATATACAGTCGCTGTGGAATGTTATCATATTGATAAGATAACTCGATCGTCATGAGCTGCTATATTATTGGCGTTTCTATCTAATGTCCTGTAACATACAGTCGTTTTGCAATGTTATCACATTAATAAGATAAATCGATCGTCATGCGCTGCTATATTATTAGCCATCGTCCTTGTCAACCCGTGTCTTGAAAAAAAAAAAAAGTCTCCTAAGCTTTCTTTCCGAACAAATATATTTTAATCTACTTAAAATGGATGACAAAACAAAAGGTGCAAGATATTTAGACCACTGGGTGATTTTTTTTTTTTTTTTTTTTTTTTTTTTTAAGGAAGGCGTGTGGCAATCATCGCACCGCGGAAAGGGCCACCCACACTAGCGAGAAAACGCGCGTGGCACGCCGATCGCGGGAAGACGCGTCCCGCATCCTGAAGACCACACTATACTTCGTCTCACCTTAGCATGGACTAACTGCGAAAATGATGCAAGCGCGAGCGGCTAGCCTTGACAGCCTTGGCTGGAGCACTCGCTGCACGAGCGCTCGTGCACCCACCGAGGCTTTATACAAAGCAACTAGCTCGCGCTTTTAGCATGCGCGGCTAACAATAGTCCATGCTAGGGTGAGACGAAGTATAGATAGAGTTCTGCCGCCGCGAATGTCACGTGACAGCACAGGAGGCCTCGCGCACTCTTGAAGCATTCGAACGCGTCTTCCCGCGATCGGCGTGCCAAGCGCGTTTTCTCGCTAGTGTGGGCGGCCCTGAACAAAAGCCGATATCAGAAATTAAAATTCACCCAGATCTGGCATCCTCCGATAGATGAGCTGATTAGCCCCGTGCGTGACCGAAAGCGTCGCTGTGGTCGGCCTTCCACGATTGGCCGAACGCTGACTATGACGTCGGAAAGGGGATTTATCATCGACGGAAATAAGAGGAATGAAAGAACTTTAATTTTGACGGTGTTGGCAGTGTTCCTTTGAGAGCGCAATGATTTCAAGCTTCCACCATGCTATTTACAAACACCATCGAACTTGTTGTTTGCAAGGTAATGACGTCACAAGGGGGAACCACAGGAGGGCGCCACCAAAACATCTCGCCACTAGTAGCTTCGCTTGCTCAGCAGCTGTGCAAACTCGGCAGCGCTGGCACCGCGTGGTGCAAGCGAGAGCACGCGGTGAGCTTGCAACGTGTACAGAGGAGCAGCAGAAAGGAGGAACATCAGTGAAGCGTGCCATACTAGTTTTTCGGCCCCACAGATTGGTGCTGCTGTCTAGTGGTTCAGCCACGGTGGAAGAAACATTTAGGTGATTACTTTCTGTCCAACGTGGCGACCACATTATGTTCGGCGCACCGAGCGCTTCACTCGCACGGGGATAGATGGCGCCCAAGTATGGGATCCCTCCCAAACCGACTGCGCCGGTTGTTTCTCCCAGCGGTGGTCCCGCATTCCCTCGCTCACAGCTTCTTGTTGTACGTCACCGCCGCCACGCCGCCACCAAGTCGCCAGAGTCCGTAAATCTGTGTTCACTTTCATCTTCCTCTTCTCCTTCTTCGCGTTAAGGCTCACCTTCGTGCACGATGGTGACACCTGTGATCGACACAGCACCGAAGCAAAACACGAGGCCAGCCACTGGCCGCACACCCCCCTCCCTCCACACAGCGAAAAAGGCGAGCACGCTACGGTCCTTTTCTGGAAATGGAAGCACAACGTGAACCACGGCAACAATATGACAGTTTTTGGCAACCGAAATAGCTAAAAATGATGTTGGACAACGCGTGGTGCCCGGTTGGGTGGATGAGGGTATTTTGTGCCGGCAACACAGCCCGCATAAATTCGATCGTATAGTGCCCGATTAGCAACATGTTATTTTTTTTTTAATTTTTACTCGAAACGTTTTTTTTTTTTTTATTAATTTCTCCGGATTTCGTGAAGCCGCATTTGGTGTAGCCGTGGCGTAGGACATCACATGACTTCAGTTTCCCCACAAGATTTAGCGGGGAAACTGACGTCAAGCGACCTCGACACCAACTTAGTTTTCCTTCTAAATTTAGCGGGAAAAGGGCCTCACATTATTTCGTCGTCACGGCACCTATGCACAAATTTAGTTTCCCCGCTAAATGTAGCGGGGAAATTGACGTCACGTGGCCTCATGTCACGTGATGCTAGAGCGTTTCCCGTATGCAACACAATAGCCTAGCAATTTGCCATACAAGCGTTTTTAAGGAGGTTCTTTAAATAAAGGTCTGGGAAATATTTTATTTTTTCTGTTGCAATATTAAAGTTTGATGTGCGACTGAGATAATGCCACAAAAGCTTTCATAAATACTGAAGACAATTACAGCGGAGCTGTTAACGGCTAGTTTCCCCAGGATCGTGTCCCCCACAAAGAAATGAAGACACCGAACTCTGGACACTTACCGCCATCTATGAGTGACGGCGGCAAGCCACGTATCTGGTTGCCGCCGTCGCTCATAGATGGCGGCAGCCTTTCCACTCTGGCTTGCCGACTTGCGCCCGGCCATTACTTTCCATTGTGCAGCTTCGCTGGTCTTCCTTCTTCACCAGAGTGAAAAGGCTGAAAGGTTTTCTTTTTTTTTAATAGGTTCCATGGCGTCATGAACGAGTGACACGTTGAAAGTGTTACACCGACTAAACATGGCGGCGAGAGCGGTGTGACGTCATACCACGTGACCACTAGCTTCATTGACGTCACGCATCGCGCAAGAGCCCTATGAGCTAGCTGCTGTGCAGCGCACTCGTTTGTTACGTCCCGTCCTGGCTAACATCTGAGGTGCCCAATAGAAAAGCTAGCGCAAAGCGCACACGGATTGTTGTGGCTTGTGAGGGACACATTATGTTCTCCCTTGTCTTTGTCAGCATGATCAAACTTGTGTAATCTTTGTGGACACCGGTCGCAGTTCGTTCGAGGGAACAAATGTTGCCTCGGGGTTATCCGACACAACAAAGCGGACAACGAGGTTGTCCACGCAGGCGGTATAAGCTTTCCGTTCTGACGTCCAGATGGCGTGCCGTTGGTCGTTTTGAGATAAACTACTTCGTTTTGATATGGTCTATGGTTTTTGAGGGCCTCGAGGGTGAGCACATATTACCATCTACAGCTTGTGTCGGTGTATCGCCAACAGAACCTGCTGGAACGTACTCGCTATTTCTTCGTTAGTTATGTGTCTGATACATCCAGGAAGGAGGATCAGACACGCAGAAATGACCGCAATACACATCATCATACTGCCGCGTGCATGACCGCGAAAAGGAAAGCTTCTCCGTACTTCTAAAATATTCGAATTCACTCTTACCCCGAGTGTAAAGGATAAGGATGCCAACATGACCTTGCACAGACACTCGCCCTAGCTCACTCGCGAACATTCTTGGTCGAATATTCGAGATATCGGGGGTAACAGACAAGGAACTCATCGCGTCGCCAGCTGTCACGCTGACGCCGCGACGTTCGCTGCTACTGTTTTGACGGTGAAGGTATACTTTTTTTTTTCTTTTGTTTCTCGCGAAGTACGTCAAATAAACCTTAATTTTCAGTTTACGCTGTCGAACCCTTTTCATTCCGGCACCTTCTAAACTCGACACGCCTGGATACCCCAGTGCTCTCGACGCGAGGCCGCCAAGAACGGTCGGCGCCAAGGAAGACGGATGTCTGTAGAACAGCTGACCGACGCCGACCACACTAATAAGATCACACTCATCACCGATGCCCCTACTGGCAACTTGGTCAGCGCGGGTTTCACCCGTACAACCCGCGCCCGCTTCTCCCCGCCGGAAATGCCTGTCTCCCCTGCCTCGTCGGGAAAACTAAGTGCGGCAATACCGGGAGGTGGTATATCCGAGGATGAACGACGCAAATATTCTCCACGAACGTCGCAACGGAAAGATCCACAACTGAGACGCTTCGAAACGGCACTCCTGTGAAAGTGTCAAATAACTATAGCCCTGCATATCCGCGGATCTCCGTAGTAAACTGGCGGATTCGGAAAAAAATAATCAGATTAGGTGGATTGCGGATCGGATGCGGATTCCAGAGCCTGCGAATCCGGATATGCGCGGGTGCGGATCCATTTTTGCCGAGGCGGTTCATAAACGTGTGCGACCGTACAGTGTGAGTGAATAAGTGAGTGATACTATGAAGGTGCATCATCGAATGTATTGCTGGGGCAAACTACTCAGATGAAAATGTGCCAATCGGGGAGAAAATAGTTCGTTACGTCAATAAAGGTTTGATTTTCCTAAAGATCGCTTTAGAACGTTCTATCTCGCCAAAAATACTGTCCCTAGAAAAAGTAAAGAATGCAGAACTATAACTCGTCCCGGGAAGCGTGCTTTTGTTTGGCAGGGAAAGAGAGGAAAGCGTTCTTTGCGCAAAGAAAACCCAAAACTTTCAAGCCACAAGAAAGTAGAAGCTTGTAAGTGGCTTTTTCGCCTTGAAGCATATTTTGAGACAGAATTCGATCCCCTGGAGTGGTGGAACTAGCACGAGTTTCCGGACCTCATTCTTGTAGCGCAGTTTGTGCATACCATCCATGCATCAAGTTGACCAACGGAAAGAGACTTCTCATTAGCGGGTATTAATTTGAGAGGCGAACACGTCCGAATCCGTCAGAGTTCATGATATTGTTTCTTCTACACAACGAGTCGACCTTGACAAGTGAAACGTTGCGTGTGCGTGCGTTTTCTTTTTCTCAACAGTAGACACTAAGTTGTTTTTAAGTGTATGTTTCCGATTATGCAGTTCAGGGTTCGTGTTTTAAAGGGGCTATGCAACAATTTTTTTACTTTCCGCAAATACCGCTTAGAACGGATCCCTGACGTTAATGACCTATGAAACACGCCTTCGTTTTCCCCCCGACGCATTAGAAGTCCCAGAAAAAAATTAAAGAAAAACGAGCAGCGTTCACGCCCTCAACTCGCAGCCAGAACAAGCGGCCACGTGATCTGGAGCCGATTATATGCCGCCAATGTTGATCATAGCCACGCGCTGGGGTTGGCAAAGCACAGGACACGCGCTGAGTTCCAGTCATTGTTATGGCTCGGCTATTGTCGTCGTTGCAGCGATTGGACACGGGCCACTACTCGAATGCTTCTCGAGCTATCAATTATCACGAGCCTACATCGAGTGCCCACGCAATGCTCGGGTCCAATCTATGAACCGCATTCAAATATCGTCATACGGGTGTACTGCGATCCCCGCGTTACGTCATCGAATTTTGCAAAGGAGAGATTGAATGAAAATGATCGCTTTTGTCCTTGAAATTACACCGCAACAAAGGAGTTTCTTGGCCAGTGGCATTGCATGCGAGTATCCTTGAGTCCCACTAGTGCCAGTAAGCTCGTGTAAAGTGAAAAACATTGAATTGAATATCGTTGCACAGCTCCTTTAAACGGTAACCAATGTTAGTTGTTGCCATTATTGAATTTTGTGACATTTTCCCAGGGGTGTACACGGGCCTTACCACATATACACGAGTATTTGCGCTTTCCATTTTGCCAAGGCTGTTAACTTAAGGCGGGACGAGCTGGGACTCAAGAGCCTCTGCAACAAAGACGCGGAGGTGAACACGTGGTTCACGAGAATGCGGCCTCTCCCCTTTGATATGTGCACATTCCGTTTTAAGTCTGCCAATGTCCTGCCCTCAGACAAGCCTTCAGCAGTTCAGCGCAACGCGGGTTGACCAGTTCGAAAGGTGCATCAGGGGAGGGGGGTTGGTATGTTTAGTAAAAGCTTACTTAAGGGTATCGGGGCTTAATTCGGGAACCAGGGTGCCAGCACACACAACATAGAGGGCTGGCACAACGCTCTACACAGCGGCCTCCCGAGCAGACATGCAGACCTGGCGAAACAGCGCAACATGCCGCGCAAAGAATTCAAGCCACTGACCCTCTGGCAGTGGTTCACCAACAGTCACACCTCATACAAGCTAGGAACAACAGACTGCAACAGGAGGTGGATGTATTCGCTTCTTTTATCAGCTGCACTCTGCCGACATTTGTTGGTGTGCGCAATTGCATCGACAGAGTTGCTACTACTTGCTTGTTTCCTGGGTCAAATTCAGGTAACGTGCTGCCTTTGGTGCAGCGCTTGAAATGACATATGTTTCCGTGTGTACAATAAACAAACTTCTGTTGAACCATGTGTCATCTTCATTTTATGAGACGGCACGCCAGCTCCGTATACATTAAGAACATTGATTATGTAAGCTCTTGTGACGGTGTGTGATGTTCCTTCCAGCAAGCAAAGTGCTACCTGTTCTCGAGGTACTGTAGCTTAAAATTGCCATTTATTTTTAAAAACCACATTTCAAACAAGTAGTCTTATTAAATTACAAATATCCAGATGGATGGTGCCAAAAAGTTTCACACCTGTAACTAACGCAGTTTTTTGCGGAATAAATTAGCCAATTAATTAGTCAATCGAAGATACTGCAGCTTTCTGAACTTTCGAATGTATTCATCTTAGTTTCATTTGTGGCGTCAAATCTTGGGTTAAGGAAACTATCATTTGATAGTGAAAGAATGTGTGAGCCCAGTTTTTAAAGCTTCCATATTAAATTTTGTAAGAAACCCGACTGCCAGCTTACTTTTGGAATTTTCATGTTTTTTTTGTTTTTTTTGTTATGAAAAGCTGCAGTATATTCAATCTGACAAATGCAAAAAAAAAAAGAAAAAAGAAACATCTGTTCACACGTTTATTTTTCTATAAAAATAGTATAATTTCCTTAATTTCTTTCGACATCCGCGTTATACGGGTGTTATACTGTATGTTTCACCAAAAGAACTGGCCGTTACCATTACCTTTTATTAAACAATAGTTTTCCTCAGAGGGTGCAGTGTTCTTTTATGTACTTTTATGTAAATCTTTGAAGGATAAATTTATCAACTTAAAAATTTGTTTGTCGCCCTGTTTCTTATCTATGAATGCGCCCTGCATATTTCATACAAACAAGACTAATGGTTAAAAGGTTCGCCTTGAGTAGGGTCCTCCCTGAAGAGTTTCTCCTGCGAACGTGAGCACACGCAAACGAGGCAAGCTTCTTTTTTTTTTATTTGCGCAGTGCAGAGGTACGTATATCGTGGCTTGTCACTTAAAACAACTAAATTATTGTTTGGAGTTGTTGTTTTTTTTCTTTTCCTTTATTATATTGGACGCAACATTCCCCAAAACTTAAGGTATTTAATTCTACGAAGTTGACTATCTATCCTGGACGGATGAATGGATGAATAATAACGGCTGTACCATTTATAACGGGAGGTAGCTTGCGCCGCCTAGCCTAAAAACAATAACAAAAACCTGATTTCTCTTTCAGCCCAGTGCGTTTCTCCATCACCAGGCTATGAAGATGATCGCCAAGCAGACCTTTGGGGGATCGGTGAAAAAAACTAAAAACATAACGCCCCCCCCCCCCCGCTTCTCCCTCCCTTCCCTCCCCCCCCCCCCCCCCCCCCCCCGGCGAGGGATTCACCAACTTTCCTCTGGTCGGACTTTGTCGGCATTACCTAACACCAGGTCCACTGGGGAGCACGATAAGTTCCACTGGGAAACAGGGTTGCGACTTTAGGCCAGAGCCACACGGGAGGGAGTCCCAATTTTTCTCGGTCCCACCTGTCCCCCAGCTGTGCTAGTTAGTGTACCTCGTTCGATTTTCCCTAGATAATTTCAACCAGCACACTAACCTCATCTTCTACTACCAATATACACAGTGTTCGGAGGGAAAATAACCCTGAATATTTTCACCGCAAACACGCCATATATTCCAGTGAGCTTACTTTCTGCCATACTAACCCCAGCCGTCACTGTTATCATGGGCTGCAGATTCAATTAAAAACTTATAGTCAGTTTTTTTGTTCGTTTGTTTTTGCTTTTTAGGCGGCCAACAGGCACCGCGAACTGAGCGCCCGCTGCCAGACACTGGCCCTATTTTTAGCATTTTTTTTTTTCATTCTCTTCTATAACTTTTAGTACAATAGCGTTTTTTTTTTTTTCTGAGACTGGCATATTCTTTCAACAACTCAAGTTAGGTTCAAGCAAAGCTTGAGCAGTTCACAATGTATCGTTTTTTTTTTGTTTTTTTTTAACATAAAAAAGTGCTTCTCTTTTTTGCTCAAATATTGGGGACAATAAAATACAAATTGTCCCCAAAAAATTAACAATCAAACAGGTGTGCGCAAGGGCAAAGATTATGAAAGTTTACAAACAAAAAAAAAAAAGCAGCCGCATATATTCCAAATAATTAAAGCACCTGTGACAATTTCTGGGTCAACGAAGTATAATGTTTAAAAGACCAAATGTACATCAGGTCCACATTTCCAACGGGTGAAAATGTCCATCGAGTCCAAATTTCCATCGGGTCAAAATGTCCATCGGGTCAAAATGTCCATCCAGGTCAAAATGTCCAACAGGTCAAAATGTTCATCGGTTCAAAATTTCCATCCAGTCAAAATGTTCCGACGAGACAATATGTCCATTGGTTTGAAATGTCCAATTATGAACATTATGAAACGTTGGGCATTTTTTCTCGAAATGTCAATCGAGTCAAAATGTCCATCGGGTCAAAATGTTCATCCAGATAAAATGTTCAACGGGTCAAAATGTCCCTCGGATTAAAATGTTCATCCAGGTCAAATCGTTCAACAGGACAGATGTTCATCGAGTTGAAATGTCCATTTTTAGACATTTGGACCCATTAAATATTTTGTCACGTTGAACATTTTGACCTGGAATCATCCGTGGAAGGGGCTGAAGTGACCGGGATGTTCAGTCCCACACTCCGAAAAAGTTGAGTTGAGTGAAGTTGAAACCTGAAATACACATATTAATCTTCCCAATTGTAGAGTTACCCGAAACTGCGGTGGCGACGGAAAGACGCCATGAAGAAAGATGTCTCAAACTCACCATCGGTGAGACCTGCTTTCTTCTTTTCGCTGTTTTTAATGTCACAGCAGTCTCCGGTAATTCTACAATGATGAACTTACACCAGCTCACTTCCACCCTCACCAGGAATATTTTTTGAGGGAAGGGGGTTCCCCCGAAAAAAATTCCTGGTGAAGCCGCAGGGAGCTGGTGTAAGTTCATCATTGTATAATTACCCGAGACTGCTTTGACAACATAAAAAAGGCGAAAAGAAGAAAGCAGGTCTCAACGATGTTGAGTTTAAGACACCTTTCTTCATGGCGTCTTTAAGTCGCCACCGCAGTCTCGGGTAATTCTGCAATGAGGAACATTAGTATGCGCATTTAAGGTTATCAACTTCAAAAATTCTAAGCTATTGCTTCTTACTCTCTTCGGTTTTGTATTGTTTGCATCTGTTGCATACTGTATTTTAACTTCCCTTTCATGTACTGTCGTGCCGATGTAGTTGAAGAGGTGGCATGGCCTCGGCAGGCATTTATTTTTTTGAGTCATGTCCCCCGAAACAGTGCTGTTTAAGAAATTGTCTCGTACGTATATATGAACGTATATATTATTAAAGCTATAATAAAAACAAACCAGCGCGAAGACGAGGACAAACTAAAAGGTAACCGACTGGTCACAGTGCTGTGTACTGTCAGTTACTTTTTACTTTGCCATCGTCTTCACGCTGTTTCTTTCTTTTTTTTATCATATCTGAATACCAACTAGCCAAAATTTCAACTTTAATTAATAAAGAGTTTTAGAATAAGGGGTCCTAACGGTTTGGGTCTCCCGAGCAGCTTGGAGCGTCGCAAAGAGCATGCGCAGTGCGGAGCACCAACCTGCGTTTGGGGACCCAAAGCGTTGGAGCCCCCATATTTTAAGACTCCCTAATGTCGTTTTTTACACACAGAAATGTCGGAAAAGAAGCCGACACAAAAGAATCACCGCAGCACACGTCGATCACGTTCACATATATTTTAATGTATTCTGATAGATTCTTTTTACAATGAAGCAGTGAGCAGACGGTTGAGTGAGAAACGATTGAACGGAAATTATCCGACGCGGGGGCAATTCTTTTCGGGAATGCATTTTCCCTTTGGCCTCTCCAGGATGAATCCCGGCTTGCAGGCGCACCCGATGACGCACTGGTAGGTGCAGGCGCCGCTCCGAGGAACGCCGCACACGCGGGGGCAGGCAGTTCCGCACGTCTGGTACTCTTCACCAGGACCGCACCGGGGCCCTGGACGACCTTCTGAAACCGCAAGAAGAAGCGCATCGGTCAGTGGCAGACTGAATGCCTGCACCGTGTGCCGTTCGATAGTCCTTTCGGGACAGACGCATGTCATAGCCTCCTATATAGGAAGGCCACGCCATAATACTCCAGGATCATCAGCAAAGTTGTCATAGTAACCTTGCAGTGAAACCGGTCAGCACAATTGAAAACTCGCAAGAATATATATGATACACTTAAAGCGCGATACACTAAGACAACAAACGTTTCGATGTGTCTGGCTTTTTGCTCAGCAACATTTTGTTTCTTCAATGCTAAGAGTCATGTGTCTTAGAGCCTTTCTGTCATAAGACCCGAGTCGCACTATATTCACTGGTCGCCATATTTTAGGGCGATGTTTAGAGCGCATGCTCGGAACGAGCTCACATTAATAGGTTACTAAGATCGGTAATCTTGATGGTTCAGAATGCCCGTCGCAAAAGAACTGTGGAAGCTCACCGTCAGCACGCGCTCAGCAGTCGCGCACACAGCTATGGCCGATAGTGAATACTCCATATTCGCCTCGAGATTCGATCGACTCTGCTCATTTGGTGAAAAACAGAACTACACTTTGTTTTACACTTATTTGGAGCAAAACTAATGCTACGCACACGAGGCCGAAGTTATGGGAGGCGCCAATGCAGCGCTCGCGCTCTGGAATCAAGTGATAAGAGCCCGTGCTCTGTACCCTTGCCCGTGCTCTGTACCGTTAGTGTGGATACTTTGTCTCCACCCGCATTGTGGACAAATGAAATCCCCACTTGCCTCATAGAGAACCATGGATAAACAAAAGCGCTTCCACACAATTCAATCTGGGTCTCGAGGCCAGCGCGAGTTTTCTGCCCTTGCTAACTTAAGTGTGAACGCGCAAGCACGCGCAACCAAAGCACCGTGGAAGCCAGCGAGCTCACGCTGAAGGCGGAACTTCTAATCTCAGCTTAAGGATGAACGGAGGTATACACCTTTTCTGCGTGGGCGCCGCCATCTTCAATTCTGGAACTTCCGGTACGCGTGAAACCATCGCTTTCTTCTCGTTTCGGCACTAGAACGTGTTAACATTTTAATTGCAACCGTCAGTCGTTCTAGTTATGACCCTTCTATACTTTTTTACTTGTTCGGGGTTGCAATGTCTTATTTTTTGTTCGGAACGCATACCGGATATGGGGACAACGTGGCTGGGTGCGAGGCTAAACGAAAAAGGTGTATAGACCTTTTTTTTAACGGCGCCGCCATCTTGAGAATTGCGGCGCCGACGACGCCGTCTAGCGGTTTAGAAAAATAAATACCGGCTAGTTCTGGCAGCACAGCTATCTGGGTAGGCAACGGTGTGGGTATGGGGGGAACTCTAGGGGGAACTTGGCTAGACTTGGCTATGGTGGGCTGCAATAACTTGGTTGGAGCGTGTCCGGCTGAATCCAGCTGGCTACTCACAGGCCATCACCTTGCCTCTTCGAGAGAACGACGACGAAGACGGTGGGGTGTTTTGATTGAGTTTCCACAGCAAAGTGTATGTGAGCAGTTTAATGTAGTCTATGCAGGTAAGCTCTCGAAATTTGATAGCTCCATCTTGAGTGGTGACATGTAGACTTTTGCATACCTTTCAAATACCATGGGGCTTGCAGTGATAACCTAATTCGACCACCTGCACCGGGAATTAAAATCGGTCCTCTTGTCGTGGACGAAGTGGTTGTGAGCTTAAACGTGACGTTGAGTCTGATACGAATCTCTCGCGATCCAAGCTCGCAATCGACTGACGTCATAAATAAGGATTCTTGGGGAAAATGCGAAGCTCGATAACATTGCACCCACACTCGCGCTGCATCTTCTTGTGCTCATGGCACACTTTCTGCTATTGTTCTTATGCTTTTTAAAATTATTTATCCATCCGACTACCACGCAGTGGTAGCCAGACAACCGTAGATTTTCGGAAATTGCAGCACGGTAAAAAGGAGCACTCGGAACTACCTCATGCACGACGTCCGTCTTTAAGCCTTTTCGCCCATACCCTCGGCGGTTGCATACCCTGTGTCAGCGGGCAATCCAAAAATGCACCAGGTCGAGGGTACGTCAGTTACTGGCTGGTTTGAGGTTATGCGAAAAAGGTCTATAGATATCCAAACAGAAACAACTGACACTGACAAGCCCCAAGCACGTTTGGCTTGCACGCGAAGCTATCCCTGACAGGCTTGCAATCACTCGTGCTTACCTCACGAGCACTCAGAGGCAGAAAATCTGCTAAAGGTACCTTCGTGAGCATGCTGTAAGGGGTACTCCGGCGATTTTTGAGTTACCTCAACTAACTATATTTTCTGACTCCCCGGCCTTTACCCTTTCCGGTATGCTATTTAGTATCGCGAAATTCATAATAGTTATTGCGAAATCGGCAAATGAAAATGATGCAAAAACCAACATTCAAATTTACCCGCACTTTTCAGTGCCGTGACGTCAGTGGCGGGCAGACTTGCCAGTCGAGCGAACAGTCTAAAAAATAGAATATGCCAATCATTTGTTCGGTGCTGGAGCGCGGATCCTGGAGCGAGCTTCCAAAGCATTCATTTGACACCATGAAGTTGCTTCAAATCAGTTGGGAACAAATTCTACAGTCCAAAGAGTGAACCCCTGCCTTCCACTGACGTCACTTTTTCGTTGTTGCCAGTAGAGACTTTCAGTTTGAAAAACACGGTGAGGGCAAAAATTGTAAATTCAATAACTTCGCGAAAAAAAATTAATTTAACCTAATATTTGGGATACTATTTTAGCGATGTTGTTTGGCGAGTTTAGCGAAATTTCAAGGAAATTGGGGACCATGAAGAAATCGCCGGAGTACGGCTTCTCGGTGTCGGGGGATTTTGTTTGTTACCTTAGTGAAACTCTGGCATTATAAGGCATTAGGCCGGGGTCACACTGATTAGTCGAGGCGAGAAGTTTGGATATCATCGCCTGGTGGAATATTTTTCCCAATCCACAGTGTGGATGCCTCAACTTCCTCTGCTGGTGCAAGTACGAGCAATGCCAGGCTTCTATGCACTATGAAAATTAAGACATAACAGAAGCGCCCCCAGAGAGCTTCTCACCGCGAATCCATCATACAAAAGTCAGTTTGCTTACAGGTTCGAACGTAAGTCGCCGTGAGATCAGGGCTCCGAATGCCGCATGGCAATGGAGTTCAAGGAGGAACTTGGCACGCGGAATTCTAACCACGAATATTTGCGGTGACTCGTTTTTGAGGAAATGAGACGCGGGCTTTAGAATGACAAAAAAAAACAGTGTTGTCGGTAACGCGTTACAAGTAACGGCGTTACCAGTAACGCGTTACTTTTTTTTGGCAACGTAGTAACGTACTCGTTGCTTTTTCAAAAATGTAACGGGTAACGTGATTACGTTACTTCTTTCAAGTAACGTGTAACGTAGTTACGTTACTCGTTACGACTTCTTCCTAGGACTTAAAAAGATTCCACTTCAATTTTGTTTCGTGTTTTTGTCGCCAAGCCTCGTGACGCCACTGTCGTGAGTATTTAGGTGAAACCGTAAAAAAGAAAAAGTAATTATGTTCAGATTCTGCATGAACATAATGTTTCTTGAAATATGGCGCTTAGGCACGCGTGTACCATCAAAGCAGTAAAACGTGTTTATTCCTAATTTAAAAAGTAACGCGAGGGTAACGTGCGTCACTTTTCATCGGTAACAGTAATGGTAACGCGTTCTTTTCATCTTAATGTAACGTAGGTCGGTAACGCGTTACTTTTATTTGCGAGTAACGAGTAACGTATTTTTTTTTCGGTAACGCCTACTACACTGCAAATAACAAACATATGTAGCTGACGTTTGACAAACACAATGTTACAGAAACCGTTTTATTACGCTTAAGTGCCACCAACTGACTACAAAAGTACACGAAGTCAAAACAAAACAAGAGGCCTTCGAATGTGGTAGGAAGATCTTAAAAGGGACCTCATTGAATGCCAAGTATATGTATTTTTGCCAAACTTCCGCTCTAACTCTTGGATTACAAGGAGGTTAATTTCAAGGACGACGGAACATAGATGGAAAGACGTGAACGTAGCTAATCGGGTCACCAAAAATCATAATTTGCTTGGTCAGCGGTGTGAAATTAACGATAGGACTTTGATGGCGCAGGCGAGCTGGTGTAGAATTACCATTTTCGTGAACGACCTGGGACTAGGTGGAGATTTAGAAGAACCAAAAGTGGAAGGGACAGGAACGAAACAGTTCTCCACCCAGTCTCAGGTAGTTCAAGAAAAGGCGTAAAATTGCTGTACTTCCAACACCTCCTATAGATAGCAGGCCCGTAAGGCTGAATTCCCTGCGTTTACTACCAGAGGTAAAAGCTTGGTCTGCTGGGCAAGTTGGTAATTGACATTCATATTAAAATAGCGCAAAAAAAGATGGGACAAAAAGACGAAGAAGCATACAGGACAAGCGCTTGTCCTGTGTGCTTCTTCGCCTTTCTGTCCCGTCTTTTTTTTTTTTAGGCCTACCGGAGGGCCGAGTGTACCAGCTATTAGACACGTGTGCTGCGTGTCGGCTTGGCTAGGTGGCGCAAGTTGCCGCCCGTTATAAAGGACACAACCATTAGCCTATATTCATCCAGCGTCAGCTTTCGGCCAGGACTCGTGTCCAATCAGTGAGGACGCGAGTACCAACCGGACGCTGATGATGTGATATTGTTTAATTTGCGCCTCATAATGGTCTCCAGTAGGTGACATACAAAATCCAGCATTATTATCTGGAAGGTGTTTGGCTCGTCGCGTTAATGGGGCGAGGTCGAAACGACTGCGGCGAACATAAAATCTCCAGATGCCCTTTTCAGAGCAATAAGAATGACGTTTTGAACTGAACTTACTTTGGGCGTCACATCCTTGGAGTAATAGCACAGCCACAATGCAGACGACGGATGCGAAATACACAGTTTTCATGGTTGAAGTATGTCCTGGGTGAAGGAATCCAACATCAAATTCACAGTTGCCAGGCGAAAAGAGCACGGAAACATCGCAGAGTTTGTATAAAAAGATAAAGTGCGTAATAAAATCAACTGTCACGACATTTTTGATAATGGTCGCTGTATAAGGCCCAGTAATACTTTGCCATCAATTATCGAGTTGAAAGTTTTGTCAAAGTTACAACCAATTTGCTGACTTTCAAGTGAGTATCTCGTGTGCCCTCCTATCTCCTACTGGAACACCAAAGCTATGCTTTCTCAGGTCTCCTAATTTATTCATCTTGACAAACAGTGTTCGTTGTCAGTTCCATTGCAGATTTAAGGTTATTTACAGATTTTGGATGGGTAAAAAAATTACTTGAATACTTTATGTTTGCATATGGAAGATATTCCTGTACTTTGCTGAGTAGATCGATGGAGCGTTCCCATTGGCAAAATCCTCACTAAAATATTTTTGTAGTATTGCTAGGGCAACCAGATTTTCTAACACGATTAAAATTAGTTCCTGAGCAAAAAAAAATTGTCTTAATGAGAGCGAAAGTAAACTTAATTTGACCAATCGCATGCAGGAGTCCCCTCAAATTTTATAACCTAAACTGCTCGAAGGCGGATATTGATTGACAACCCACCATAACACACAATTTTCCTGTTTCAATGTACTGCGCCATTCACTAGAATTACTGTATTTTAACATGTCATAGTCTAACGATCTATAGATGCAATAATATCCATTTGTGTAGGTTTTACGTGAGCTTTATTTTAAATTTCAATCTTTCCTGGATGTTCGAAGAGTTGTCGCTGGTAGACATATGCCTTATTGCAGGGCTTTTTGCTCGGTTAAATGTTTTACTTTAATATTGATCCTACAGCTCCCCACATTTTTGTCATTGTGCACAGCAACGCCCTCGCACAACTTCAATAAACATTAAGCTTGACTAAATACCTTTAAAAAAATTTCGTTTTAACTTTTGTGGCAATTCTCTATGCATAATCACACCGCAATCAAAATGGTTGCCCACGAAGTCGAATTCAGCCAAACACAACAGATAACTGACTTCTGAGAGAATGAAACTATGCAAACGGTTCTTAGAAAACAAACTCATTCGTGCAGCAGAAAAATACAACCGCGACGTTATTTCGTGCACAGAAAAATACAAATCCGCATTCGCATACACCTCGACTAAGTGTTCACCCCCAAACACTGAACAACACATAGTTTCTCCCTTCGCTGTCTAGAGAAGCGATCTCTACTTACCGGTGATGAACAAAGAAGTGATCTCCGTTCTAAACTCGCCTTTCTGGTCTTTTATACGGTTGCCGTCTACCTTCACCGGTCAAAAGAGAACGAGGTTTTCTGCCTTCCACACTCTGTCTCACACCGAGGCGGACCGCAGCCCAACGTTACGCACCATCCCAACCAATCAGATTCCGTCAGCGTATCACGTGACTTTGCTGCATCCCCAACCGCAAGATGCCGTGACACTCTCCCAGCACTAGATGGGCTTCGATGACCCGCATAGAGTCCACTGTGCTCCATCTCGTGGCGAGACGGAGTGTGGTTTGTTGTGACGCGTAAAAAACTTGTTTTCATTGGGAACCGTGATCGGGGATATCAATGAGCGCCCCGAGTGAAGGTCAGTGGTCGCACGCGCCGGCAAAACTTTCGAAATACGTTCGCGAGAGCCAGGTTCGTGTCGAAGCAAGGCTATTTACTGCCGGTTTCGTCGGCGCGTACGCCAGAACGGATGGTGTGCAGCGGCACGTCGTACATTTCAATGTTGCAGGCATCAGGCATAATGAAATGGGATTCCCGCACACGCCTAGCGCAATTCCACTTGCCACGAGCAAGTGGAATTGCGTGTTTGTGTAATGTATCGTGCAAGTCCAGACATAAAGCTTTCTTATCTGCCCTTTTTGTGAATATTTGCATTCTTCTTGTTAATGTTGAAGTGAGGGAGTTGTTTTTTTTTTTTTTTCAAATCCCTAACAAATCTTTACACTCCACAGTCACACTCCACCTTATCAAAATTCAGCTTTTACTAGTGTTTTATTTTTTTTTATTTCTGTAACAGTGTATTACTTCTTAATGGGCACAACAAAAAAATATTATTTTTAATGCTATCTCTTTTGATCTCGCAATCCTTTTTCTTACAGTATGCTGATGATAATAAAATATATCGCGAAATTTTAAAACTCCCCGACTGCACAAAGCTCCAGGACGGCATGAGTTCATTCAAGGCTTGGTGTACAGCAAACAAGCTTTCTCTAAATCGCTTAAAAACAAAATTGATGACGCTTTTTCCTGCAACTCAGAATGTCTATTTACATTATCTTATACGGGGAGATTTACTCTTTTCGCGTGAGTTTCATAAAAAATATTGGCGTTACGCTTAATTCAAGTCTACGATTTGATGACTACGTGAACAAAATGGAGCGTGATTACGAGCCTTGGAATTGGCATGTCACTTAACAAAAGACCTTAACAACTCATCTGCCTTCTTGACACCATATTTGTCAGTGAGTCGTTCCCAGTTAGAACTTACGCATCAGTTGTGTGGAATGGAATCTGCAAAACTAACAGGTTAAGAATGTCCCCTGTGCAAAGAAAATGATTCTTCATTTTAAAATATCGTTATATTAATGAAAATGAACATCACCTGAACTATGAGGCCGTGCTAAAACGCGCGAACTCACTTTCTTTACATCAACGTCGGGAAAAAGCAGACTTATTCCTCTTCAAAACTCTGCATAATTTGATTGATTCTCCGGGGTTTTTTGTTTGAGGTGTGCACTATTAGATTTCCGCGAGTGTCTACACGGCTCAGGTCGACATTTTGAGCTACGATAAATGTTAGTTACATCAACCATATACTCAGACTATTAGAGTATCAACTATTACACCGAAGAACTCGATATTTTAATGCTGCTATAAATCTTAGTTACCTCAACCCATTAGTTACACTACAGAGTGTTATAACGAAGAATTCAATATTTTAACTGGTTCCGTCAGTGGTACAGATTTAACTGCTATGCGATTCGGTACGGAGCAAAGTATCACGAATTATTCGAACTGATAGCCTCAAAATTGGTTGCCATTATCAGTTTGTTTCTCTTTGATATGTATAAAGTGTATTTACTTTTCTTGTGCTAAAAGTTTTTATTTTTTGTTTTGACTTCCCCTACCTAATCTCGTCGACGTTTGTACTACATTAAAAACACCTTCAATTCACTTCTGTCAAGATGTAATATATAATTAGTTACTTATTTTCCTTCCGTGCACTTCAGACTGGGTTTTCTACCCGGTGTCAATGGGTGTGTGTATGTGTTGTCAATGTATTCATTGTGTCATTGTTTTGATGTTTTCGGTTTTTATGCTTAATTCGTAGTGTGTGTGTGCATTTCAGTGAGCCAGCACTAAGACCGTACGCTGTTGTTCTTGGGAGCCTAATAAAATTATTTATTGATTCTGATTTCTTCTAATTCTCATTGTTTCTTCTGATACTCTTAATTCTTCTTCTATTTTCTTCTAATTCTTCTGATACTCATTATTTCTTGATTCTCACTCATTTTAATGTTTTCATATTTGTTATGTTCCGCATATTACTAAGCTCAATTTATTCATTTTTTATATCATTATTTATTGATTGATATGTGCTATTTGTAATTTTTACATTTATTTGAATATTATTGCGCGACTATTCCGGCTAGTTCGTTTCGTTTTGTTTAGCTTCGGTTGTTTGCAACATTCATTCGTATTGCCTTTGTTCTCCTTGTTACCTTTGTTACGTTATGTTGCACTACGAAACTATGAAAGGGGAGGGGGGGGGGGTGTCATTTTTAAGGGGTACTCCGGCAATTTCTTCATGGTCCCCGATTTGGCTGAAAATTTGCTAAACCCACCAACGAATATCGCTGACATAGTATCCGAAATATTAGGTCAAAATATGTATTTAAATATTTATTTATTTATTTTGCGAAGTTATTGAATCTACAATTTTGGGGTTCCCGTGTTTTTCAAACCAAATGTCTCTACTGGCAACAATGAAAGTGACGCCAGCGGAAGGCAGGAGTTCACTCTTTGTAATGTAGAATTCCTTCCCAACTGATTGCAAGCAGTTTTATGGTGTCAAATGAATGCTTTGGAAGCTCTATCCAGCACCCGTGCACCAGCACGGAACAAGTGCTTGGCATAGTCTTTTCGTTTTTAGACTGGTTACACTGAACTGGCAAGCCTGCCTTCCACTAACGTCACGGCATTGGGAACTGCGGGTATATTTGAATCTTGGTATTTGCAACATTTTCATTTGCGGATTTTACAATACCTTTTCATTAACTTAGCGATACTAAATAGCATGCCCGGACGGGGTAAATTCCGGGGATTTAAAAGATATAGTTAGTTGGGGTACGTAACTCAAAAAGTAGCCGGAGTACCCCTCTAAATCCGGGCGAAGCCGACGCCACGAGCCGTAAACAGCTCCCTAAAGTGCAACGCTATGGGTTTCGTAAAGTTTAATTTCTGTGCGTGGATCCTTTCATCGCTAAGCCAATCGTGTACAGAAAAGGTCAAGTGACTCGCGCATTTAGTACGTCACGTGGCCTGAAGGGGTCACTAATACATACCCTCTGAAAAATGACGTATCTATTGAAGCTGAAGCAGCTGTGCCGGCAAGCTGGTTCAATACTGACATGGTAACCCTAGGTAACCCAGGAGCGGGGGATAAAACGGGACGGAGCACACAAAGCTCCAAACACAACTGAAGTTTGATTATACTCTGTTTCATACTTAGCGTGCAACGCTGTAAAAGCTACTGGCACGAGCGTGGGGCTTGATCTCGTTGATCATTTGCACGCGCTCTCGCGCAAACAAAACCATAGATGAAGTCACGCGCTCGCGCCAGTAGCTTTCACAGCGTTGCACGCTAAGTATGAAACAGAGTATAGTCCCAATTGCGCGAATTATATTCCGTTTCACCTTATGTTGTACCGCAGCGAAGGCTAGAAGCGCGAGCTCGTAGCGTTTGCAGCTGCCCTTGGTGCACGAGAGCTTGTGCCGCCGAGGTGTGCCATAGAGCGAGGAGCTCGTGCCTGTAGCCTTTCCTGCGGTACAACACAAGGTTGCAGAAGGTGAAACAGAGTACAGTAGGTTATGCTATCAAAACACAACCTAACTTTTTTTTAGATGCGGAGCATCTCTTGCTCGGGTCTATGTCCCGCGGTGTCGGCGTTGTAGTCGGCACTCGAACTACGCACGCGCAACTCTCCTCCTTCCCTCTCTCCAACAGCTGCGCCTTACTCTCTCCGCTCTCTCTCTCTACCAGCTGCGTGCACTGAGCGTGCGTTCGCTTCTCCTCACACCGCGCGCGCACGCGCAACTCTCCTCCTCTAGTCTCCTCTCCTTCAAGTGTGAAAAAAATAAACGGCGAGCGGCGAGCGTTCCAAGTTTCTCTGCCGCGAGCCGCGACGAAGGCTCGCGTAGGGGGTAACGCTAGGGCAGTCGGTGGCGCCATCTCTCGACGTCAGCACGCAACTGACTCTTTCCTCGAAACCAACACGATGCTCCGCATCACCCCATGGTTCCCCTCGGGAAGATGGTGTAATTTTTTTTTTTTTTTGCTTTTTGTTAGTTTGCTGTTTTTGAGCGTATTTTCTGACACAAACGTATAGACCAACTCAACTCACTGGCGTCACGTCACTGGGTAGCGCTGCTGTCGGTACCGCGCATGTGCAGACGCTTCACTCCTACCGAAGTATGAACGGGCTTGTTTGGAAACACTGTGTTGGGGTATAGTATACAGTCAAAACCGAAACCAAAAAAGACCAGCGCGGAGGGCTGTGACGTCACGGGTTGTGCTGTGATTATTTTAATCTCGGTGACTGCGCGTTCAAATTGTTGCGTTAAACCAACGAGTGCTCAATATTTAGGGCTTGGTAACGATTTTGTCTCGCGGTTTTTTTATTATTTTTAGAGGGTGTGTGAATGTTGGATCCAATCGACGAGCGGAACGTAATTCCAAGGTTTCTCTTGCGCTGCGAAGGCTACGAGTGACGTATCGCATCTCTATTCGAACTACCATTTGCACTTCTTTCTTTCTTTCTTTTTTTCAGTAATGAATATCTGTCCCAGACGCTTTAGTACTTCGTAAATAGACTGAATTCTGTGGCGTCATCGTACGTGACTAAAAGAAATAGCGTGAGGAAATCCCTTAGGGCCGGTTTCTCAACGGCGCAGTTACCCTGCGTAGAATCCGGATTCCGAGTGGCAAATATTTATTTTCTGGTTGTTGCGCCTTTATCGGTGGCGCTTGCGTAAAAAAACTTACGCGTTCATAAATACCTCGTCGTTGTCCATTTAAAAAGACGGTGCAACGATGTTTGTCCTGTCAGTAATTACCGCTTAGAGTTAACTCTTTCTTCACTTACGCAACCTACGAAACACGCGCTAGTTTCCCTTTCCACACGCACCGGCAGTCTCAGAAAACAAATAAGAGAAATACGAGCAGTGTTCATTTTCTCAACTCGCAGCTAGAGCAAGCGACCACGTGATCTGGTGCCGATTCTATGTAACTTAGTGTCACTGAATACTGCGACTCTAACGGCTACTGCAACTGTATTGTGACTACTGTGACTCTAATGAATAAAACCCTAACCCTAATGAATAGTGTCACTGAATACAGTACTCTAATGCCGCCAATGTTCATTTGCCACAAGCTGGGGTTGGCAAATCACAGGGCATGTGCTAAGCTCCGGATAATAGGCGAGTTTTAGAGTAGGGGGCTCCAGAGCTTTGGGTCCCTCAAAAAGTTTGCCAAATCGCACAGTGCATGTGCATAATTTTTGCGCTTGCGCAGTGTGACGCCCCATGCTGCTCCATTACCAAAAGCGTTGGGGTCTCCTATTCTAAAACTCTCTATTGTTAGGGTTCGGCTATTCCAGATATTGTCGCGATTGGGCTCAAGTCACTACCCGAATGCTCGTCGAGACACTGATAGTCAAAAACACAAATCGAGTTATCGTGCAATGCTCATTAGTGTTCCTGTCCGGCCCATTGCTGGGTTTACATGAATGCAATCGTATACCGCATTGAATCGAGCCGAAACCTTTTAAACGCACCCTGTTTTTATACTTTTTCTTCTTCTACCCATCTACTACCGATCGAAATAGTCAAATCTCTATTCGATATTCTACGGTCGCATCCATGTAAACGCGGCCCATAATCCGCATTTGTGACTACCTTACGTGATCCTGGGTTCCATCTGTCTGGATGAGCATCGTACAGGCTTGCGCTCGAGTATCACCTCTGTGGGATGCACGTTAAAAACCCCAGGACATAATGGACCTCTTGGCGAATATGTGCTGCCACCTAGACACGCGAATCGGTTCGAGACTAGGTGACTGGAAAACAACGCGCGCCCAAGGCCTCTCCCACCCGTTCCACATCCAAAACGTCAGCTACATCCTGTTCACCCATTGAGGCGATGTGACCTAGATACGGCTCCCCCAAGCTCACGTTTGTCCCCATCGTGCGTAATCTTCGGCCCCGAGGTCGACACAACGAAACCGCTCAAAGGAGAGAAATGCAAGATGGCGGATTGTTTGGAACTAGATACTCTCGAACCCAGGCGCATGAAATACTCCGCGCATGCGCACCGCGTATTTCTACAAAAGGTCCATTCTAACTGCACTGCAAAATTGCGATTAACAGTCTAAATCAATGTTGCCACACCTCAAAGGCAGACGGACCTAACGCTGCCTAAACACGAGCGCCTAATTTGCTTTATTTCTAATATCAACAACACTATATAAACTGCAATCCCCATGACTGTATCTTAACATTGCAGTGCAAACTGCGGCTGTAGTCAATACGTTTCGCAAAACAAAACAAAAAAAAAAGTCCGCTCTTATCTTTTGAATTACACCTCAACGAAGAAGCTTCATGGTCAGTGGCGTCGCGTGTGTGTATACTTGGGTATACCACTATAGTCCGTTGCAACTCAAGAAGATAGTGCCGGGGAGGAGGAAGCAGAGGGAACTCTAAAGTGAGGAGGAGGTTTCCCCCTGTCCTCTCCAGCGTTCCGTCTGCTTCCTCCTCCCCGGTCCGTCTTACTCTTGCCCTACCTTCTTGACATGCAACGGACTATAGTGCCAGTTTGTTCGTGTAAAGCGAGAAACAGTCCAACCGTAGTACGGTTGTACGGCTCCGTTAAAAAAGCAAGCAGCAGTGCACAAAAGCCAAGCGAATATGTAGTTGTATGTGTAAGGAATGTTCGTTTGGTTGCTTGGTTGTCTGAGTCCTTTTGGTAGCATGATCTTCACAAAGCTTTCAAGTGTAGTATTATCATGACCGGCCTATATACCCCTCTATCAGCTCAGCAGTACAAACTTAAGGCTATATCTAGCACAAAACGCACAACGGTCGCTCCGATGTTCGGTTGTCCCGCCGCACTAAATATCAGCACAAATCTCCTTTCTTTTTGAAATACCGAAAGCCGCGGAAACATATATATATTGACGGTCAACATTGATACTGGTAAGATGAAAATGCTTGCAAATTAAACACGGCGCCTCTGCCAACGCTGCGCAGGATAGAGGTGCGCACCTTCGCACACCAACAAACCGGTTGAAATGCGTTGTTTTCGTCGTCGGCTTGAGTTTGCTTACTTTTGCTTTTTGCACTTTACGTGACTGCTTGGCTGTCGCGTCAAGTGCAGCTAGGCAATCACGCAAAGCCCAGCTATGTAGTCACGTGTTACTGACTAAGCTTGTAAAAGTAATCGTGTCGAGTGTTTCTCCAGGCAGCGGCCCTACTGAAAAATTTCATTTGTATGAGAAATTTCATGTGTCCAATAAGCACATATGAATCATACAAGATATGTAAGAACATATAAGAGACATATAAGAACTATATAAGATATATAAGAACGTATAAGAAGCACATAAGAAACTTGGGAGAAGTTTCTTATAAGTTTCTTATATGGTTCTTATATGATGTTTGAGTGTTTGACGCTGACACTGCAAACTAAAAAAACGCATTAAAAAAGCGGCCGCTTCTAGGTGATACGCGACGCGTAGCGTAGGTTTGTTTCCTTTGTAGACGGTAAATTTCTTTTATGCATTTTTTTTAATCATCTCTGTTTACGTTTTTTATCGGGCCGCGATAAGTGCCGGGACTCGCAGCAGTTGTTCCCGAGTTATTGATGCTTGCAGTCTTTGGCATAAAGTGAGGGACTATCGCCCTGTGAAGAAACTGCCAGGATGGAAAACAACCTCTGCAATTTTCTCGCGTGTGTTCCGATTGACGCCAGCAGACGGCGAAATTTGATGTGGGTAAACGCACCAGTAAATTCGGCAAACATGTAGTAACCCAAATAATAGGCAAAAATATATTTTTTGCGAAGTTATTTGGTAGTCTTCTCCATTTTTCTTTTTTCAAAACTGGAAAGATTTACTGGCAAAGCCAAGAAGGTGACGACAAGTTTTGAAATTTGGGTAGTTCAACTTGTTCTCGACGAGTCACAAGAAGTTTGATGGGGAAAATAAACGCTATGGGACGCTCACTCTAGAATGACAGAAGCAATGTGCGACACTGTTTTTTTATGGGTCTAGGAGAACAAAGAAAAAAGGAGAAAACACAAAGACGTATCAAACCTCTGCTGCCTCAACTGAGTTTTGAGACGTTGTGTAGTCCTTTTTTTTTTTCCTTTCTCTGTTTTTGTCCCCTTGTCTCGGTGTTTATAAGTATGATCGTTCACCAGCTAGCCTGCGCCATTACCCTTATTTCAATACTAGGAGAACAAGTCGAGCCCTGTTCTCACAGGCCAGCTGGTCACAGGTAAACTCGTCCGGTAGGCCAACTCGTCACAGCGCATCTCGTGCAAGGGATTAATCTCATGCCGGAGCACTCATCACGTAGAACACTCGTATTAGGACCTGATATTTCTATACAACGTAACGAGTGTTTTTTTTTTTTCTCTCTTCAAGAAATTTATTTATTTCTGTTTCGCAATACGGTTATAGTCAATATCTAAAACAGTGAGTTGCCATCCACAGTTTGAGTTGCAAGCGAAATAATTAAAACGACATACGTTCCCGGAAAACTACATCGCGGAGCATTGACAGAGAACTCTTGTCGCATAAGCCCTCGAGAGAAAAGCGCCTTTCAAGCTGCTCGCTCGCTCCTCCGACTTTTGCAACACGGTGAACAACGTGTGATTATTTTTCTTTTTTTTAAATAAATTATTATAATAATAATAGTCTTCAGAACTGGCATTTCACATCCTGATAATGTAGTGTGACCGTACGCAAAGGCTAGTAATTCAAAGAGCAAAAACTGTCTTTATTGCAGATCTTACACGTGTCTCAGATATATAAATGGCGTTTCTTGCAGTACTCTAAAGAGTGCTGATTGCGGAAACGATATTGGGTAGTAAGGATCATCCGGCATCAAGTAGAATACGATGCGGAAGATCGCACTATTCTCTTGAGCTGAAAAAGCAGCTCAATAAATAGCTGAAGAAATGTTTCTTTCATCTTACTATTATTAAAGACATTTTCAAACAAACAAGTACTTAGATAAACGAAAAGTAAGGAACTTGCACAATTTCACTCTCCAGTTATAAAACATTTAAAAATCTTTTACCGGCTTTTTGTATGCTCTGAGTAAACCTGTTAGATCCCTAAAGCCGGTGTCACACTGCGTATACTAGTGACACGCCAAATACTCAACGAAATTATTCGAGATAAGATACTATATGCCTCTTTAAAAAAGTATTCAAAGTAGAATTCAACTTACATTTAGCACGAACTATCTTGAGTAGAGTACAAATACATTAAAAAGTAATTTAATCGCATTCGAATGTAATTTGCAAGTTTTGCAAGCTGGCAATATAAGAATTAAAAGTCAGAAAGGGGGCGCTCTATTTGTGATGACTTCTCTGAAAAGCACATTTTGCTGTGATCTTTATGACCGTCAACAAGCGCCTCAGCTGCTGCATTCGAAGTTTACTTTGAAATAATTTGGAATATACAACATAATGGGCGCTGAAATATTTTTGGCAACAAACGGGACTCGTGTATTGTAAACATGGCACCTGCCATGCTTTAGTCTGACGCAGACTTGTGCCTATCTCAAATACTCTACTTAAGATACTGTATTTCAAATACTTATGGTAGTATTTCAGTTTCTTGCAAATACATTTCGGTCTAAAGTATTTGCTACTCTTTCTTAATTACTTTTCTCACTATATTGTACTCAGTAATTCAAGTACATTTTTCAACCATCGAAAAATATTTGTCGCCGGAACAATCTACGCAACTAGGGATCGCCAGACTCAAGGGCAAAGCTGGACCGATTGCAGACTTGGAGGCAAGCGACCAAACACAGGACAGGAAAAGGAGCGAGAAAACGCAGTATCCGAATGCCACCAAAAAACAAATAAAGATAGCCCCAAGTAGGCTCGCCTTTATGTGTCCTCCGGTTCGTTTTTGTTTTGTTTTTTATTATTTTTTTTTAAAGTTGTCTTTCAATAACACGTTACGTTTGAAGTAGCAAACTGCTGTTGTCGTCATGGGGATTTTACACCTTTTGTCTGAAGCTAGAGTGGTTCCGTCAGCGGGTGGCGGAGAAAAGCTCACGGAGGAAAGCTTACCGGAGAAAAGCTAACCGGAGAAAAGCTCACCGCAAAACTGTCCGATGCGGAGAAAGTTCACCGGCCTTTTGACGGATGCGGAGACAAGCTCAACTACGAATCTAAGTATCGAGCGTTCACTCAAGTAACATACGTTCACTCAACGGCGTCTCGCCGCAGCGGGGCGCTCGTCAAGTGGCTCTCCTCTCATCCGTTGTCTGCCGCTCTACCTTTTCAATTTCGGTGGCCGCTTCTCGTGGCGATCCGCCAGGCTTTGTCAGTATACATAGAGTGCCCTAGAAGTTGGGTAGTGGGCTCACCGCCCTACCTCCCCCGTGTATAGCGCTGAAGCGACCGATGTCGAAAACGCCGGAGGCACAGCAGTAGATTACTCCTGAAACTTCTCCCGCCCGCTGCCCGCGATTGGTAAGAGCCACTGATCTCAATGACAATTGCTGGATCGCGCTTCCCGCTCCCCGAGTGAAGCCACCGGACGGCCATCTTGCTCATAGACGATTTGCGGTTTTGCTAGCGTTACAGAGGCTGGCGGCTGCGTGCTGAAGATACGTTTTCTACTCGTTCGTCGTCATTCGTCCAAGATTTTTAACACCTGTCTAAGGGTTGAGACTTGCCGGTGAGAACACGTGGAAATTTTTACAAAAGCGCAGTGCAGCAGGAAAAAGCCACAACTCGTCGAACGCAACTTTCGCCGGTCTCGCGGCGTGATCAAAGCTTCCTTGGCACGCCGAAGTCATTTTCCTGCGGCCCTGCGCTTCCGTAAAATTTTACACGTGTTCACAACGGCAAGTCTCAATGGTTACACACGTTCGTTTTTTTTTTTTTTTTGTTTTTTTTTTTTTAACTTCTTCGGCGAATGACAACGAACGGGTAGAAAACGCGTGTCTACAGCACGTTGCCTCCAGCCTCTGCAACGCTATAGTTTAAAGCGTAGATCAACATAACATCGGTTGCTTCTACATCGCTTCTACATGTTGCCACTATTACCTCTAATAGGCCTGCCATGACTTAGTATATTTATTTGCGGAAACAATACTCATATAAAAAGCTATAGCAAAACTGGCAAATCGACTACGAGCAAGATGGCCGTCCTGTGGCTTCACTCGCGCTGCAGCGAACGAACAGGGAAGCGCGATCCAGCAATTGTCATAGAGATCAGTGGTAAGAGCCGCCTGGTGGACCTGGTCTGGCCAATGCGCGCTGGAAAGCTTCAGGAGGAAACGCTTACAGCACCACCGCCGCGTCGACATCAAACGCGTCAGGCCCAACGAGCTTGAGTATGGCTTAGAGCGGTAAACCGCAACCCATGGCCTGCCGCGGAAATGGCACCCCCCCCCCCCCCCCCCCCCGGATGCTGCCATCTTGCCCGTTTGCCACATTTACCGCTCTAAGTTTACTCAAGCTCGTTGGTCAGGCGGAGCCGTCCGGTGAGCCCACTACAACTCTCTAGGCCACTGCAGTTTCAATTTCGAGCAGACTTCTACGTAGTTCAACTACTCTACTCAAGTTACTGTAGTTTAACTACTTTTCTGAGGAGTCTAGTAACTTTCAATCACATTTTTATTTCGGTAATTAGTAGTTTACTTTAATTACCTTTTTTGAGTAACTTCTACTCAAGTTACAAATTACTTTCGAAGTTTAGTGGTTGTTTTGTCTAACAACAAACATTCCTGCACAAAGGAGATAAGATGTTGGAAGATCAGCTGATATTTGCAAAGAGGGGGAAGCATGTGGCGTAGGAAAAGGGGGGGGGGGAGAAAATGGTTTGGAGAGTCCGAAACCCCCTTAAAATTTTCACAAGCCTTCCCCCCCCCCTCCCCCCTCTCCCGGGACAACACTGCTACGAGGCGCGGGGAGGGAACAGACACGACGCAAGAGAGGCCGAGTAACTGCGGGATTAGCGCCGAAGACTGGCGTTTCTTTGTGTCCCGAAGCTCGAGGAGACTTGACCCAATTAAAGAAAGGGCTGGTCCCCGCTTCTCCCCAACGTATGAACCCTAGCCCACTACAGAAGGTGTACACACTGGATCCTCACTCAAAGGAGGCAACAAAATGCAGCACCTGCTCTGAAACTCATCTGGTGCTGCCGTAGTTTGAGCCGTACTCGAAGAATCGCGTGCTAAAGGGCAACGCAAAAATTACCTTTTTGCGTTATTCTCCTCCCAAAACTCAGAATATGCAGAGCTTCAAAGATTCAAAAATCGTTCGAGAAACCGATAGTAATTCCCTCAACGTTTTTATATAAAAAATAATAAACAAGCAGTGTTGGGAAGTACTCTATGTACATACATGGAGCTTAAAGTACTACTGTTTAGAAAAACTGTACTTTGCTTGAAGTAAATTCTCTGAAGATGTACTTGTATTTTCCGAGGAAAGTAAAACTCTCAACTTCAATGTACATTCCCCAAATTTGAAAACAAAAAATGGCAGTATCGTCGTGTGAAAACGCGCTCTTTCGAGACGTCATCTGGTCATTTCTCTGAGTGAAGTAATGGCGTCTGTAAGATTAATGGCAATAAGTGTCTTATAAGTTGACTGTGTCAAATAGCTCATCAGCGAGAGTGAAACGACCACTCTGCGGCGACTTGGCCTTATACAAGATTTGCTGCCATTTCCGTAAAAAACTGATGCACCTCCGATTACCCCTGGAACAATGCATACCAGTTAAAAAAACACTGTATAGGGAATGAAAGGGCATCATGAAAGATTGTGTTAAAAGTGCTTGTACTTTAGCTTGAAATATATTGTATTTATATACGTTACTTGAAGTACATTGCACCTGGTGTACTTACTACTTTGCTAAAAATACATAACCTTTCATTTACTTTGTACTTTACTTCAAGTACTTTTTAGATGTACTTTACGCAACACTGTAAACAAGCAAACACGATCTAAAAATCCAGCTCAGACATTGCTGAACCTCAAAGTAAAAATGACACATTCGCAGTACACCCTTGACCAAACAAACAAGTACGAAAGAATTAGACACGCAGAAGCAGAACCAGCTATTAAAGCATTTTTGTGAAAAAAACAAGCCGATTCATATTTGGCTAGCACAATTTCGCTAACGGATCAAAACCTCTGTACTTCCTTTTTACCATAAAAAACATGTAAAAGTAACTTCAAAAGTAACTTCAAAAGTAATTCGCTACTTTGTCACGGTAGTTAGTAATTTACTCAATTACTTTCTATCTGAGTAACTTCTACTCTACTCAAATTACTTTTGACGTCAATACTCAGTAACTTAACTTAATTACTTTTTTTTAGTAACTTGTACATGTCTGATTTCGAGCAGTTGCGTTGTTGTTGTTGTTTTTTTTCCTTTATTAAAAATATACGTGACGCTGTAGAAAAATATTGATTCGGTAGTCTTCCGACACCATAATAAATCGCCTGGCAATTTTTTTATTTTTTTTTTATTTGGGAGGTGTTAGTGTTTTTTTAGAGCGCAGCTTCTTGGCGCCCGTTTCCGGCTTGAGCGGCGTCGCCGTCGACGTCGGCGAAACCGCGCATTGCATTATGGGACGTTTCCCATAATAACGTCACACGTGACGTCACAGGGCGCCTAAATTTGGCAGGAATTTCCCCGCTAAATTTGGCAGAAAATGTTCCCGCTAAATTTAACGGGGAAATTTTTCCGTCAAATTTAGCGGGCAATTTTTTCCGCTAAATTTTGCGAAGAAATTTCTCCGCCAATTTTTTTCGCTAAATTTAGCTGGGAACTTTTTTCGCAAAATTTAGCGGAGAAATTTTTCCGACAAATTTAGAGAGCAATTGTTCCGCTAAATTTAGCGAGAAAATTTCTTCGCGAATTTTTACCGCTAAATTTAGCGGAAAACTTTTCCCCACAAATTTAGCGGGGAAATTGTTCCGCCAAATTTAACAGGCAATTTTTTCCACTAAATTTAGCAGGAAAATTTTTCCCGCCAAATAAATTTTTATGCTGAATTAAGCGAGGGAAATATTTACCGAAAAATTGTCCCACAATTTCCCGGTAAATTCCCCTCCGTACCTTTCCTCCTCCTCCTCCTCAAGAGCTGCACTCTAATTTGGCATTTCAAAGAATTGTGAACGTCCTCCATTTTTAACGTCATCCTAGAGGTCGTCCTTTTGATCGTTCTAAAGGTCGTCCTAGAAGTCGTCCTAGACGTCGTTCCTGATGTCGTCCTCTAAAACGCCATCCTAGACGCCGTCCTTGACGTCGTTCTCGAAGTCGTCCTAGATGGCGTACTAGAGGTCGTCCTAGAGGTCGTCCTTGACGTCGTCCTAGACGCCGGCCTTAACGTCGTCGGCGCGTCGTCCTAAACGTCGTTCTCGAGGTTGTCCTAGATGTCGTTCTTGAGGTCATCCTAGAGGTCGTCCTAGACGCCGTCCAAGACGTCGAACTAGACGTCGTAATTGACGTCGTCCTAGACGCCGTCTTGACGTCTTCGTCGCGTCGCCCTAAACGTCGTCTTAGAAGTCCTGGACGCCGTTCTTGATGTCGTCCTCAACGTCGTCTTAGACGCCGCCTTGACGTCGTCTTCGATGTGTGCACGGCATATTACAACCATTTCATCACCATACCTTTTCCTCTCTAAATTGTTTTCACTAACGACGTTCCTGCAAAGCTACCGCATCGCATGGCGTTGGTTCGAATGAACGTGCTTGTAACTTTTTGAGAGTATAGGACATCACTTTTTGAGCTTTTGTTTTTGCACGTTCTGGTTTGCTTGCAATAGGACGTTACGTAACTGACGAAGTATGTGGAAGGTTGAAAGGAAGCTCAATGATCCGATTTTCTCAGAAGTGCATTGCTGTTTGCTCGTGTGCAGCCTGGTATATATCTTGCTTGATGATTATTTAATTTTGATTCAAACCAAATGCACATAGAAAGCGTCAAATGATGCGCAAGTGATAAAAAAAAAACTATTTTTTACTTATTTTTGCGGTAAGGCTTGATTTAAATCATCATAGTAAGACTGATTTATTTAAATTACGATTAAAATCATGATTTAAACCGTCTTAATTTGTATTCTCCACCCAGGTGTCAAACCTTACTTCATTCAAGTTTTCCAGCTAAATATAGGTCAAGTGATTTGACCGTGTTATATTTTCTAACAACTTTTTGTGACGCTTTAGACTCAGAAATCAGCCCTAAAAAGCATTCTGCGTTCGAACTCACGATAAAATGCAATGCATGGCGCCTCTGTGTGGCGGTCCTCGCACCCCCTCCCCCTCCCTTGACCCCTCCCCCCTCCCCACGCACACAAACACACACACGAAAACGTGTTTGAACCACAGGAGTGACTAACAAATTCGGCATTACAAAGAATTGTAAACGTTTTCCATTTTTAAGGTTATTCTAGAGGTCGTCCTAGTGGTCGTCTGAAGGTCGTCCTGGAAGTCGTCCTAGACGTCATTCTTGATGTCGTCCTATTCACGTCATTCATGTGAATGACGTGATTGTAAAGGCTGGCAAGGCACTGAACTTTATTCAGCAAAGCCTAAAATGTTCACTTCCTAACTTAAAGGAAATTGCGTATTTAACATGTGTTATGCCGATTTTGGAATATGCCTGTGCCGTCTGGGACCCAGAACAAAAAAAAATCTTAATAGACGAACTAGAAAAAATACAAAATAGGGCTGCTAGGTTCGTTCTGGGACGGTACGGGCGGAGAGACAGCTGTACTCAAATAAAAACTGAACTGAATTGGGAACCTCTCTCAGCCCGCCGTAAAAAATTGCGCTTAAAGCTTCTGTTTTTGATATTTAAAAATAAAACTGGAATTAACAGTGAAACTTATTTAAAAGAACCCTATCATATTTCTACACGGAACGATCATGCTTTCAAAATTAGAGAATACCACGCCAAAACAAACATGTATGACAACTCTTTTTTTTTGTTAAAACGATACAACAGTGGAATGGGCTGTCGGAGCTGCAAGTGTACAGTGAAAATGAAGATGTTTTTTTTTTTCGGCGCTGTAAACCCCCCCCCCCCCCCCCCCCCTTTGCTGTAACGCCCTCGGGCACTGCGGGGTAATATCTAAATGAAGAGTAAAGAAAAATAATTTAAATTTTTTAATGTTTTTTTTTTTTTTTTACAAATTACTTTCTTTTTGTTTTTTGCAAGAAAGTGGGTATGCGTCGTCCCACTAGCGTTTGGGCGAAAGATCGCGTGATACTCGAGACACGCACGTTCTTAGTCCATCTCTTGGCTCGATGACAGCAAATCACATATCGATTCATCTTTCTTAACTCCATCAGCAGGAATGAACGATCTCTTCTTTAATATGAATTTGACTCCAGAATTGGCAAAACCTTACGGGGATCAGCAACTCCATCATTGGAATACTGCCAACACGGCATTCGGAGAGCTCTAAGTCCTCTGTTTCTTAGTTGCGCTCCATACATGCATGATCATACGTGCGTTCAAAAACACTTCGTGCCAGTTGACCGCGATCTAAGTTTCAATTACAAATAAATAGCGCGAAGGTCAAGTACACGCTGACGGAAAAAGCGCTATTCCGTCAAATAAATAGCGCTCGTTCCATCATTGTGTACTTGACCTTCGCGCTATTTATTTGGAATATACATATCCAACTAGCCCACCTTAATATTTTAGTAATTTTCAATTGGTGGCATCAGAGTAACTGCTGGATTATATTAAGTTTGTCACGCACAACTCAAAGCCGATTTCGATTGAAGGCACCGAGATCAGGACTGCGATTTTACGAAGCGAGGTGAAATTTGTCCTCGGCAGATGTCATTGCTCCTTCCCAGATATTGAAATCTAGCGTGTCACTGTCGTGCTTGGAGAAGATGACTTATCACCTGCAGACGTTGGTCAGTTGTCGCAACAGTTCTTCAATCGTAGCGACATAATTTATTATTCCTTTTCCAACCTTATTCGCTCCGATGCCCTTCATGCTTGGTGGCTCTGGTGGAACATATAACGTCTCAAAAACGTGCAAATTAAGTTGCAAGGACTGTTGATCAGAATACATTAGTCCATCAGACTGAGTCTTGGAGAGACAACTGACTGTGGAATACTCCGGACACTGAGAGCGTCTGAGGCTCCAAGAAGAGAATGCCGTCATTCAACGCTGTCTGCTGGATCACGATGCTGTGTGTACTCTTCTTGCCACTGGGCGTCGACGGAATTTATCGTAAAGAACTGCGGAACGAACTACTGTGCGTGAATACTCTATCGCAGGCCATCGAGAAGCTGTTCGGAAGTGATCACGAAGCCGCCAAGAGAGTCATCTTTTACATTCCCAATCACCAGAGTTTAATTGAGGCAAAAATAATGCGGTCTTATAAAGGAAACTACGAGGTATGTGGAACCGTGATGAACTGCGTCTCATACCGCACCGTCGAGAAGGACCATCAAAACCTGAACAGAGTTGTAATAGTCTCCAAGGAAGGACTCTTGAACCTCGTCGAGCAGTTTCCTGCCTCACTCGAAGAAGGACTCGATACCGTCGAGGTTGTAATTTGGGACGAAACCGCAGATGCATCCGAACTGTGCACCTGGGCCGGTGTCCTTCACAACGCTACCCTTGCTGCAGGTAGGGATGGGGTTAGACGTTGCATCATCGATGATATATTCACACCAAAACAAAGTGTGTCTGCACTCTCTGGCCGAAATGTCGCTCTTGGATGCGGTAGCTGCATGGGACTCGATTTGTGCACCACCTTCAGGGTTAAAGTTCTGGCAAGTGCTCTCGCACGTAAGAACGCTACAGTCACAAAAGTTTCGCTGCGCTACAAAGAGCAACCCCTAGTAAGACATGGCGTGGATATCTTAGGACTCCTAATTGCGAAGCACTATCTGAGTCCCGCGTTTCTGATTGAACCAGAGCTAATTAGAGAGCAGTCTATTTACATTTACGCTGACGTAGGCAAAATACAGAAAGACAGGTTCCTGGACGCTTCGATCTCCGATTTTAAGACGTTCGGCTTTCTCTTCTCCGTTTCTTTCTTGGTCGCCGCCATTTTTCTGGCCGTGAATCGAAGCTTGTTCAGCCAGGCCATCGATGACCTACTCTTGCTGCTGTTTTGTCATTCCGTAGCGACAACAGTCGACGTCTCGCGTCGATGTCTTCGTCAACAGAGTCGACGCGTTCTGGTAGCCTTCTGGGCCCTGGGGTGCCTGGCCTTCGCTGTGTATGTCCGATGCCGTCTTACGGCCGCAGAAAGCATACCGACGAAGGTCAATCAGAAGGACTTAGTGACAGTTGTGAAAGAGTTGATCCGCACGCGCACCTTAAACTTGTGCACAACCGGGGAGGAGGTAGTTTACGTGAGAGGAGTTGACTTTGAAGGGCTGACGAACCAACTCACAGACACCGAGTATCCTTGTAACACCCTCCAGTCGCAGTCGTGCTTTGTCGACTTGGCTAGCGGCAAACCTGCCGCGGCCATCCTGTCCGATAAGCCTTCTTGCGCCATTAAGAGAGAACTCGGACAAAGCATCTTCGTGGTGAGCAAGGACACGGAAGGTATTTATGGCGGAATTCCCATCAACCGAAACTCTCCCCAAAAGTTATCACTGAGGGCGGTCATGCGGAGGATTTACGAGACTGGATGGTTTGAGAGAGAATATTTGCAGGAGACAAAAGCGTGCGCGACCCCGGTGACTGAAAATGAAATGCGCATTGCTTTCGGAAGTTTCTTTTATACCTACCTGTGGTGCTGTTTTGTTTGCGTGCTATCATTGGCACTGGAGTACGTCGCGTTTCGACTTTGCGTCCTTTTTAGAGCCAGGTGTCTTCACCAGATATATTGAACGATAGGTTCCTAAATTATGTCATGGGTTAAAAAAAACAATATGTATTAATTCCCAGTAATTTCACCCTCAGCCATTGTTTATGCTGAATTGCGTATTAGTATAAAATATAGCGGCAAAGGTATTCGTGTTTATAATTAAATATCTGTTCAGTATTAGTGACTACTTTAATATACCAGAAATGTGCGCGTTGTACACGATAATTATTCAAGACACATAACTACGTTTTAAAGATGTTTTGACGTTTTTCACACTTCATGAAAAAAAGAATGTTTTATGTGTGTCTTCAATGCACACAAAAAGGCGCATTATATGACGGATCACAAGGAGGAAGGCAGAAATGAGGGGAAAAGACTAAGTTTTCGCCCTCTCGGTGGATGATTCGTGCTCCTACGAATGGCGAGCGGGGACGACTGGCAATTCAAATCAATTTTATTGACTCAATAGCCGGGGAGAAGGAGGCAGGAAGACCACCTACGCAGTGTAGCTTGACGAGTGAGACAAAGGCAGGCTGCGTCAAAAACCGGCTCGAATTTGTCGAGTCAACACCTCCCAGATAAGAAGGCCGGAGGACTGCATACTTTTTACGTCATCCACAATAGGTCCAAACGCCCAGCACGGATTGAACACGGGTGCTACGTCGGCATTCAGCTGAGACTCGTCTCCCATTATCGAGGACACCAGAGTGTCAGCCGAGCGCTGACGCAGTGTCAAATCCGTGCTCGGCGTTCGCCGCCTCTTTCTGATGACGTAGAAAATATAGTCCTGCAGCCTTCTATATCTGCGAGGTGTTGATCAAGCCGATACCACCTACAAGATGGGGCCCGCGCCTTTCCCTCCCAAACTTCATCACAAATGGATACATGCAGCGCCGCATAGTATGCGGAGCGCAAGTTCGTCTGCTTCTTTTGCGGGGGTTGTGGTGACGTCAGAACGCCAAGCTCTGATTGGCTCTGATTGAAAGATAGTGGGTAGACCTCAAAGCAAGCATGCCTTGAGGTCTACTCCTTATTCAATCAGAGCCAATCAGAGCTCGGCGTTCTGACGTCACTAACAACCCCTGCAAAAGAAGCAGAAGAAACTTGCGCACCGTATAGCTTACGTCAGCGTCGCCGGCAGCGCGTCTTGCGGCGTCTCACAAGTGCGACGCTAACACGCGGCGACGCCAAGAGAGACGCGTCTGCCGTTATGCGGTGACTCTCGTCGAGCTTCAGCGTCCTTGCCGCTAGGGGCGAGTCGGGGATTCACTAGCGATGACGTCATGCGCAGGCCTTTTCTTCTAGGTGGCGTTAGTCGAGCGCGCCTCAACCGCTGTGTTGTACGTCTTTCCTATATTTACCCTTGGACTCCTGTGACCGCAAGAGAGAGAGAAGAGACATCTCACTTTATGAACCCGTTTTTTTTATATATATGAAAGCGGAGCACGTAAAAGTTATTTGTGGGAGTACCCTGAAGAATATCTATTTACGCACGAACAAGACGAAGTCAAAAACTCTCTAGTGCACCTGTAACGTAGTTACGTGCTTTTGACAACATTCGTACGTTAAGCTTGGCACAACCCCTTCATTATCAAAAGCTAAATATATGTCACATCCACAGCGATCCAACTTTTCACATCTATTTGGCGTGTTTGACACCCCGCCACATGTTAATTAAGTCACAAAGATTTTTTTTAATACCACTTTTCATATTATAGTGTGTCGAAGCTTGTTGTATTCTTGATCTTGAACATTTTGTGTTTTCGATTCGCGAATGAATGTTTTGTAACCTTCAAGCGGTCATCAGTGGGCACAGAGATATATTTGCTTATTAACTTGGTTGCCCATACAACTAATATCGGTGGCATTTGCAGTCAGGACATTGTTTAATTTTATATATCTGCCATTTCGCCTTCTTCAGTCCCGCTCTGGACCACATACGAACTTAAGGGGTCCGTGCAATGATATTGAGCAGGAACATGTTTCTCACTTTACACATGCTTACTGGCACTAGTGGCACTCACTGACCAAGAAGCTTTTTTGTCGCCGCGTGAGTTACGTGACTGTCTACTTTTGAAATAAATATATTGCTGTTGTTTATCGTTTCTCTTGTTTTAAGGCTGAATTTCTTCAGCGCATTTTCGTCATTGTTGATTTTATGTGCAGTTGATGACTAGTTAGTCATCTTTTTTTTTTGTGTGTGTGTGTGTGTGTTTTGTGGTTGTTTCCGCTTATTTTGCTGCTACTTTTCCTTGCTTTGTTCGAAACTTGGCCCCCCCCTGTGTGCCCGTTGAGGGGGCTGGAGACCCGCTTTGTCAGCTTTTTTCTCCAACTCCCGCCATATGTGATATGGTGAATAAAGTAATTATGATTATAATTGCAGGGGTAAAAGTGGTACGCCACTGAGCACTGTCGAGCTAGAACAATTCGTGGGAGCAACGCGATGCCGGTCCATCCTTTCTTTGCCAAGTGTCACGTCAGCATCGAGTTACAATTAGGGATGTCGCGAACCACCCTAGGTTCGAATTCGAAAGGTTTCTATATTTTCGAACTGAACTGAGGTTCGAATTCAAAATATTTCGATATTTTCGTACCGACCGAGGTTCGAATTCGAACAATTCGCAACTTTCGAACACCGTGGAGTTTCGAATTCGAAAATTTCGAAGATTTCACTGTTTCTAAAACTTCGGGTTCGAATATTTCGAATAGTTTTTTACTTGAGGTTCGAGAAATCGAAGATTTCGAACTTTCCTAACTTAAAATTCGAAAAAATTTCCGACCCCCCCCCCCCCCCCCCGATATTTCGGACTGTTAAAGAAAACGATACGGGCAAAGAGGGCGTGCTCGAGCTTATTTTAATCGGAAATTATTTATGCATATGTATAGCTCCTGTCGCTCTTCACTGCATAAAAGATCGCGCAGATGGTCATCGTCGAAAACTAAGGCACTACTCGTCACATGCTTAGTGGTTCGGAAGTTCAAAGCTATGTTTTTTTTTCGACCTAAATAACACTGCCATTAGTGTAAAAAAAAAATGAAACATAACAATAAATGCAAGGATGAAAAGCTGGGGAGAAAAAAAAACTATCTAGAACCCGCCGGAAGTGTTCTATTCTTGCATATTCAGAGGCTCAGAACTTTGAAACACGTTTTTCCGACCAAAATGTGTACAGGCCAAGAAGAAACACCTCCCAAAAACGTAAAACAAAAAAAAACAAAAAAAAATTAATTACGTTTGAACTTGAACAGTATTAGATATATTCCCCCATGATTTAATTTATTCCTCAACGTGAAAAACAATAAATTTATTTTTTATTCTGCGGATGGCAATGATATGTACTGTCTGTGGTGTTAATTTAAATGCGATACCTCAAACAATTTAGACGAAAAAAATTACCAAGTTTAGGGCATAATCGCCATAGATACATCTTTGGATATTTCTTCGAAACTCATCTTGAACAACAATAATCATTTCTTAAGACGACACTTACCTAGGATATACATTGATCATTCTTAAAAAGTTTAACATATCTCTACCATAAATAGCTTCGGCTATAGCTAGGGTGTATACTTTCCGGTGTTTATTTATGACAAAAATCGTCGGATGTTTATCGGTGTTTATTTATTTCTAGAATACCGGTGCTTTTCGGTGAATTCTCTCGTGCAGACGCTAAAGACGGTGATTATCGGGGGAAAAAATTGCGACTGTAAACGACCACTGTGGACGAAAATCTGTTCAAATTTTATTTACATCTTTTACACAATCTCTTTCACACTTGATTATTGTAGTATATGCACGTGTAACGTGATGGCCAAGAAGCGACAGCGTTCGGTCTTACCGCTCATTCACACTAGAAGCGGATCCGCGTTCGCAAAGCGGTTGCGAACGCGGTTGTATAAAGATCCAGTACAATTGCACGCGCACTCGATGTCATCATCATCGAGTGCGCGTGCAATTGTACTGGATCTTTATACAACCGCGTTCGCAACCGCTTTGCGAACGCGGATCCGCTTCCAGTGTGAATGAGCGGTAAGGCTACCATTTTATATCCATTCGCGTTCTTCTGGCACGCGCTCCCAGAGCGCGCTTCTTCTTCGCCGTGGCGATACCAGCGATCATCACACTATCCCCCTTCACGAGGAAGTTGCCGTCCCGGCACTAGGCTTCTCACGGGCACTCAATCGCGATACCGCGCGGGTCGACTCAATGTTTCTCGTGGCCGAAGGATGTATCGCTTTTCTGGCTCTGCCTGCTGTGGCACGTCTACGGGCAAGTCCGTTGGAGTGACGTGTTCAGGGGCAAAAGAACGACTGGAAGTTGATCGTCGTCCAGGAGCTCGGCATCGTTCGCTGGCGGCGTATTGTGCTGGCCTCCGTCAGTGCCCTGGTCCCCGTTTTCCTCCGCTTGGTCGTCGACGTGAAGCTCGTTGTCGAGGATGTCTAACAGCGGTGGGTTCTCAAGAGCGTCGGCCAGTTGCGGATCCTCGGCTGCTTGTACCGTTGGTAGATGTTCGACCGCATCGACGTACAGATCCTCACCTTCAAGGTCAAGGTCTATTATGTCTGGGTAGTCGGGGACTGCTGGGGGAGTAGGAGCCGGGTCATTATCTTCGTTTTCTGTGATTATTATATCCGGGAAGTCTTTGAGTGCAGGTGCAGGTAGAGGCAGGTTGTTATCCGTGACGTGTGATAACGTCCTGGCAGGCAACAAGACTGGCTCCTTCCCATCGGCTACCCGCTTCAAACGGTTGTGGTGTACAACCCGCCGCTTTCTTTTTCCTGTTTCTTCTTGGATTCTGTACACGTTGTTAGGTAGCTTCTTGAGGACTACATATGGACCCACCCATGGCAAATATAACTTTGAGGACTGTCCTCGCGGCACAGCGGGTGAATGTAGAAGAACTCTGTCGCCAGGTTTGTAGTCTTCTTCACTGATCGTGCTGTCGTAGTGGCGCTTTTGTGCATCCTTTGCTTTCATGTCGTTCACGATTGCATGGTCGCGAGCCTTTTGTAATGATGTCCGTAGACGCGATGCGTGTTGTTCGTAACCGGACAGCGACGCCATGTTAGTGTGGCCGTGCACGTCGAGTAGCATGTCAGCTGGAATATTCATGTTCCTACCGAAGAGCAGATAATAGAGAGTTTTAGTAGACCGTTTTCATTTTCCGCTCCGCTCTGAGGGTGCCAAACTGCGCATGCGCGGCCTGCTTCAGCGGAATGGAAAGCGGAGGTCCAAAAACACGTTTTAGTAGACCGTTTTGCTTCAGCGTTTTGAGAGCGTTTTGAGAGCGTTCGAAAAATTCGCTTGCGTAGCCCCACAAGTGGACGTTTATAGTACTAGTAAGACAGAAAAACTAAACGTTAACACCAAGAAAGTTAAAGGGAGCGTGTTTGTAAAGGTGGTAAAAACGAAGTCGAGAATAATGAACACAAAAGAGTAGGCACACACCCGAAGAATATTACGCTATAAAATATAAATATAATCGTTCCACCCTGTGTGCGAGTGAAGCCGAAGGCATAACAATGAGCATGTTGCTCTAAACGGCACTTGCACTGCACGAGCGCGCGTGCTGGTCAAGGACGCTGAAAGGGCGGCACTCGCTCTTGTAGCTTCTGCTCCACTCAAATTAAAACTGAAACAGATTTACGTATTCGAAGTAGAAAAATGAAAGAAAAGGACGAAGTTTGCGCATTCCGAGTACACCCTTTTGCGAAGTACGAGTACAGTGTTGCTCAAGGCTAGCAAGACACCTGCACGATGAATCCCCGTGGTTCTCAATGAAGGAGACTTCTACTAACGAGAATAAGCTGGCGAGACATCGATTCAATGATTTGTATCCCTCATGCCATGAAGCGCCGAAGCTTCCTTTCCGAACGCGGTTTGCTGGATATTGCCAACGTAGAAGAGAAACCCTTTAGGAGGCAATCCCGCTTAAAGAAGGACCTGGCTGCTCTGCAAGTGGGCCTCGGAATCCCAGCACCCGACAAATCGGCGCAGGGTGTTGCCAATCTGGCCAGACGCTTTGCATGGATCTTTGTCGACTGGCCTATCGCAACCGTCTGTTCGAACTTGGATGAGCGCTTGGACGGAACTTGTCGGTGTTCTTCAGTATTGAGAACCTCATCGTGGTTCACATCAACCAGAGGTTCGGCCACCCGCTCGCTGACATGAACAAACAGGGGGGGTTGACCCTGGCGAAACTGGAGCTGTGCTCACAGGTGAGACCCTGCATGGTTTGTGTAAATTTCGTGTTTCCATGTTTTTAGCACAGCTGCTCTGTCTAGTAAAAAGTTACTCTTTTTGATACGCCAATAATTTACGTATTTACTTTTGTTTCGGCACAAAAAAAAAAAACAAAACAAGGCGTACATGGGCAGTGTCAGGACAAGTCACGACGAGCGCGCTTTTAATCTGTGAGTTTTCGTAGGCCATTTTTATGAGCCCTCTATGCTCTACTTTACGCTCTGGAAGAAGCATCGCCCCCACCGCGCATGCGTAGCCCGCTCTGAGTTGGAGTGAGTTAGCGGAGTGAGCGTGCGCTCCGCTTTACAAGTTGCAGAGCGGACTTCCCTCAGCGTTCTTAGCGGGATCGCTTAGATCTCAAGATGGCTGCACTTGCTCAATACGCGCCGATGTTTTTCACCTTGACCTCAGCTTGAAAGAGGCCGAATCAAGAAGTAAAGCGTACGTCCCACGCGTGAAACGTAAATCATTTCATTTGAGTTTTATGTAACACAAAAGAGCATAATCAAACGAAGTGAACGAGTATCACTTTGCAACCAACACGGTGTCGGTAAAGTCGTCGCGTTTTTGTGGGCCTTCTATGGCTATGCAATCAGATGTACGGGAGCGCGTGCTTGAACGCCAATTATACCTGTACACGCGTCCTCCTGTCGAAAATGACACTGAAAGTTGACCACGAGCATATATGCGCTCGCTAGCCGCACCAAAAAAACCATTCCTCTCAACTTTATTTATTCATATTTGCTCGCAATTTTTGAATTGTTTAACTTTCCTCCGGAACTCTTCGCCTTGAATTTCCTTGGTAGATTTAGAAAATATTAGAGACTTGAATGCAGCCTTTTTAAAAGTGCATGCCATGCTGCCCCTATTCTTCAAGGCCGCCTTATTTTGGCCAAGCGTATAGGGAGCAAGAGAGCTGCGTCATTGTTTGTCGCGGATGCGAGTCTAATAGCATCTTCGATCAACTCGCACCGAAATCGCCCTGAAACCTGGACGGTGCACAGCGCTCCTCGGTCGTGCAGCACGAAGTCGGTGCGACATCGAAGACAAACTGCGCCGCGGCGGTGCACCGCGGCGAGCTCCACCATGCCTCACCTCGCATTTTGTTTGTTTTTTCTTGCGTAGGTCCGCGCACGGTGCCCGTCTGTTGTCAATTTCTCCTGTTTTTTTACTCGCGGATTTGGCGGTCTTACACGAATGAACATCGTGGACGTGATTGTCGGTGGGGTCACGAAGCGGGTGACAATTTCACAGGTATATGCTGCCCATCATTGTTGGTTCGAGAAAGAGAACCACCACATAATGGCCGTACCTCGGTGTCATCGAAACACCTCGCAACGCTTTCCACGAAGTTCATACCATTCGGGCGCTCCTTGCCACTATATTGCCACCGCAGCAATCGACGGTAATCGCGGCGATGGTAAGAAGATCGTCGTCTCGCTCTCAGAAGAGCTGAGGAATTAATCGAGTGCAGCTGCGAGGCGTGTTCGTCTTCGCAAGGTCGCCACCTCGACAGACTGCGCGTCTGCTATTCCCGCCATCTCCTCGATTCCCGCTCCTGGCCGCAATGCCTGATGGGACTGCACCCCGGCGCACCGTCGATTTTCTCGGTGCGCGTTGGGGCAACGAAAAGCTGCACCGGGAGGGTGCGCCCCGTTGATCGAGGACGTCCGGTGCGCACCGGTGCACTTGATCGAAGACGACGGGGCGCACCTCCGTGCACCGGTGCGCACCGGTGCGGATGATCGAGGATGCTATAAATGTATTAGACACGAATGCTGCGTCAATGCTGAATATGAACTCGGTTCTAGTCACAAGTCTCGCACTAAAAGCGATTCCCAAAATATAACGGCCGAATATGTTACTCGGCGGTGTTTTGAGAAGAGTTACCAAAAACGGTCGAAAGAATATTCCATGTCAAGTTTTTGTCTGGTGAAAACCAGACAGGCATAAACAATTGAAAATTTATCAAACACAACACTAGACTTCTAAGCAATAGCGGTAGACTAGAACGCGTTTCAGAAGTATCGTTTTGAATGCACAGTTTGACGGCGTCAGAGCTTAGCAAAATTAAGAAACAACTATTTTTTTTTTTTAATTTACGATACCCATTTTTTTGCAACCCTACCATGGAAATACTCTTTATCTTATATGAGTAACAAGTCCCATATCACATGTTTTAGTAGTGTTTAAATACTGCCGTGTTGTAAGAGTGCCTTTTTCTTCTTTTTATTAGGCCGTCAAAGACAAGGGAGCACCCCTGGACAACTGTTGGGGTTTTGTTGACCGCACAGCATGTCCATGCCGTCCATCAAAGAATCAGAAGCCATACTTTTCTGGTCACAAGAGGGTGCTCGTCGTGAAAGGGGCTATGCAACAATTTTTTTTACTTTGCGCAAATACCGCTTAGAACGGATCCCTGACGTTAATGACCTATGAAACACGCCTTCGTTTTTCACCCGACGCATTAGAAGTCCCAGAAAAAAATTAAAAAACAACGAGCAGCGTTCACGCCCTCAACTCGCAGCCAGAACAAGCGGCCACGTGATCTGGAGCCGATTATATGCCGCCAATGTTGATCATAGCCACGCGCTGGGGTTGGCAAAGCACAGGACACGCGCTGAGTTCCAGACATTGTTATGGCTCGGCTATTGTCGTCGTTGCAGCGATTGGACACGGGCCACTACTCGAATGCTTCTCGAGCTATCAATTATCACGAGCCTAAATCGAGTGCCCACGCAATGCTCGGGTCCAATCTATGAACCGCATTCAAATATCGTCATACGGGTGTACTGCGATCCCCGCGTTACGTCATCGAATTTTGCAAGGGAGAGATGGAATGAAAATGATCGCTTTTGTCCTTGAAATTACACCGCAACAAAGGAGTTTCTTGGCCAGTGGCATTGCATGCGAGTATCCTTGAGTCCCACTAGTGCCAGTAAGCTCGTGTAAAGTGAAAAACATTCCAATTGAATATCGTTGCACAGCTCCTTGAAGCACCAGGCAGTGATGTACGCAGACGGCCCAATTTGTCAGCTGGACGAACCCTACGAAGACCATGGGCATGTTTCTTTTTTTTTTTAAATATTAGAGTGCGTAAACTGATCACAGTGAATCATATCCAAGCTGTTGTACTGAGCGAAATACTTGTCCAACTAGGCTGAAAGGCGTCTAGAAATATTTTAATAAAAAAACATTTACTAACGACTCCCATTTTACTTCTCAGATGTGAGTGTGAATATTGCATCTAATCAAATTACAGTGTTTCTGTTGACTTCAGCATTGTAAAAGTAGCCTGTGTTGCGTGGCCTTCTATTGCAAGAAAACACCGCACAAGTGAGGCTAAAACTAGGCAGGAGCTTAAGCCGAAAAACGCAATTTCAAAAACACAAAAAAGAAATGAAAAGACGTGTATCCAAGCAAAATGGTTTCATCTCATCCCCCAAGGCAGATACATACACTGCGCTTTTATTTGCAGTTTATTTCTTTGACAGCTGTTGAGAGAGCTGAAAGTTTGTCGCTCAGATTAGTGCCCCAAACGAGCGCTTTATTCCACACCAATAGGTTGATGTAAGCCCCTCGTATTTAAGGTGAAAAATAAAAACAGGATATTGATTGTTCCCGGTAACAATGTCGCGCAGTGTACAGAAACACCAAGGTACCCTATCACAAACCGAAGCATACGAAAAAGAAAAAAACTCATTCCATTGGGAAAACAAACAGGTAGAGATATAAATGGAGCACTCACTTTCGCTAATTTGCACTGTCTTGCTGCCTAAAGCAACCTAACAAAATATCTGTCCGTTTGCCGACTGCTTTAGTCTTTAGTCTTTATTTTTTGGCTCTGGAGAGACGCGGCACCGCGGAAAGGCAGGAGCCCGTACCATGGAGGCCCACGGTGCCACGTCTACAAAACATGATAATGTGATGAGTATGTACATGCAAGATGACGACGACATGGGTTGTTGCAATTGGGGAGGATGGCAGTCCGATTCGCAGAAGTCCAGATTTCGTGAAGGCGGGTTGGGCGGGTGAGCAGCGAGTCATGGGGATCTGGCACGCCGTTCGATCGGTGCATGAAGGAGCCCCAGGAACATGATGGCGCCGTTGCTCACTGGGGTCCACTGGGGTCAAAGCATCAGGCTCCAAGGAGCTAGCCCAGCCAAAGTAGAAGCTGCTGCCTCCGAGGAACCGAGGCCCAGGGATGACACACCACCGTCGCCGGTGTGTCATCCTCTCAACGTCGTCGTCGTCATCTCGCATAGAAAAATCGAGCCCGCTGGCTTAGACAAGGCAGCACCTGCCTCCACCGTTCAGGGGCCGTGAAAAGGTTGCAGCCAGCGATGTCCCGAAGCAGCCAGAGGTTCTCGACCACCGTGAAACGTTTTCTTAAGGACGCCGTTTCAAACAAAGTCTGCGCAGCCATCTTAGTACAGCGAGGTTCATAACGGTCAAACGCGCTCCCAAGCATGCTTTCAAGTGCCGAGCACCCATTTTGAATTCCTTTCCAGAAAAAAACACCATCTACTGAAGCTTTACTGAGAGTAGAACGCGCTTCCTAAAATGGCAAGGAAAGCGGAGCTAGCGGAGCTGACGCTTCACGCTCAAATCTCAGAGCGGGTCGCGCATGCGCGATGGCGACTGCGCTTTCCATAGAGCGGAGCGAGAAAGCGAACACGGTCTACTAAAACTCTCTATTAAGGACTGTAACCAGTCGACTCATGAACGCTCGAGCGATAGGACATCATGACGAGAGGGAACTTGATGTCCCAGTCAGTCTGTGTCTCAATGACGTACGCACTCAAGCTGTTCATCAGCGTGCGATTGAATCGCTCGACCAATCCGTCCGACTGGGGTTGGTAAGGGGAGGTCCTTGTCTTTCGGATGCCCAGAATTGAGCACATTTCTTGAAAGACGTTGCTCTCGAAAGTTCTGCCTTGGTCAGTGTAGTGCCGATGGTATCCCGTAGCGACTGAAGAAGTTGTGGACGAGGCTATTGGCGACCTCCTTGCTTTCTTGAGTTTTCAGAGGAAACGCTTCAACCTATTGAGTGAAATAGTCGCTCACCACCAAGATGTACTTGTGGCCTCTTTCTGTCGTTGGGAACGGACCAGTGATGTCAATAGCCACGCGCTCGAAAGGGAAGGCGGCCGCTTCCTGAATCAGTGGTGCTCGTGGTCTGGGGTTTGGTGCCTTACGAGCGGAGCACTTAACACATCTCGAGCACCAGTCGGCTACACTTGGTGCCATTCGAATCCAGAAAAACCTTTCTGCCGCCTTCTTCAGTGTCTTGGCGCGCCCAAGATGCCCGCCCCCCGGTGCATCATGAACGGAGTCTAGGGTCAGCGGTATCCATGTCTCGGGGATCACGGGAACGGGGGTTGACTCCGGTGTTTTTGCCCACATGAGGCAGCCGTCGACGAGCCTTAGCTTCTGCCGGTTGTGAAAGAGCACTCCCGCGCTGCATCGACGAATCTCTCCGGCCGGCGTGCCTGCAAGCAGGGCGTCGATGATGGGCGAAAGCTGCGGGTCACGTCATTGTTCTTCTCGAAGGTCTGTCATGGTGAATGAAGACTGTGCAACTGTCATGAGCGCGACATGTTGGCCTTCATTCGCCGGGGAAGGCCGTCGGGACAACGAATCGGCATTACCATGTTGCTTTCCCGGCCGATGCGAGACGATGAAGTCATACTCGCTGAGTTGGTCAATCCAGCGGGCGACTTGGCCTTCCGGTTCTTTAAAGCTGTGTAGCCATTGAAGCGCGCTGTGATCCGTCCTGCAGGTGAATCGCCGTCCAAACAGGTAGTGCCTAAAGTAACGGACGAAATAAACCAGGGCCAGCATTTCTTTCCTGGTCTGTAGCGGCGCTCAGGCTTCGTGAGGGTACGACTGCCGTAGGCGATTACCCTCTCCTTCCCATCCTGTACTTGGGATAGTACCGCGCCGATACCGTTTTCACTTGCGTCCGTGTCGAGGATAAAGGGTAGGTCGAAATTCGGAAACGCCAGAACTGGAGAGTTTGTGAGGCGCTGTTTGAGCTCTTCGAAGGAGTCTTGGCACTGTTGTGTCCAGACGAATTGAACTTGCTTCTCCAACAATTTGTGAAGCGGGGCCGCGATGCCGGCAAAGTTTGCAACAAATTTCCGGTAGTACGAGGCAAGTCCTAAGAATGAGCGAAGATCCTCGACGCTTAAAGGCTGTGGCCACTTCGAGACCTTTTCTGTTTTCGACTCGTCGGTTCCGATTCCCGTAGCCGAAATTTTGTGGCCCAGGTACAAAACGCTGTTGCTGAAGAAGCGGCACTTTGAAAGTTTCAACTTGAGACCTGCATCTCTCAACGCCTTCAGAACTTGTCGAAGGTGTTCGGCTTCCGTTTTGCTGAAGATGATAAGATCGTCGAGATAGCAAAGACAGAAGTCATATTTTCCCACGACCATTTGCATCAACCGTTGAAACGTCGCAGGGGCGTTGCACAGCCCAAATGGAAGGACATTAAATTCGAAAAGTCCTTGATGTGTGGCAAACGCGGTTTTCTCTCGAGACCCCGTCGACATCTCCACCTGCCAATATCCTGACGCCAGACCGATGGTGCTGAAATATTTAGCACCGTTCAGGGCTTCGACAGTGTCATCGATCCTAGGTAGTGGATATGCGTCCTTGTGTGTGACCTCGTTCAGCCGACGGTAATCTACGCAGAAGCGCAAGCTTCCGTCCTTCTTTTTCACCAGAACGACTGGCGCAGCCCATGGGCTGTTAGAAGGACGAATTACTCCCGTGTCCAGCATTTCATGCGTTTTCGCGGTCACAACTTCGCGGCGGTTTGGAGGTAAGCGGCGTGGGGCTTCTTTGATTGGGCCTGCTGCACCAGTGTCGATCGAATGCGTAAGAACTGACGTTCTCCCCAAGTCCCAATCACCTTGAGAAATTATATCCTCGAAGTCAAGAAGCGTACATTCGATGAGTTTTTGTTGATCACCCTGGAGGTGTTGTGATGCGGCAAGCTCATCTTGCAGCGAGGTGAGTGTCCATTTCTCTCGTTTCGTTGCAAAGCAGACGCTGTCTCGTGCCGCCTGCGCGTGCCTCTTGTCGAGTGGAGCAGCGGAGTACTCGCCTTCAGGGTGGTCAAAAGCGTGCAGGGTTCCGAGACTTGTACCCTTGAATAAGGTGACCGGCTCTTCGGAATGGTTGATGACACATACTGGTAGCTTATTGGACACTGTCAAAACGCTCCAGGTGACTTCAGTATTCTTTTTCAGGAGGAGATCCGGGCGAGGTTCGAGAAGCCCAGGGGTGCTATGTTGCGCTTTTTGGACTCCCAGGAGACTTGGAAGAGGGAAGTGACGTCAACGACTAGAGAAACGCAGATTGGATGTTGACAGAAGAAAACAAAATCAACATCCAATCTGCATTTGCTGCGTTGTTGACGTCACTTCCCTCTCCCTAGTCTCCTGGGAGTCCAAAAAGCGCAACATAGCCCCCCAGTACCGCGAACTCTGCCGTATTCGGTGAAATGGTCCCGAGAACGATGGTTGCGGTCCTCGGTGGCAGGACCGACGTGACAGAAAGCTGAACTCTTTGGGTCTGGGTACACGGGCTCTCTATTTGTCGTTCGAGTTTTCTTTCGCTGAAGTCAACCCGGAATCGGTGTTTTATTAAAAAGTCCAGTCCCAGGACGAACTCATGTAGGATGCCGGGAATAACAATGACAGGATGGCTCACCGAGAGATCTGCAACCTCAATGTTTAAGCTGCATGTTCCCCAAACATCGAAGGCGGCGCCGTTAAGGCCAATGACTCCCTTTCGGTGAGTGAACTCAAGGTCAGGGTTGTCGTGCGAGAGCTGAAGCCACTTGTCGCCTCGTAAAATGGTCGCTGACGACCCGGAGTCAACAAGATTGTTCATGAAAATTCCGCCCACTTTCCCCTTTACCGTTACTTGGGGGTGCGGAACAATTCCCTGATTTCCACGTTTTAGAATTGTAGGGTTTTCACTTCGCAGTGGCGCACGCTGGTCAGAGTTTGCACACGATCTTGCGAGGTGGCCAGTACCGCCACACTGAAAACATCGTAGTCGCCTCCTAGGAGTGTTTCCGCGGGGAAAGCTTTGGCCGTGCTCCTGGAAGCGACTCTGCGACTCGACCAAACTGTTCACTGTGGCGCGAAGGTCGGCCACGCTGCTGGTCAACGCCGCAATGGGATCGCCTGTGGGTCGTGTAGTGGCTTCTGAAGTGTTACCCACGGCGGCGCACAGTATTGGTGTCCCCGTACCCGCAAACAGTTGCCCAATGGATGTTAGCCTTGAGGCTATCTCAAGAGCTTTCTCAAACGTTGCAGGGTCAGCGGCGAGGACTTTGTCACGCAGCTTGGATTGGAGACCCACAATAAACTGGTCCCGTATCATCGGGTTGCCCACCTGTAGTCACCCCTCTGGATACGCCTGTCCAAAAAGGTCCACAAGGTCGTAGGCGTAGACGTCTAGGGCTTCCGTGGGTTGATGACCGCGGGACCGAAACTGTGCCGCAGACACAGCACGCTGGCCCGCCGACGCCAAACGAAGTGTCAACGCCTTCACTAGTGCGGGTAAAGTGGCCTTGTCTTGGTCGGGAAGATGCTCGAAGACGCGGAAGGCCCATCGTCGGAGGTGTGTCGGCAGGTACACCAACTTTTTGGCGTCGTCCCAACCGTTGACTGCCGCGCAAGCGGAGAAGAGCTTTGCCCAGGACTCAAGGCTTCCCTCACCGGTGAAGATTGTAATGATCACACGACTGCTTTGAGTTGAAGCCAGAAGCGAACAGCCGCTCGTGCCTTTTATTCATGAGCTCGCGCACGGGTCTTTAGAGAACGAAACAAAACAGAAGGAAACATTGTAACCGTATAACAAACGATAAACACATATACACACTAGGATAAACAAAAAACAAAAGAAAGAAAAAACTAGAAAAAAAAATTATGGGAGTTGTTCAAATGTTTCATCATAAGTTAGTCGGCGGGGTGGTAGTCTACTTCTTGATGATCTTCTAACCATTGTTCTAACCGATGAGGCCCCCGGAGCTGCCACTTCACTTTGCGCTGGCGATGAATCTGGAGAAGTTGTTTGGCTTTGGTTCCGGTGATTAGGCGCAGGTGGCCCTTCCTGCACACTTGTAGGTTGCTGTGGTGAGACGATGTCATCTTCGAGGCTGCTGAATGTCTCAGGCGTTTTCAGCAAGTGACGGCGGTTCCTCCGGTAAGTCCTGTTATTCTCTGTCTGTACGTTGTAGGAGCGTGGTCCAACACAGCCGGTGACCTTCGCTTTATCAGCCCAAGAGTTGTTTCGTCGTAGTCGTACAATATCACCCCTCTTGAGGTCCTTCAGCGACGCTCTGGTGGTCTTGTACTGCCTCTTCTTGGGCACAGGGCTACTGGGGTCTGACGAGAAGTCTGGAAGCTGTGTACGCAGTTTTCTCCCACTCAGTAATTCTCCCGGAGACCGTCCACCTAACAAAGGAGAAGATCGATAATTCAAAAGACCCAGATAAAAATCCTCCCCCGCGTTGTTGCATTTTTTCAAAATCCTCTTTGCGATTTGTACTCCTTTCTCCGCAAGACCGTTGGATTGCGGGAAGTGAGGACTTGATGTCACGTGATTAAAATCATAAACTTTCGAGAAACACCTAAACTCGTACGACGAAAATTGTGGACCATTGTCTGTGCAAACCTCTGCTGGTATGCCGTGTCTTGCAAACCACGATGACAACGTTCGAATGACTGTTCGAGAAGAGGTGTCTTGAAGTTTCTCCACTTCTGGATAATTAGAGTAGGCGTCAAATGCCACTAAGTAAGAGTTTCCACCGTAATCGAACAAATCAACGCCAACGCGATACCACGGGTAAGGAGGAACTTCGCGCATGATTAGTGGCTCTTGGGGTTGCTGATAGGCATACTTTTTGCATGTGGTGCATCCGGCCACAAAAGATTCAATGTCTCTCGCCATTTTTGGCCAATACATGAGTTGCCGCGCTCTTTCTTTGCATTTGTTGATGCCCAAATGCCCTTGATGTACCCGAGCTAGCATAACTCTCCGAAGGGCATGAGGTATTACTACCCTTGTTGATTTAAAAAGTATTCCGTCAATTACTGATAGCTCGGGATCCAGCGAACTGAAGTCGCCTTGCAGTGTGACCCTATTTTGTAGACATCGTAGGACATGTTGCAACTCGGGATCTTTTTTTGTTTCGGTTTTGAGCAGGTTCTGTGTCGCCTCACTCACGAGTGCACCAAGCATTCCCACAGCATGCACTTCAACATCTAGAGAGTATTGTTTTTCTTGTGAACCTGGCTGTACTGCTCTTGACAAAGCGTCAGCAAGCACGAGCTTTTTTCCTGGCAGAAACTGAAGGGTGAAATCATATTTCATCAGTCTCAAAAAGAAACGTTGTAGTCGAGGCGGCACATCACCGATGCTCTTTTTAGACAGTGCGACCAATGGACTGTGATCAGTTTCAAGAATAATGTGCCTACCGTATGTTAGGTGGTGGAACCTCTCACACCCGAATACCAGTCCAAGTGCCTCCTTTTCTATTTGAGAGTATCGTGACTCGCAGTCCGATAGCGACCTGGAAGCATACGCTACAGGACGCCATGATCGGTCATGTAGCTGCAGTAAGGCTACTCCAATTCCGTCCTTCGAAGCATCAGCTGACAGTTTTGTCGTCCTGTCTGGGTCAAAAAGAGCAAGAACTGGAGCACTCGTGAGCATTAGTTTCAGCTGCTTCCATTCGTGATCATGCGCCTGGGTCCACTCAAAAAGTACACCTTCGTGAAGAAGCCTTCGAAGGTTGGCTGTATGTTCAGACAAACGGGGAATGAATTTTCCGAAGTAGTTTATGACGCCGATCATGCGCTGAACAGCCTTCTTGTTTGTGGGCGCTTCGAGGTTCAAGATGGTATCGAGAAGGCTTGGGTCAGGTTTGATACCTTCTTTACTTACTACGTCGCCAAGAAAAACAACCTCCTGAATTCCAAATTGACATTTTTCTGAATTTAGCGTCAATCCTGCCCTGTGTGCAGCCTGCATAGCTAATCTAAGTCGCTCATCATGCTCCTCGCGGGTAGCTCCCCACACAAGTACGTCATCGATATACACCCGTACTCCCTTCAGTCCCTCAAAAACCTCAGACATTGCACGCTGAAACACTTCGGGTGCAGAAGCCAATCCAAAAGGCAACCTCAAAAATCGGTACCGCCCGAAGGGTGTGCCAAATGTACAAATTCGCGATGTTTCATCCGTCAGCGGGATCTGATGGAAGCCTGACCTTGCATCAAGTTTTGAAAACACAGTGGCATTGGCAAGTTCAGCTTCTATGTCTTCTCTCCTTGGCATTTGAAAGTGCTCACGTCTCAAAGACTCATTTATTCTTCTAGGATCCATACATACTCTCAAACTGCCGTTTTTCTTTTTGACTATGACAAGTGGGCTTACCCAGTCCGAGGGATCCTTCATTCTTGTGATGATACCCGCCTCCTCCATCCGATTGAGTTCCTGCTTGAGTGGCTCGATGAGCGCCTGAGGCACACGACGAGTGGGCTGAATCACGGGCACAGCAGCTTCTTTGAAGGCGATGCTGTATGAACGTTGCAATTTTCCGATGCCTTGAAACAGTGATGGAAATTCTCGTTGCATTCGCGTTCCAGTATGCATGGAGGCGGCAATTTCATGCACGCGATTCACCAGGCCCAACGCTTCGCAGGTCTGCAATCCCAGCAGCGCTCGCTTGCCCTTCTTGACGACAAAAAACTCAGCCGCAACGGCTCTATCTTCTAGATGGAGCACAAACCTAGCTTTCCCCAGGTGGCCGATAGCACTACCGTTGTAGCTTCGCAACACTGCCGGACTTGGCAGCAGCTGTTGCCCTGTGCTCGCGCTCCGAAAGAGAGACAAAGGTAAAAGGTTCACTTGAGAGCCGGTGTCGACCTTGAACTCGACACGCGCTTTCCCAATCATTGCCTTCAGCAGCCAGTCCTTCTCTGCGCTTGTCCCGGACTCTCCCACCTGAAGAATATCGAAGTCATCTTCTGCCTGCTTCTGAACTTCCTCCACCTGTGGTCGGCGTTCTTCAACGTGAGACTCTGCGTCACAACAGATCGCAAAATGATGCTTCCTTCGACATGCATTGCAGATTTTACCAAAAGCTGGGCATCTGCGTGGTTGGTGAAATCTGTTGCACTTTCGACATCTCATTTGCGGTGTGTTCTTGTTTGTCTTGAGCGTAGCATCTACCTGCTCTTCCGGAGTGGGGTGCTGACTCAGCCACATCTTGGCTTGTTCAGAAGACTTCTCTGCGGCTTTGCAGATTCTAGCTGCTCCTTCCAGGGTCAAGTCGTCCTCTCTTAGGAGGCGTTCACGAAGTTTATCATCTCTGATGCCATCGACAATTTGATCCCTCACCAAGGAATCTGTCAGGACACCGAAATTGCACGAGCGCACCTTGAGCTTCAGTTCTCTCAAAAATTGTTCGAACAACTGACCTTCTGCTTGGTGGGTCTTTCGGAAAACATGGCGCTCGAAGGTCTCGTTGGCTTTCGGTGCACAGTATTCCTGAAACTTGTGGATCACCTCGGCGTAGTTCTGCTTCTGGTCTTCCGTGAGTGTGAAGGTATTGAAGACGTCCACAGCTTCAGGACCCGCCACATGCAGCAAGAGAGCCACCTTTTGCTTGTCTGTTCGAACCGTCGTGCCAGTCGCCGTCGCTTCGAAGTACAGCTCGACGCGTTGAATGAAGCGCTCCCAGTTGTCTGCCACGTTGCCGGACAACGATAGACCTTCGGGCGGCTTAAGCCACTCCATGTTTACGCAAAGGCTTGCCTGGTTAGGAAAACCATCGGGTTTCGGCACCATGTAATGATCACACGACTGCTTTGAGTTGAAGCCAGAAGCGAACAGCCGCTCGTGCCTTTTATTCATGAGCTCGCGCACCAGCGTGGCTGGAGCACGAGCGCGTCGGCAACACCGATACACGATACAAAGATGTCCGGGAGAACGGGGAATACAGGTTCGGTGGCCATCCCACCGCTGCCACCAATTGTAACGTGATGGCCAAAAAGCGACAGCGTTCGGTCTTAGGCTACCATTTTATATCCATTCGCGTTCTTCTGGCACGCGCTCCCAGAGCGCGCTTCTCCTTCTTCGCCGTGGCGATACCAGCGATCATCACACACGCATACATTCCTAGGCTCGTGTCTGTCACTCCTTCCTGTTGACAACGCGCAATTTCGAGAATGCCTGCTCAACATTTGCGCTGGGTACGGGAAGCCCCAAAACGTCCAACGTGGCTTGGGACAGTACCGGCAAGCTGTGACTGGCCTCTAAGGCCACTGATGGGGATCTTCAAGGTCGGTGGCTTAGGAGGACAGCTGACCTTGGACAACAGTGGAACAAAGCTACTGTCCTCCAAGGGTCCAAGACCTCGTAGGTCACAAAAGAAAGACAGACAAAGTGCATGATTCTGGTTGAGATAATGTGTTTGACGGAAGTTTCTGTGGGACTTTTTCAGTGAAAAAAAAAAAAAAAACAGCATTGCTGGGAAAAAATATTTAGACACGTGTTTTCTTTTGCTTGCAACGATTTTGATTTCCGTCACCGTCGGATGTTTATCGGTGTTTCTCGTTTGTTTTAACCGAACTTTTTCGTTGGAAATACCAGCGCTTGCTCGGAAATATGAAAAAACCGGTGTTTTTCGGTTTTAATCGATTTTGTATTTTCAACATCGGCGGATGTTTATCGGTGTTTTTCGGTTAAAACCGGAAAGTATACAGCCTGTAGCTATAGCGCGCTTCAAATATGGTACAAGCGACAATCGTCAAAAACTCGTCGTCCTTCCTCGGTCCTTCGGGATTTTATTTCTTTAAAACTAAGCATGCCAGAACATTGAAATATTAAAATAAACGGCATTGTCTTTCGCAAGGAACGCGGCACCGCATGTAAAAATTCGAGAAAAAAAATTACGAATGTACTTCACTGCTTGAATTCAAATGAAACCGTCCGCCGGTCTTTCGAAGGTCGACGAACTTCGAACTTTTACCCAAGAAGTTCAAAGTTCGTCGAACTTTTGACTTTTCAGGATTCGAAAGTTCGAAACTTTTCGAATTCTCTAGAGAAATGAGTTCCGAAGTTCAAAAACTATCGAACTTTTTAGTGCAAGAAGTTGGGAAGTTCGAAAAATCATCGAATCTCTGGTCTATCAAGGTCGAAAGTTTGACAAGCACTGAATTTTGCAGCGTAATAATTTCGAAAGTTCCAAAAGGATCGATTTTTTTAGCGTATTAGGTTCGAAGTTTCGAAAAACATTGCATTTCTGAACGTGCAAAGTTCGAAACATCGAAAAGCGTCAAACTTCTTAGTTTAACAAGTTCAAAAATTTGACTTCCGTCGAATTCTGTCGATATACAATTTCGAAAATTACAAATCTTTCGAACCTTTCGAACCGCTTGATTCGATCGTCGAAACTTCGGTTCGAAAAAACTTCGCGGCATCCCTAATTATCATCTGAGGAACGGCCACGGTGGAAGAATGTTTTTTCCACCGTGGGAACGGCAAATGTGTCGTACTAAAGGCGGCCTTCTGGTTACTGATGATGAAAGAAGTTGAAGATGCTCTGAAGCGAATGGTGCGGCATAATTACTGTGTGCGCGACTGCTAGCACGTGCTAATGGCGAGCTTCCACAGTTCATTTGCAACGTGCATTCCACACCACCAATATTTCCGGTCTTAGCAGCCTATTAGTGTGAGGTCGATCTGAGCACGCGCTCCAAACAGCGCCCTCATACATAACGTCCAGTGAATACTAAAGTCGCTGGATCCTGGGAAAGTAGCTCCAAGATCCCCGTATGGTCGCTATTTGGGTTCGTGAAATGAGCCATTTCTCCTTGACCCCTCCGTTCTTGGTGAGCCGATCTGAATTCGCTGGTGACGGGTAGCTTTATGGAGACGTTTCTTACTGAGATTTTGCTATCCACTCACCGGCGAAACAAGCGTACATGTGTGTATCACCACCACATGCTGTGTCGGTGCTTGGAGGCACTGGAAAATAAGTTTACTGTTTTAAAATATGCAAGAAGATCTTCCCGCTGTGGACTAGATGCATCGGCATTTAACTTGGCTTTCGTGGTATTAGGGCCATCTATTTATACACTCAATGGGTTGCTATTTAGTTTCGGTTCAACAAAGAAAGAAGGCCGCGAAATTCGGGAAAGGGAATATTCAACAACGAAGTCACAAGAACTGTAAAAGCACTTGTTGTTGGGCTAGTTGGTGTGGACTGTATTGAACCATGGTTAAAAGCGCTAAAAAACGTACACAATAAAGAAGACAAACATGGGCGCTACTCACAACTGTTGTGAGTGGGTTCCGGAAGAAACGTCCCCGAAAAAAACGTCCCCGGAAAAAATGTCCCCGGAAAAAAAGTCGCCGGAAAATATGTCCCCGGAAAAAAAGGCCCCAGGTGCGAAGTAGGAAAAAATGTCCCCAAAGGGTTCTTTGTCGCACGGTTTTCCCTGATTCTCAGGGCCTTCGGGCGGTCCTGTCATTGTCCGGTCACAAATGACCTGAGCCACCTAGAGGTAGAAAGGGAGACTGGAAGTTACACAAAGCAATCGAAGTAATATATTGTGGGATATTTTGGAAACCAAATTATTGAGTTTGCCAAAACCAATTTTTTTTTTTTTTTCATTCTGAAATAAACATTTATAACACTTCTAGCCAAAACCAAATTATTGTGTTTGGGGATGATTTGAGAGGTACTTGTGTACCATTTCCAAATAGCGATCGCTAGTATTTTTTTCTTTTTCTCATAGAAAAGTGCTCATTTGGGGATATAATGCAGACGGTAAAATTTCGTTCCCACTAATACTCTTTTCAAGTAAAATTTGAAAATGCGCCGATGTCGTGTTCGCACCAACAGTGTCGCGATATGTACCTCGGGGAATCGTATATTTCCTTATTTGTTGGGGCCGTTTTTTTTCCTACTTGCCACATGGTGCCTTTTTTCCCCAAGGACATATGACCGGACCGCCCGAAGGCCATGAGGATCAGAGAAACCTAGAGATAGAGAATCCTTCGGGAACATTTTTTCCTACTTCCCACCTGGGGCCTTTTCTTCCGGGGACATTTTTTCCGGGGACATCTTTTCCGGGGACATCTTTTCCGGAGACATTTTTTCCGGGGACATTTTTTCCTACACGCGTTGTGAGTAGCGCCCGTGTTTGTCTTCTTTCTTGTGTACGCCTTTTTAACGCTTTTAACCATGGTTCAATAGGAAGTATTCACTGGCGGCCATAGCTGTGTGCGCGACTGCTGAGCGCGTGCTGATAGCTAGCTTCCAGAGTTCTTTTGCAACGTGCATTCCACACCGTCAAAATGGCCGGTCTTAGCAGCCTATTAATGGGGGCTCGTTCTGAGCATGCGCTCTAGACAGCACCCACAAATATGGCGCCCAGTGAATACTCCTTATAGAGGTCACAAGACTCGCCATTCAGGCAGTGAACTGAGACATCCAGGTCAATGAACCAAAATGAGGCCAAATCGTATTTAAGTGAACGGTCTTTATTGAAGACGTTGTGTGAAGTGTTCGTACTGGATTTGCAGCACGTGATCATATTTTAGATTTTTTTAGAGCGCAGCTTTTAGGCGCCCGTTTCCGGCTTGAGCGGCGTCGGCGTCGGCGTCACCGCGCGCGAGCCCCCCCCCCCCCCCCCCCCCCCCCCAAGGACGGTTCCTTCGGGAGGACCTCGGAAGGACCTCGGGTTCCTTAGGGAAGACCTCGGAAGGACCTCGGGCTCCTTCGGAAGGACCTCGGGAGGACCTTGGGTACCTTCGGTGGCCTCGGGAAGGGGGGGGGGGGTGGGGGGGGGTCACGCGACCCCCCGAGGTCACGTGCCCCCCCCCCCCCTCAGTACCCTTCCCTCCTCCTCCTCAAGAGCTGCACTCTAATTCGGCGTTACAGGGAGTTGTAAACGACTTTCACTTTTTTAATACTTACTCTAACATTAATGGATGTGTTAAAAATATCACCTAGGTTTATTCATTTAGTTTTTCCTCGTTTACATTTAGTATTTTTCTTACCGGTCCTCGAGAGTGCGACACATGCCTCATCCGGCCCCTTATAGACCAAAGCAACGCTTTGGTCTATATCGGATTCGGCAGACAATGTATGAGAAGATAACCATGACTATTCGTAGGCTGATAAACGAAACCTGTTAATTATACTTAGCGGGTCCAGTGGTTATCGTAGTGTTGACAGGGAGGAGCTTCTGGAGGCAGCCGATGGCCCCATCTATGACGTCACGGAAGAAAGGCTGCGGTCCTAAGTGGAATAAAACAGAAGGTTCCTCTTATTTGCGCGGAAAGTTTATTTGAGTCAAAATTGTTTTAATTAGCCCCAGTTACACGCTTTCGCTTTCAGTTATATTTGTTTGTTTCTTGAACTTAAAGGTGTTTTAATCAAGAATGGTAAGCCAGAACCCACTGCCTGCAGTGAAAATGGCACCCCCCGGCAATTGCTACCATCTTGCCTGTTTGCCCCATTAGTGATCACGCGACGTTAAAATGGCTGCACCCAGGGGTGGGCCAGATCAGACTGGCCAGATCACGGTCAGCAGATGGGTCCTCTGGGTCTGTGTTCCAATCTTACTCGGATGGATCCGAGTTATTCCGGCGGATCAAGGACGGATACAGCAATGCTGGACGCGGGTAGGTTTTCGAACTCAACGGGTACAAAACCTTTACCCAAGAATAAGATAGAGTAAATTTTGAAACACGGCCACACGGCCTGAATGAGGGCCAAACCAAACAAACAAACCAAAATATTTTTTTTAAGGAGCTGTGCAACGATTTTAGCGTTGAAAGAATTTGCACCTTCTACTTTTGACATTGTTTATCTTGTTACAAAGGACAGAAAACACATTTCCTTTATTCGAAATGTTGTGATTCCGCCGCGTAATCGCGAGGCAAAAGTTAGAATATTTCCCTACCTGCAGCCGCGAGCGGCGGCCAGGAAAAACAATCGGCATAACGTCAATGGGGGACCGGTAAAAAGATAGAAAGTTGTGCAAATACCTGCTCTATAAAAGGTAATTTTTCTATATATCTTGCGTCAAAAACCTGGTATCATTGACAAAGCTTTATTATATGGAGTTTTAGTGGCGCCATCTATCCGAGGTCAACAAAACCGTCAGCTCTATCTGCTACCGCGAACAGCCGCCAGAAGCCGGAGGGAGGAGGGGAAAGAGCCGGACGTGGATGGCGGAACCCCGGGACCCGGACGAAACTTTCCTCCTGTCCTCTTACTTTTCGCCATGTTGATCGCGCTGGGCAAGCACGTGGTCGCGAGCGGGTGAGTTCTCGCCAAGGAGGGAGGATAGAAGGGTAGGAGAGGGCATGATGTCAGCCGCGTAGCCTCCACAAGCCATGCTCCCTTGACGCCTCGCCTCTTTCTCATTTTCCTCCTTACTCTCCTCGCTTAACAGGCCAACGTGACCACATCACGTAACCGTAGCTAGCCTTCGTCTAGCCTTCGATCTGATAAAACCTACCGGACGAAGCGCGCGCAAGCCTGCAAGGAATCCTTCTACAATCAACCATCCATCTCACACGTGACATGTCACGCGCACCAATTGCCAGAGAGATCTACGGTCACGTTGGCCACAACATCGCGTTTAAACTTTTTATGACTAGGCTTCACCAACATTGCAACGTGCCCCCTCCTAGGCTCTCGCTGCTCACTGATGGCTCTAGAGAGAGAGAGAGCTTCACCGGAACCCCGCTCGTCCCCCATTGACATCACAGCTCAAGTGACCCGGAAGATGGTGGAGGAGTTTAGGGGTGCCTAGAGCACTATATAGCTCCTTCGGAGCAGAGTAGCGCAATCTAGAACACCATCTCTCGGCGACTAGCGGCGAACCCCCAGGGGTTGCAACTCCGGTCACAAATGCATGGGGAACGTGAGAAAATCGCTGCTCTTGATTATTTTGGGGATGTGCGGAACGACAATAGTTTTTGACATAATAAAGCAACAGTTTACAATAATTTGCGCTAAGTTGTGTGCCATGTAATAACGTAATTTAAAAAAAAAATTGCTTGAGCGGCATCATGCAGCAGACGACGCGGCGACGTCGCACCATTCACGTGACCCGCTCCGGCCAATCCATAAAGTTCATCTCCGTTGTGTAAAAGAATCGTCTGCTTCAAACGCCATTGCCTTGGAAATTGCCTTCTCAAAATTTTCACACGCAACCAATATTATTAAAACTTTGATAAAGTGTTTAGTGCGTTACTAACTTCACGACAGACTAGTTTCGAAAAGTGTGAACTCGGCGTTTATTTTTTAATCAGCCGTGTTGAATCGATCTCCATGTATTCTCCCATAGGGCGGTCCGCCTCCTGGAACCCTGAGTACCACGTGACTCGCGCCGAGCTTCTCTGTCGGCCATGTTGTCGGCGAAACACGCGGATCAAAGGATTGCGCTACTCTGCTCCGTAGGAGCTATATAGTGCTCTAGGGGTGCCGAGAACCTCAATCTTTGTCCATTTTTAAAATAAAAACTAGGACATGCAGGCAAAAGCGGGTTTTTTTGTTCTTTACTTCAGAAAGGTCCAGACACCAACTCCCAAATTATTTGAGCAGAGCACTGAAATTGTTGCACACAGTGGTTGCACAGCTCCTTTAAAGGGATACTACAACAAAATTTCGGCACTCATTTTTTTGGTCTATATGTGTTCAAAGGAGCAGTACGACATCGAACATACCAATATCTTGTTAAAAAAAGTCTCGAAAAGGAATTTTAAAACGAATTAAACGATTCGCTAAGAGCACCTGGTGGATGTCGCTAACGGCTGGCTTGTAATGCCCGTCTAGGAACCTTGACAGCTAGTGACGGTGAGTGTCTCGCCTCCGGCAAGACGAGAGAAGAGGGGAAGGAGGAACTCCCCTCTTCCCGAGAATGTCTTTTGTGTGTCGCAGAAGTCACTATTGTCCCCAACCCGTCACTCAAAATCCGTACAAAAGCAGCCGCTTCGGTGGCTGGAACGACTAGGCCATCCTCTCGACGTCAGCCTCGCCGTAGTTTTGCTCGTCCCGAGACGACCTACGTCACGATTGCGTTGGATGTCACGTGGTCTCCGCTGGGCCTTCTCCGAGCGCTTGCCACAGTGGGCCGTTTATAACGAAAAATACAGCCACCAGGATCAAAATACAAACGTGCGATTATCATTTACGGATATTGTGGATCATATTCAACCTATTGTTAAACACGACGGGAAGGTTTCAAATAGACTACTTCCATAAACCCCTGCATGCAACACGGCGCGCGTTGCACTCTGGGAACTAGTTGGCCAGGGAGGAGGGTGGCATAGTTTCGGTTTCGATCGACACGTCGACAAGAGATTATGCACAGAGCGTGGACTATTAATGGCCATTATCTCATGTTTTCTGGTCCCTAGAGCATCATTTGTGGTCTCTAAACTAACCTAAATGGCCAGACCTCGAAGCTTTAGCACAAGCCCGAGACGTATGGCTTGTCTTGACACATGCTTGTTTATTTTTGTACCCCAGCCTTTCTGTTAGCGTTTCGAAGTATGTGGACGAGCCAGTGCTGGGAATCTCGACGCTGCGAAGCTCGGGGATCTTGCTTGTGTACGAATCAACAAGCTGTAGCAATCAATAATATGCCTACATCCAGCTCGCGCCTTTACATTAGTGTTGTTGATGAACTGATCAGGAAGTTTGTTTGTTTCCTGCGTCCATAGACAAAATATAACTTTTTGCAATTTCTGTTTTTCTTAATACACCTGAGTACGCGAGGTAAAACTCGGAGGCGCCATCGAAAAGCTCCATTTGAACACACTTCTCATCTCTTCTGTACTGCCCCGCAGCACTGCACTTGAAGTCCCCACCTGCTTGCATTCCACTAATATTCAACATCGCGTATGCGCATGAAGTTATCCTGTAATCATATAGGCACATTCGCACGTACAAACCGTTTTAAGAAAGCAAAAGTCGAGCAGTTGTAGGAAGAATGTCGCACCGTTCGCCGGAAGTGCGCCGGACGGGCATGAACCCCTATGCTGTGCGCGAAACGAACGAAATTATTCAAAGCGCATTTGACGGTTTTTAATGGCCATAATATTTGTTATTTGTTTGCTTTCTTCCTGACTGAGTATGCCGAGATAATTTCAGACACACCGTTCAGGCACAGATCTTGGTCGTCGGTAAAAGCTCGTCCAAAAATGCTTAGCGAGGAGTAGGGGACGCTTGTAAGGGCCTCCGTCGCAGCTAACCGATCTCGGCGTTTGCGAAAACTTAATCTTCTATCAGCATACAATTTGAGTGTGAGATATGTTATGAAACGAGGAAGACATCATAGCAACTTTTGTGCAGTAGCGGGGTCGAATTTATTGCGTTTTATTAAAAGTTCATGCGCCAACGCTGGGCTCAACTTTGATACTCCTGTGAGGACGCGGCTTGCTTTTCGCCCAATGAAGCAACAAGAAGCGTACTTTTGGCAAACAAAATACGTGTAGGTCTCAAGTTGACCAAATTTCAGTTGTAGTTCACTGGCACTAGACGGGATTACTGACATTGGGCTCAAAGATGCACTCGTGGGGAGAGGTGACTAAGCCACGTCTTACTACGTTTGCATATGCACGCACAATATCCGGTGTTTCGGGAACCAAGGAAGGCCTGGCTCTGCTCGTCTGCTCGACGTGCCTACTATCTTCTGTATGCGTGCTTTTCTCTACTGCTTTCGTGTGAATGCGCTGGAAGTGGTTTTCCTTTACTTCTGGAGCAGTGCTGCCACGAAGATCAAGGCGCGGCACGAATCTAATCTGGCAATTAAATGTCATAGTTGCATCCGATCTCTTCTCCGGAGCAACATATCAGTCGTGTTGCGAGGTTGTGCTGCTACGACGAAGTACCGTCGTGCCGTTTCCAGATCATGGCTTCACGATGCACTCTAAAGTAAATCTTTCAGCGGCGATTGCCAGTCAGATTCATGTGGTCTGCGCAGGGTGAGTGAACGATTGTTCTGGAACGACGCTTGCATAGCATGACACGGTTAGTGCAAACAAAGAATCGCAGGGTTTCCTTTTTTTTTTTTTTCTTTCTAAGAATGAAAAGGTTTTAACGTTATTACTGCCGTGGACAGTGTTCAATCGGGGCACGAGCGTGACCGATAAAATTTCCTATTCCGTGTTGACGTGTCTGTCGCGCACATTCGGGTCCAGCCATCATTTCGGGCTTAGGAAACTTCGGTATTACACTGCGGCAAGCCTTGAGGCCAGACGTACGTTGAGTTCACGTTTATCCGAAGAAACGGAAATGGCCCAAAATCACATCAGTATGTTCCACTGATGTGTTCCACTGAAATGAGCGTACTAGTTTTCCGATTTTCAGATGACGAACTTCTCATTTTACTGAATGAATTTTCTAAAAAAAGAAAATAGTCCTTTTAACCAAGGAGGTTACAAGTACTAAGTCGGTTACAAGTTAAGAAGGTAGGAGGAGCTCCTCCCACAAGCGTGGTGCGCCGGTTTCAAATCCCTCCGCAATCGAAAGAAGAATTCACTGGAAACGCTCCTTGTTCCGCTTCAATGGATAGATAATGGCCACAGAGTGGTGCCAACTTGTCTCCGACCCCACTTTTTAAGAAAGCGACCTTTGTATTCATCGGAGAAGGAACCGAGCCCCTGAAAGCAGCCTTTGTATCAATCGGAGGGGGAAACTCATCCCCGAAAGTCGTCTTTGTTTCCATCGGAAGGGGGAAGACTTAATCTCCCTCTCGTGGATTCCACAATGCTAAGTCAAAGTCGAGAGATAAAGCAAATATGTACAGAAAGGCACGACACTCCTCGCGCGTTGGCCGCAACGTCACGGAAACGATGGGACGCTATTGGATGCGGAGGTGGCGGAGGGATATATGATTCCCTTTGAGGGGCATTTGCCGCTACCTTCTTGACTTGTAACCTACTATAGGAGGGGGCACGTTGCAATATTGGTGAAGCCTAGTCATAAAAAGTTTAAACGATTTTGTGCCCAGCGTGACCGCAGATCTCTCTGGCGATTGGAGCGCGTGACATGTCACGTGCGAGATAGATGGTTATTTGTAGGAGGATTCCTTGCAGGCTTGCGCACGCTCCGTCCGGTAGGTTTTATCGGATAGAAGGCCAGACTGTGGTGTATTCTAGTACACCATAGCTAGACGAAGGCTAGCTACGGTCACGTGACATGGTTCGAGTTGGGAGAAAAATAAGAAAGAGGCGAGGCGTCAAGGGAGTATGGCTTGTGGAGGCTACGCGGCCAACGTCATGCCCTCTCCTACCCTTCTATCCTCCTTGCCTTTCGACTAAACATGGCTTGCACGATTGTCGCATAGGCGGCCATTCTGAAGGGCCTTGCTGCTGCGCGCGCATCTTCTGGGGCGTATATTAGGCACCACTGAATTTGTTTTCATGACAAGAACAATTAGGTATGACCATTGGTACAGTGGGATAACATCACGTGCAAGTCATAGAACGGTAACAGAATACTGTCAGGTGAATATTGAACGGCAGTGTGTGTGGCTTGTGACACATGCTGGCACTACCTGAAGGGCCACTGGGGACTTGCAGAGATGCACAGTAGAAGCCCCATCTCTGCCGCGCATTTTTATTGCAGTTTTCCTTCAGGCAACGCCTCAGGTATCGAATGCCATGCACACTGCCGTTTGCATTTCATTACGGCCTGATAATACAAATGTTTCTCGTGCTGCACTCGCTGGCAGGCAACACGTTAGCATTATTTATAGCACTAGCTAGAGGGTGCCAATGACACAGCCTCATGAGCGAAAAAAGCACACAATGGAAAAGACTTACAAGAAGGTCCCTTGTGCGCCAGTATTGGAAGTGCTTTCAGACGTCACATCGGCGGTGCCTTTCTTTGCAAAGCATGAATAAAGCGCACTTCCAAAATTACCGATACCGAATCGACCACATACCAAATTCAACTGTGCAACTGCCAAATTGTTTACACCAGATCGTACGCCGTACGTGGCCGATATGCCAGGGGATCGGTGGACGATTGCCGCAGCTCGGAACACACGGAGCGAAACCTCACGCTGCAGACCCCAGAAAGCCCGGGTCCAATACCCACCTTTCAGTATGAGCACCGTACCGGTGTGAAACCGTGTATCACTACCGGGCGATGCACATTAAAATCCCCAGGCTAGCAAGATCCTACTGCACTGGAAATATTTCTTATCTACAGCAAGCGAAACAATGTAGCCAAAATGTCTGGCAGACTGCCTCACGCTGTCTAAGCATCTAACGACTAAGTATTTGGGTCTGACACGTCTGGCTCCCCCGTAATTTAATTGCTCACAAAAGTAGCCTGTGTCACGAAGGAATTTCTTCCTGAACCTTTGTTCCGGCGCTGTCAATAGCCCGGCCGGTTTCAGAGGTAGCAGAGCCTCAATGCCAGTTGTACTGCTTTGTGCAGGAGAAAGTTTTAGTCAGGAAGCGATTGGAAAAGATTGGTCGTCCTCGCCGGTCGAACATGAGCCCCCTGCCGAAGGCGGACGAAATGCTCGTGTCAAATCTTTGTCATGCGCTGGCCTCTGGCCGCCGACAAAGAACATCCAGCATTATGATTGTGCCATTTAGAAGAAGCTGTAACAATGGGTGTCTAAAAGAAATTGTAAAGTGGCATGTGAACTGACAAAGGGATCTCAGGCTTCACAGAAAGAACTGTTTGTTTGATTGTTTTTGTAAATTAGTGGCTGCTTCTTTTAAACTATGTGAGGACATTTCAAGGGGCATTGCAACAATTTTATCTTGTAAAGAATTTGCAGTTATTAATTTTTACATTGTTCATCTTGCCAAAAGGAATGGCAAAACCGCCTCATCCTTATGAAATATCTCGATTCCGTTGCATCATAGCAAAGCAAAAAACTGAAACATTTCACGATTTGCAGCCGCGGGTTGGAACTTGGCGGCCATGGGAACTGAGGCGCGACGCCAACCTGGGTGTATCTTAATAAGTTGGCAGGATGTGCCATTACATGCTCATTTTAAAGCTATCTTTTATAAATATTGTCTTTTCAACATGAGTGCATTGAAGACCTCGTATCCTCGACAAAATTGTACTATATTCAGTTTTAGAGGGGCCATCTGCCCGAGGTGAACAAAACCATTCCTCTCTCGAGTCTCGCCCCGTCGCTACTACGTCAGTCCGACTTCGTTACAACAAGGAAAGTGCTTTTACCTCTCCCCTCTCCACATTGCTCAGACTGACCCTCAAGCCTTCAAGGTCGCCATGTGAATCTCAAGCAGAGGCAGCGTGTACTGGAGGCTCTGAAAGAGAACCCATCCAGATACTCTCTGTCCCCAGCGCACCCTGGAACACATCACAGTGCACATGACTTAGAAGACAGTGTAAGGGTTGAGTGTGGTTGGGATGTGCCCAAAACTTAAATTTTTGGCAATTTTTTTTTTTTTTTTTTTTTAATTATTGCATGCATGCAATTCGGTTTTCAGTTCTTTACTCCAGACAAGACAGGGTACAACTCCCTCAATTATAAGACCAAAGTCTAAATATTGTTGCACTGCCCCTTTAACCCATTCGCAACCCCGCGCGTCGTGTGCTGCCAGGCCGTCTGCACCACATGTTTTTCTCCTAAAACAGGGCAACACTAGGCGTGACTGTTTTGCTTGTATAATAAGCTTTTACAGTAAAACTCAGTGCAGAAAACATGTTTATTTACATGCTTAAGCGGTTCGTTCAACTCTTTAAATCAATAGGCCCTCACAGATTCTTCCTCGTATGAAAAATTTCAAAGCACTCCATCCTTGGTCGCTTAGGCATCGCACAACCAGTGCGCTCTTGTCGTGATTTGGACTCGGAACTGCTGTCGGAATCGCTGCCGTCGTCGACAGAAAACTCCGAAAACTCACTATCCTCACCAGACGTCCTTCATGATGCTGTCGAAGAGGATATCTATGATTTCATCGTCAGAAAGGCCACACTGTACACTGGATTGCGCATCTTTGCCAAGCAGGCAGTGATCGAGCGGGAAAGACGACACACAAAAGAACAACCTCAAACAAACACAGCGAGCAGAACGACCCTCGCCATCTGTTGGCGATGCATCTAGCTACACTACCCCAAGTCTACATAGCGCGCCATCTATGAATGGCAATATGGCCCCTGCTGGTACGCCCGGCGATTTGCCGGCAAATTAATTTTAGAATTCTATGCAGAAAAAGGTGCAAATGCCGCAAGAGGAAAAGGGGGAATGCACGGCCACCTGCCGTCGTCGTCGCTTCGTGGCGGAGCCGCCACTTCCTGTTCGGTTTGGTTCCGTTTGTTACCCGGAGGTTCGCATGTGAGCTGGGCGAGAAGCGAAATCACAAGGTTTTCTTCTGCTTGGAGAAACTAAAAAAACTAATTTCATCTGATTTGGTATGTCTCTTTAACAGCTGGCCAGGGCAGCGATGGATGGTGCAAGAACAACGAACGGCGTGCAGGTATTAGGAGGATAAACCTGTGCCATCAACGTGACGCATTGCTGTGCTTGCTGTAAAACACCTAAGCTCCTGCTCCCCTTATGGCATGTAGCCAGGAGCTGGATGCTCTTGAGATATATATCATATACAACCTGCTGTTGATTGGAGGATGTGTGGCATGTGGCATAATGTAAATTCTTGTTTTGAGTAGTAAAACTGTAATGTGAAAGTAGTAAAGTGGCTGAGGCCGAAAAAATGAACAGTCAAGTTAATACGGATACCTCCGTCTTCTTCAAGAAGTCGCTCCTAATGTGAGTTGTCTATAATAAGGAGACAAAAATTTATGTATTTACACAGTTTGTACTCGTAAACGGTGTCTACATGGGGGGTATCCGTAATAATGAGGTCCACATTAATGGGACATCACTGTATCCCTTTTCTCTCTGGATATAAAACATGCGAAATTACCTAGGCTAGGACCATAGCCTGAATATAAGTAAATTGCGATGCACCTAGCTCAGCAGAGGTTTGCCGTTGATGAAATAATTTTTTGTGGGTAGGGTCACGCACATTGCTGGCAATGGTAAGTTCAACAAAGCTTAGTCAATATATGTTCAGACCATCATGTTACAGGACTGAAGTTAAATGGGAATTCGATGACTCAATCCACTGGATTGACTCGGGGCAGAACTAGTTTGGCTTGATCGGGGCCTGTTAGTAGTAATACTGCTTTCACTCTTTTATATACCCATTTGTAATTTTATTTTTGCAATTGACACCAGTTCCAGTTTTGTTCTTTAAGTGCAATGGCCTTTTCAAGCAATGTATGATCCCTTTGAGTAAACAGTTTCCTAAACATTCACATTCTTACCTTGCAGGCCAGACTGAGCATCACTTCGGTGAAAATGTGGATAATAACATGTTGCCATCCTGGAAAGAGGACTAATCACCAGTCAAGTCAACTTTACCAGTGTCGGCATTTGCACTGCATTTGTTTTACACTAATAAAACATTCAGATTAAATGGTATATGGCCACAGCACGGCCAATAGACGTTTTGCCAAATTACCCAAGCACCAAGGTATGAATGCTGGGAATGTCAGCATGTGTGCTACTGTCACTCACCTGACCTGTATAAATGAAATTTATAGCAAAACAAGGTGTTGACAAACGCACATGCAAAGTGCCATTTGGTTTAAATTTTTGCTTTAAAACAGTAACTGTTTCGGACACCAGTGCATACAGCGCATGTCACCGCACTCACAGTATGCTCCTCTCTGTTCGGGTAATTCAGCAAAATGTCTCCTAAAGGTGCTTTCTGAGATCCTCGTTTTATGGCAATTACTCAATCTATGAACTCCGAGCATCTTAGGAAACCCGAGATTAGATTCATGCGTGGCCGATTTCAATATTAAAGGAGTTATCAAAGTTCCCGACACTTACCGTTGGCACAGAACGGCAGATGGCGCTACTGAACCTTGATGGATGTGGTTGAATGATGAACTGCGGTTGTCAGCCACTTGCGAGCGATTGGTGCCTGCATGGTTGAGCGGCCGACCAGTCTCGCTCGTCCATGCGGAAACCCATTGCTCACCAGTAGTTGCCAAGCACCGTCCGTCGTTCTATCATATTCAGCGAGGTTCGGTTGCGCCATGTATCGTTTTGTGCCAACGGCAAGTGTTGGGATCTTTGATCACTTTTTTAATACCCAAATCGTTCGCGCAGGAATGTAATTTCCGTTTTTGTAGGATGCTTAGAGCTCATAGCTTGAATTATGGTAATAAACTGAGTATTTCAAAAAGCACTTTGGTGCCCTTTTAAGTGCAATTGTTCCCAGTGTCGGCCCTACCATAACTAGCTGGTCCACCGCGTGCAATCTGTCATCATTTCGTCCTCGAAAACAAAACCAGTGTCATGTGGTGTCCTGTTTTGTGGGCACTACAAAGCATGGAGCTAGACTCAAACCACGCTGGGTAAAATAATAGGTATCTTCAAGCACAGACATCACATTTATATTAGCTTTTTTTTTATTATTATTTACAGCAGCATGTTTGGGGGGCTTTTTGAGATGGTTCGTTTGTTTGTGTATGATTATTTTCCTTTTCCAACTTTTCATTTTATCCCTCTGACAAATCGAAAAGTTTACTTTCTGACTTAATCTGTGCAAGTGTTTTTGGCTTAAATGCTGTGCGAATCAATCGGCCTTTTTCATGTTTACAAACACAAGCCGTTTCTTGTATTCCAAGCGACTTCTGCTGAGCTTACTTATGCCACAATTGCTGGACTTCTTAGGTGCTACAGAAACAGTGAAGTTGGAAGCTTAGCGAGGTCCTTCTGCTGTGCTATTCAACATGTATACCAGGTGATCGGTTGTATCGTAAGAGTATCCTAAAATATCCAACAAATGTCTCGCTGACCAACCCTTTAGCTTAACGCCATTAGAATTGGCGATGAAATATTTTATGTGGGTTCGAAAGAGAGTTTTTATAGTGGAGAATGTTTCTCTTCTCATTTGACCAAAAGTTTGCTTGGATGCAAAATGCAACAGCATCTCCTTGTGGCATTTTTACAGAAAGGGTCTACAGAAACTAACCAACACTAAATGGAGTTCAATCTGTCTTCCCAGCAGAGTCCGCCAAGGCAGCATTCAACGTCGAATGGCAGACCACCAACCACGGAGACGGGAGGAGCATTATCACCTTGCAGAAAGCCGTGTCGGGTTGGTGGATGGAGGTGCACAGTGGAGGAAAGACAAGCACCAGTGCCACTCCTGCCACCATTCCAACCACCACAGAAGAACCCCCGGGTAATTCTGGTGAAGGGTTTTTACTTGCCATTTTTACGGTTATGGTATGTTCGGCCGGTCATTTTCCAGCACTCCAATCCTATGAATCGGATCTCTGAGAGCCGGGAGCATTTCCAAATCAGCGCTAGAGGAACGTTGTGCCGGCTGAATGCTCGGAAACGTTTCCGAGCGGCCCAAGCGCCGACACGGAACCGGATGCCGAGAACAACTTTCGCAACCGCTCCACTGAAATGGCACAAGCTACTGCCCTATACGGAGCAAGCTACTCCCCTATAAACCCATAACATTTGTCCATCCTGCACCCTCGCTGCATGCCCGCGCAAAAAACTGCAGCCTTCAATGCGGATGCTCGCTTTTGCTCCGGTCCACCGTCAAGAGCCGAGCATCTCCTGTACTTGCTGCACAGTGTGGTGGGATCGGTGCGGTATCTAAACATGGCGGCGATCTGCGCTAAGCCTCTCTTTCAACCCAATAGCAGAAATGGCTTGATTCACGTGACCGGTCCCCTGGCACACGCTGCCACCATTTCCATTTCAAAATCTGAGCGCCTCACAGCACTGCGAGTCATAGGACGGCGCAATCTGACAATCTGGGAGCGCTTTGAAAGAACCAGCCAAATCAATATTTTAACTTTTTTTATTCCATCGCGTCATAAAAGCACCTTCAATTTTCGGCTCCGCGAGTCTCGAACTGCGTCCAACTTAGCTAGCCACCAAGCCAATTTACCAAGCCAATTTTCTTTTGCCGCCAAGTGGCCAGGCCAAATCAAGCCAAGCCAAGCCAAGCCGCTCTCGTAATGGCTGCAAGTGCGTAGTTGCTGAAATAATCAACTGTGGAACCGAGCGGCGCGCAAGCCTAACAAAGCTGGGGTCGAGGAATTGCCCAGCCCCGGACATGCTTCGTCCGTCTGATGCATTGATGTCAACAAACACGCCGTCATCTGTGGTTCGCTTTCGAACAGAAATCGTGAAGGTGGTTAGGCTTAAGAATGGTCATGTCGCTCTCCATGCTGAGTCAGCTTTGTAGGGCGGTTTTCCTTCAGCAAAAGACAAGCCGAAAGAACCCTTAAAAAGGTTCGCAATTTATAGAGCATGGTTACTGTGGTGTGCCCACGACCAGCCCTGGATGCGCATCCGTCAGTGGGGACGTGCCTCAACACCCTGTCGTGTCATATCGGCACCTAAAATTACATTTGCGCATTGTGTGTAAATCCAAAAATTTTACCCCGTATAATGAACGTCCCCACTGACGTTCAATATGTGTCAATATTTCTTAAAGAAAAGTCTGTTCATTACGCGAGTAAATACGGTATACTTATAGCGCCCGACTTTTACCAGCCAAAGGCGCGTCAGATTTTCAGGGTGCTCCGAAAGGCTGGAAATCGAAAATATACAGCAATATCCCGAGAAATAGGCTACCTAAAAGCGAGAGCAAATTGGGTGAAAATATTAAATGGGTTACTGTGCAATAGCTAAAATTTTTAAAAATGCTACTTTTATTTTTTGTGTTTTGCTAAAGCTTGTTTTCACATGGAGAGGCAATGGAGCATAGAAAACAATCCTTCCCAGTTTGCAATCTTCGCTTATCTCCCCTGGGGCACAGTAACACTGGTTCCGCCGATGTCACCAAGGGCCAGACCCATACAATTACTGGAGGCGGGCTATCTTTCGGTGTTTTTGAAAGGATAGTACATCATGTCAAAAATAGGGGTAGGTTATCTCTTCGGGGTGGGGCATCTCTCACGATATTTAGGTAAGTTGAAAACTAAAATGTTGTCGATGCACACTCTTAAGGCTAATTCATATATTTATGCTCGAGTGGGGTCAATATGTATCGTGCTTGCTCGGAAGAGCTTATGACGAAAGAAAATACTGGCACACTGACGCCGTCTATCAGGTAACGCAAGAATACTTCTGATGTGCACATACCAAGGTGTTCCCTTTAAAGCGACAGCTTTACGTGCGACACTTTGCAGAGGTTTCAACTTAGTTTTCCGTCGTTGCCGCGCACCCAAGGTAGAGAAAAACCCTTCTTCTCTCCCCTTTTGCAGCGAGAAGAGGGAAGTCGGGGAAGTCCCGTCGGCCGTGCCTTGTGAGGAAAGCATCCCGCCAATAATTGCGCGTCGCAGGGAGAATGTCCATGTCGTCTGCCCCAAAAGAGTTATTTTCAAACATTCCTCGCATTATGCGAAATCCCACTTTGGCAGTATACAGTTGCTACGCGTAATATTGGATGATTTTAGAAACTTCCACCGCACTTACCTCACGGATCACTGGTGGCAGTCGTCAGTAGCATCTATGACGCGAGCCACGACGGCTATGAGAATTAACTACGTCGCACCTCCGTCCTCATGTATGTGACGGCACCATTCCACCCTCGTTTCGTGACCGTGCTACAGCTATCGCCTTCGTTCTTTTGTACGTACACTGCGGGCAAAAAATATGACTTTTTAGGCTTTACAAATTTATTTTAAAAAACCCTTTAAAGACACATTAATATGGTTTGTGCATGCGAGTTATTAGCCCCAAGAAGTTTGCGTGGCGCCCCCTTACGGCGAACCTGGGTGACGTCACGGCGAGGACAGAATTTTTCCCCGAGTCGCCCCGCTCGCCCTGTAGAGGCTTTGACGCCGTTGGCTGTCGGCGCGCTCGTTTCTATTTTTTTTTTGTGCGTGTTTTTTGGAGGACGTGTAAATTTTTATATGCGGCTTTATTGAGGTTGTGGCCTGTAGCTGCTGGCGAAACTTTAACCAACATTTCAGGCATGGTTGACAGGGCAGGCATCGCATGAATCGCAGCTGGTATATTAAAATAAAGAAATAGGGCCAGAATTGCAGGGGCATCACTATAGTTTTACATCCCACACAATAAATGCTGCTGATGGTCTGAATGAATTGGCAGGTTACGTATACTATTTTTTTTGTATCTGTTTTTAAAGAAGACAAGAGAATCATAAGTGAGACAGCCCAAGTACAGGGGCAAAGTAAAGAAGAAAGAACATTTAATTATATACATTGCTCGCATTTGACTTTTGACGGATTCGGATAGCATTTCAATGGACTCCACTGATGGTATTTGTGGACTTGTTTATATCATTCCTCAAGTAATGTACAACAAATGTAAGTGAAGGTGTCTAGCCCGTTATTAAGCCCTTAGGCTCTAAAATTAAGATTTTAGCTAAATCAAATTGTCCTGAAGCTAAAATACCAGAAGCTTTTCTCACGCAAACTGTCACCCTTCACAGGTTCCACATTTTCTTCTACTAGTGCAGCACCTACCACTGGATATCCGTTCGAGTGCTTGCTGTTCCTCCTGTTTTCCTCTGTTGTCAGAAAGTCCAGCTGTAGGGAATTTGGAGGCTCGGGAAGCTTTTCGGCACCTGCAGCAGTGCCTCTTTTACCTTGAAATGACAATTCAAACTAAACGGTGTATTTTCCGAATACACGAAGCTGGACTAAAAAAAAATGTCAGGAAAAAGTATAAACATTTCAAATTACGGTACAATTGCTGCGCATATTTTGGGCAGTTCAATACACCTCATACAGGCAACTGGGGGCAATTCGGCCGTTTTTCCTGCTACCATACAAACTAATTTCCAGTAATTGTGCATCTTCTAAAAAATAAAACATGCCTGCATACGTGTATGAACAATATAATTAATTCACGAAGAAGCACATTTCTGTAAAACAACCCTGTTCCACGAGCACTTCAAAGGCCTTCAGACCCAGGGCCTTTAAAACATCTGCGAACCAGCGCATGCAGAGTGGCATGCGCAGGGTCGGGGTCGCGAGCTAATTTGCCGACCGCCCAAAGGCCCTTGATATAAATGCCATTTCAAAAGCCTGCAAAGCGGGATGTAATAGTCTCCTAGAACATGAACATGCATGGAACAGAATTCCAGCGTCTGAAACACTTACGCCGCCGCTTCACCGACCCTCGCAAGATTTCCTTGTGTCGTGTGGACGGACGGGGAGGTTCATCGGCGGAATCGCCTCCGCCGATAGCTTTCAGGATTTGTAACCCAATTATAAAGGTAAAAGTGACAAGCAGGCTTATAAAATGTATGGCAGCACGTCAATATCGGACTAACCCAGAGTCTTGTACACCGGGTAAACGAGGTCCCGCTCCTCGAAGTGCTTGCGGCACAAAACGCCAAACCAGGAAACCGGTGCAGGAAAACGAGCCGGATGCGAAATCGCGGAGCGGAGTCCTTCCACTGACGTCACGGTACGCCTCACCCAATCAGGGCACGGCGACTGCAGCGACACTTGTGTTCGCTCTCGGGGCTAATACTGCCAGATCAATATAGGGGGCCAATCGTCACGACAAGTTCAATAATGAACTAAAGATTTGTTTAATCAAATTTTTAATTAGTGAAAATAGACATGGTTCCAATTTGAAATGTGCCGAGTGTCATAGAAAACCACTAAATCTGTAATTTTGAAAAAGACCGAGCGCGTAAGGAGCGCAGTAGTGCATTAAAGTAACCACTCATGCAACAGGCACAGGTCTGGGGTGAGAAAACGCGGTTGATAAGAGACGGAAGAACCGCGCGGGTGTGTTATTGCACTGGTAGCCTTGTCCCTGCTGCATTAGTGGTAACTTTAGTGCTTTGTCGTGTTTCTCTGCGTGCTCCAAGTCTTTCAAATACTGTAAACGACTTAATTTTTGCGGTCTCAAATTTTCGCGAATCGGGCCAAAGCTGTAAATTTGAAATTATTTGCGGGTTCTAATTTTCGCGAATTGAGTGTAGCTTCCGTAGCGTTCACATATTGCCCGAATTGTTCGCGAGACGCATTTTTCGCGAATTGTAGACGATTCACGAAATTCTCGAAACTTAGGTCCTCGCGAAAATTTAGTCGTTTACAGTATTAAATGAATCAATAGTTTTGATGAGGCTCAGCAAGTTTCTTAATGAGAACTGTTTCTTTTCAATATTTAAAACATTAACATATTTGAGTTAATTATTCGACTGATCATTACGATTAGCCCCCTATACCATGTCCCCCTGGTCGTAAAACTCACCTGCATGACCCGCATTAGTGTAGCTTTCACTGCCCTTTTTTTTAAAGAAGTCTGTTAAGCTTAAAAAGGAACACTGTATAATTTGGACAAAGTTATATCATTTCTCATGATAGTGCGGAGATTTGATGTCGCAAATACTTTACAACCTTCAGTCTAGCTATACAAAGATCGGAAGTGTTTCTGGTACTACCTGATAGGTGGCACAAGTGCACCAATGTGCATCTTCCCTATAAGCAGTTACAAGTAAGTACAACACACTCTATCACACTTGAACCCAAATATCTAAACCACCCTTTAAATTATCAAATGAGTGAACAAATGCTTACTTTGAGCTGAAGCAGTTCTTGAATGCCATCGACTAATCTGCGTTCAGAAAATGTGAACATTCCTCTGATGTGACACGGTCTGTCGTGTCACCCCGACAGGTTGTTCCAAGGCGGGCTCTCACAATGAAGTAGGGAGCTTTGACTGCGAGAGGAGCAAGGGTGACCTCTCTCCTCGAGAGGATGGGCTGCTTGTACCGCAGTGGAAGACGGCTCAAGTGAAAAATCAGCACCGATGCCGTTTCTGCCCTTACTCCAGCCGCTACAGGGCATCCGTCACCGTTCACGAAAGGATTCACACGGGCGAAAAGCCGTTCAGGTGCCGGAGTTGCCAGAAGGCGTTTGTGAAAAGGGGAGACTTGGTGCGTCACGAGAGAAGTCACACGGGAGAGCAACCATACTTTTGCGAGGTCTGTGGAAGGAGGTTTACGAAGAAGTGGAATTTAGATGTCCATCGGAAGAGGTACAACCACTAGCAACAGATGCACACTGTGTGGTAACGGCAGAGACGGTCTGAACAGAGGACCTGTACCAAACTCCGCTGCGTGTTCACACCTGCCAATAAACCTGTGGATTCTATGTTTGTGAGAGACAATGCTTCCATGGTGTTAGATATTTAATAGTGATGGACCGAATCTGCCGAACTTCAGATTCGGCAAAGTTCGTCAAGAATTCGGCAAATGTCTGTGCCTGTGCGAGAATGCGACAGGGCCATGGATTGCAAATAGACGCCGTGCAGTTACCATTGTATAGTGTAGTACTACCAGTGGTTACGGTGAGATACAGAGTATTTGGTAACTGTGTGTTTGTCAGCCTTTGTGAATGTGGTTCTCTTCATTATTTTCTGCCTCAAGAACAGAAGATCGACGATAAATTGGCACCATCCACTGCACAAGTGACAAATGATGATGGGGGGATCAGTGACTGAGTGGGCTAGCACATACCAAGGGCTCTAATCTGGACTCTTGGCAGAAAAGTTGGCAAGGAATTTTGGCCGCCGTGATTGGCCGACGCCTCGCTTGACCTTGACGCTGACAAATCATGGCAGGCGAATTCCACGCAGACTTTTTTGCCAAGTGTCCGTATTAGAGCACCAGATCAGATCACGTGGAGCGAAAGCTCGCGCTGCAAAGCCCAGCGACCAGGGTTCAATCTCCAGCTCTGCCCGTTTCAATCTGGATGAGCATCATACCAGCGTGTGGTCGTGTATCATGACTGTGTGATGCATGTCAAAGATCCCAGGCTAGCGGTTTTGCTGCACTGGCTAAATTTCTCATCTACAGCTGAGAGACAAGTCGCTTATTGAGGCAGACTAAGTTCTGGCTGTATAAAAACACACGCCGTTTTTTTGTTTTTTTTTCGAATGATGCGGTACATTTTGGATAACGTGATTTTCATTTGATCTTTCCAGTGACGCAATGAGGTAGTTGCAACATTGGCTGCCAAGTACTTTATAGCACTCCTTGCAGTTATAGCAATTCTTTTTTGGCTCACAAGTAGTTTGTGCCAAAACAAAATAATATTGCTTTTTAATTGGCGTTATTTTGCGGTTCTCGTGTATTCGCATAAAACTAACACAGAACTATCATGCTCGACGTTGCACATCCGACATTCCTAACTCTTCCCATCTTCCTAAACTTATGAGTGTGTCCTAACACCAGAAACCGGCATTTTAAAAGTTAAAAAATGAGATTTTGCGAATATGGGACGCACGCTTTCATGCAAAGCTGGCTTCAAGTGATTCAAGTAGAAAAACATGCATATTTACAATAATATTGTTATTTCTTCTGGTTAAGGCTCAGCAGCCGTTGCATTCATTTTCTTGCACTAAACGGGGGCTCGCAAAGAAAGTAAGGACACAGGGTTACCGCCTGTATTTTAACAATGTGCACGTGCAGGGTTGCGCTGATGAGGCCTCAAAACCGAAAATCGCTTATTTTGACTGCGCCCACCACTGGGCCGCTACTACCTAACCTCGTCGTCACACCACTTTTATTTCTGCAAAAAGTCACTGTAAAATTGCCAGAAAACACACAAAAATGACACCAATACAATTATCTTGTAGAATATAACCTTATTCAGTAATTAATGTGTCAATATGCATAAAAAAACCTATAAACTTATTTCGCCTGTAAAAACGAAATATCAAATTTTAAGTCTGGCACCAATGTATTTTTGCCGAATCTTTGTCAGTTCTTTAGAAAAGTTTGGCAAAACTTGGGCTTTGCCAAATCCCAAGATTCGGCGGCGAATTTTCAATTCGGCAAAGGTTCGGCATATTACTAATGTTGTTTGGGACATATTTTATATTGCGAGATAAAAGAAAGGAAAGGCCCACGAAAAAGATGAGTAGAGAAGCATACGAATTGTTCATCCTTTTTTTTATTTATAAGCATTTAACTGTTGCAAGTGGTGCCTCAAGGTAACCGACAGTGCCACGTCTGTTGTTCACCCTATAGTGCTCTAGTTCACACCTTAAAGGGGCGATGCAACGATTATTGTACTTTGTGCAAATACCGCTTAAGACGGATCCGACGTTAATGGCCTGTGAAACACCCATTCGTTTTTCACCACACGCAATCGAAGTTGCAGAAAAGATTAAAGAAAAACGAGCAGCGTTCACCCCCTCAACTTGCAGCCAGAACAAGCTGCCACGTGATCTGGAGCCGATTATATGCCGCCAATGTTGATCATAGTCATGCTCTGAAGTTGGCAAGACTCGGGACACTCGCTCAATTCCAGACATTGTTATGGTTTGGCTATTGTTATCATTGCAGCAATTGGACACGGGCCACTACCCGAATGCTTCTCGAGCTATCGATTATCACGAGCCCAAATCGAGCGCCCACGCAAGGCTCGGGTCCATCCATGAGCCGCATTCAAATATCGTCACTGAGAGGTACTGCAACCACCCAGCTACGTCATTGAGCTTTGTGAAGGAGAGATTGAATGAAAACGCTCGCTTTTGTCCATGACATTACGCCGCAACAAATAAGTTTCTTGACCAATGGCATTGCGAGCTTGAGTCCCACTAGTGCCAGTAAGCTCGTGTAAAATGAAAAACATTCCAATTGAATATCGTTGCATTGCCCCTTTAAAGGACAACCTACAGGATCGTCTTACGCCAAGCAGAAAACCGTTTCCCAGATACCTTCTTTCCATTCCCTCTTGAATTCTTCTCTCCTCTCTCCACAGGAGCAGGTATTGGAGCCACTCCCCGCAGAAAGGAGGAGGGTCTCCCTCTTTCTCAAATAGAAAGAAGGAATTGAGGGAGGGTTTTCTCCTTTCTGACTGTTCTTCAGCTTTTAAGGCATATTCACACTGAGCAAAGAGTGCGCGTTGTGGTCCCTGTCGCCGCCGCCGTCGAAAAAGACGAAGCAGTAGCATGGCCACTCGATGTCTGCGTCTTCTCGGGGAACCTCGTGTTTTTCGAGAGAACACGGAATTTTTTTATTCGTCTGCTTCGTACGATTGTCGTTGACTTGCCTTGACTCTGAGATCTTCACTGAATGAACAGCAATCATTATATACACATTTACACTCCACTTGTATGCAGCATATGTGAGAGGCATGGACTCGAGTGCGCAGCTTCAAAGGTGCTCTTTTGGCGCGTGTTTGTGCAAACAAAGCTTAGCACGGTGCTACGCCCGCAAGCAACGTTGCCTGCTCGTTCGTACCTTTGATAGCACTGCACACAGCTTGTGCGATAAGTTTTCGAAGGAGAACTGTTGTATTCCGTAGAGGTGACGTGCGCGCAAAGAGTGCACAAAACTCGTTGGGAGTGATCGCTCCCGCACAGACAGAGGTCGGAACACACTGCGAAGTTCAGTGGCGGCTTTTGCACAAACAATGAAAAGTAGTTTCATGGCGTCGTACACGCCATGCACATAAAACATGCTCACAGTCAGATGTTCCAGTCGGCTTGCTTTTCTCCATGCTGAAATGCTTCCAGTCGCATTTGGTGACTGCATGCATCCCTCGAATCCTCTGCCTTTTGCCTTCCTTGTGGATCGAAAATAAAAACAGCGATAACATCGATAACATGTCCTGACCGAAAAGGGCGACACGTCACGTCCGATCGCTCACTGATTTGCTCAAGTGAGCGCATCTGTTGTTCACACATTAGAGTACTGGTTCTAACCCTCTCAGCTTTACCTGGGGTGTGCACTTTGCTCCAAATAGATTCATTCAAACTCTATGAGAAGCGTGCAACAACTAAAGGGGGAGGCACAGCTCTGCCACCAACGGCGACATGGGTATTGTGTCATGTACAAGCGTGCTGCCTGCTTCTCTACCTTCCAATGCATGCCAACACGTCGGCAACCTTCTCGTTTGGAGTAAATGTTTCGTACCTTGACATTCAAAACCCTATCTCTGCCTAGCATTGCTTTGTATGTGTTCCAGCGTGATTCGACCTGCAGAAGTAGTTCGAAGCTCGATGTTCAAAGCACGATGCAACAAACCAACATATTTTTCGTTTATCTCTACTAGAATATGCTTCTAGGAAGTGCTTCTGTGCTCCATTGCCCTGAAATTACCATGGGGCGACATTAACCATTATCAGTAATTGATGCAATCTACATAAGATGTATTTTTTTCTCCTCATTCTATCAGATTGCTCTTTGCTCGCTGGCTGGTTGAGTAAGCTTACTGGGAATGAGACTATCATACTTTCGCTAGTGCACGAAGGGGATCCGTGTTCCTAATTTTTATGTCTAGCGTAAAAGAGGTTAGCACCAAATGTGGCCCTAAAGCTGACATTGATTAGAAACGTACAACTGATGCTTGCTGTCTGTTCGCCGCCACACAGATGTGTACGTAAAATGGTTCCACTAGGAGCCACATGCAGTGGCACCATCTTGCCACACGCTTCCCTAAGCGGACGGAACGGAAAACTTCCTGTTTCACTGCAGGCATATTGAACCTCACGTGTATATTCATGTAGATAGGCCCTGCGTAAGCGTGATCCTTCCCAATTTCTTTGTATACGCTCCGACTTGAATATTGATTGTCACTCTTGTTAGACATGTCAACATTGTACATGTCAATTGTGCTTATAACATAGTAAAAAAGGTTTGTGTGGCACTTATCTGTTCCTGTTTTATTTTGGAGTAGCTAGCAGAAATTACTAGTTAGCGTAAATTTGATTTTGCATGTTGACCAAAATAGCACGAGGCATGCTTTAAAAAAATGTGTCCTCTCTGGCATGCTTGCAAAACTGAACTGGGCTATTCCTGGCTGCCTATGGTGTTTTATTTCGGCTCGTTTCTTGTCGAGCAAGCAGATTGTGTCATTGATGTGGCCCAGTTAAAGACTTGTGGTGATAGCCACTGGGAAAGGAGGAAGAAGATTGCATGGAATTAAAAAGCCGGATCTGTCTCTCTACAGACGTTTTACACAGGACACTCCTTGTGCCACGCACTGCATTTGCTGTCGGAAGCAGAGATTTTTCCTCAGCTTTCGGTTCACTTTGGGACGATTTCTGTTGGGAGGAAAGTCACCCTGAACAAAGCAGGACGTAGCCACTCGCACACTCTGCTGGATGTCAGTCAAAGCCGCCGCTGTTGTAGTCGGTCCCCAACCTCCCAAAAACAAAAAGGGGGAGGAGGTAAAGGGAAAGCCGCGCCGTTTTGTGAAAGTCGGCAGGTTGCATGTCTTCGCTGAAAACTTGCACGCGCATCAGAACTTTTCTTCTTTTTCTTTTTTTTACAAATTAATTTGAGCGTGTTGTTATAATGAATACTTAAAAACGAAAGAATAAAAACATATAAGACGTACAGGATGACCGCACTTTTTCAAATTGCAACGACGTTTAATTCTGGTGACAAAAATTTACGCTTTACTCGGAATTTTTACGCAGAAAAAGGGGGAGGAATGGGAATGGGGAACAGAAGGAAAGGGGTGGGGGAGGAGGGCGAATTGCTGTCCATGGTGACGTCGCCATCATGGTGGCGCCACCAGGCCTAGAAACCATTCTGCATCTTTCAAAATCTGTCGAACTTTTGTATGCCGTAAGTCTGTATCACCGGTATAATCCATTAATTTCGAGCGCAATTCCACACTTCCCTTGATCTCTACCACCAATCTCATAACTCCCTCCTTGTGACTACTTTGTGGCGGCGTCGATCACCAAATGTAGCAGACAACATTGGCGTTAATGGGCGCCGCCACAACTGTTCTGTTCCTTTGAGCTTTCGTTTAAGTCGGCTATAACGATCTTGCATGTTTGAAAACATTTTATTTGTCTCTACGTTTCAAACACAAAAAAGACAAGACCCATTGCGAGCACGTTTCACATCAATCGCTGCTTACGCCGCATTTCCTTCCCGATGATCTACCACCATATTTTCTTTCTGTGGCTGTTCTTCCTTAAATTCATAATTACATCTATCGCAAAGGAACTGATGTGGTCTCACCATTTCGAGCAGTAACTCAGCAGTAAATTCAAATTTCTGTATACCTGTTGTTCGAGAGCTGTAAACATCACACGACGCGCCCGTCGTCCCGCTCCTTCCCAATAAGAGCTTCGTTGGCTTTGTCGTTGGGGCATGGTGCGGTTATAGTGAGGCAACTGTAGTATGGTCAATCCCCTATCCTGCGGCCGTGCCCATGGTCACCCAACTTTTGAGAGTCTGTCAGCTAGATTGAGCGAAAGTTTCCTATTTTGGGACTGGTCTTCCCACGTTGGGGCTGATACAGTTACTCTAGTAGTTGGGGCAGGACTCTGACGCCCCCCGTCAGCGCCGGAAACGTAGAACATTATTTTTCGGCGCACTTCGGATTCGGCAGCGCAATTTGGGTCCCAAACCGGTCCCTAAAATCTCTCCCCGGCGGGAACGCTTGGCGCTCTCGCCGGGACGAGGGAAAGAAGGGCTGTGTAAATGAGGCGTGGTGGGCATGCAAACACGGGCTTGTTGGTAAACAACATTTTGGTCTATACACAAACTCATTTCTGTTACGTCACGGCGTGGTGGTGGCACGTCGGGCGCACTTCCGGGCGCACCTCCGTCGGGCGCACTTTAGAAGAAGCTGGACAAAAACCTGCCTTCTCGTCAAAACGCCGCGACTGGGACTTTACCAAAAGGGTCGAGAAAGGTTTGAAGGTCAGTTTTCATGCGTTTTCGGCCTGCTCGGTTCGTCCGAGAACGTGAACAGGGGCCGTGAAAAAGGAAAAACAGACGCCGTCGGACCACGATTGCTCGGGTGGAAAGCACTTTGGATTGAATTCACGGATACTTGTGGTCGTCAGATTTATTTGTTTTGTTCCAACATGAGCGCGGGAAAACCGTCAAGTTGCACGGACCACCTGCGGACCACGTTCAGTGCGTCATCACGTTCAAACGGCCGCCTCATTGTTCGAGCTGTCGTCTGCTCTCTCAAACGTTTCTGCTTGTCGTCTGCTCGTTCAAACGACAGCGACCCGTAGACTATACGATGACCCGGTAATTGCGATAAGAAGTGCAGACCACAAAAGACGTTTAAGTTTGAAGGTTGCTTCCGGTAACTAGGCTCGGTGTAAACAGTAGATACAGTCGACTCTCGTTAATTCAAAATCTCTTAATTCAAACTTTCGGATAATTCAAACTAACGTGCAGGTCCCATCCTATGCGTCTCTATGGGAAGAAACTCCTGATAATTCAAACTTTGCTTTATTCAAACAAATTTTCGGCCCCCCTCGAGTTTGAATTAATGAGAGTCGACTGTATAAGGAGATGATGATAATTGTTACCAGTGGCCATCACCGACTTGTTATGCCTGATTCACTCGGTCCGATTCTGCTTGCGGTTTTCAGTATCGACGTCGACATCTCAGCTACGGTTCAGGCTTTTGCAGCCCGAGTGACGTACGTCATGACTGAAAACAGCAAGCAGAACCTCACCATGTGAATCGGGCTTCAGTGTCCATTCTGCGGCGTCCACGCGGAATGAATCGCCGCATGCTACATTATTCACGCTGAGTTTTGCGGTCTAACGAGCATCGTTAATTTCGCTGAGGCCACTCAAGTAATCAGACATTGCTAGGAAGACGTAGAATCAACAATTCCAACGCGAAAAAGAGCGCGGGGACTCGCACCGACGACGAAAACATCCCATTCCAATGGTTTGTTTTAGGGCGACGGCGAGCTTCTTGCCCACACCCCCATCGCGCATGCACGGCGTCGGTGGCGTCTCCTAGGGGTGCTCCGGTTTGTTTGTAAACATGAGTTTGTGTATAACGGATTCAGCAGACAGTGTATGAGAAGATAACCATGAATATTAGCAGGCTGATAACCGAAACATGTTAATTAACTTAATGGGTCCAGCATACCTCGGCAAAGTCACTCACGAACTCGCTCACATCACACTCACTCACGCTCACCGCGTCATGGTGAAGGGCTGTGAATGACTTCGTGAACTCGAAACAAGTCGTGATGTGAAGGGGGATGGGACTTCGTGAACGCGGAAGGAGTCGTGATGTGAAGGTTCGTGAGTCCGTGAAGTCGAAAGAAGCCGTGATGTGAAGGGGATGTGACTTCGTGAACGCGGAAGGAGTCGTGATGTGAACGGGCATGACTCCGTGAACTTGAAAGAAGCCGGGATGTGAAGGGGATGTGACTTCGTGAACGCGGAAGGAGTTGTGATGTGAGCGGGAGTGACTTCATGAACTCGGAAGAAGCCGTGATGTGACGAGGAATGACCTCGTGAACTCTGACGCACTCGTGATGCGGTGGTGAAGGACTTCGTGACTCTGGTGTATACGTGATGTGATGGTGAATGAATTCGTGAACTGAATTTGTGATGTGATGGGGACTGACTCCTGAGTCAGGACTCAGGAGATGTCGGTATGGATTTTCTTGCTTGTGCGTATTCCTCGCGAATGATAGCCGACTTGACATTTCGTAATTTCTGCAGCATGTTGGTGCCCTTACATGCACGAACACGCTGTGGCGCTTAGTATAGAGTGCAGACGGAGCAAAAACTTGTAAGGAACTTGTGTTAGAGCCCAGAACAAGATTCGTAGTGGTGGTCTGGCAACGTTTGGGGAAGCAACTGCGGGGGGGGGGGGGGGGGGGCGTTTGCTTTGGAGGACTTTGAGAGAGGTACCGCTGTGACATTTTGCGTGTGCGGCTGTGCGCGGCGTAAGCGCGGAGCCATAAATGGGGAGAGGACTGTGTAGTGCAGACGAAGCGGCACCAGCTCTTCCAGATGGGGTTTGGGGGGGGAGTGTTTGGACCGGCGCAGACTCAGCGGCGACTCCAACGAGTTTGGCGGGCCCCCGCTCCTCTTCCCCGATACTTCGGGCGCGCGTACCCGCGTCGCGTAGTACACGTGCAGCTTCGCGAACGTTAGGAGGGCTTTGTCTGTGCGCGGCAGACGTTTGAGCCTCCTGCGTGGCCGTGGGGTTCTCTTCACGGGGCTTAGTAGCGGCTTGGCGGCTCCTCCTTTCGGTGTGTGTGTGTCTGTGTGTGTCATTGTGTGTGCGTGTAATAAGGGGCCGGGGAAGGTGTCGTTTTGCCACTGTGCTATTCTGCCACAGGAGGGCTTCTCTTCGCGATGATTGCATCTGCGCGCGCGCGTGCGTGCGTGCGCCCGTGCGCTCATGTTTTTGTATTTTGTAAGCGCGTGCGTGTGCGCGCTCTCCTCAACGAAACACAAATAAACCGTCTTCCCGGAACTTTTACACCAGTACTGCATGGTGTGACTCTAACTGGTCTATACAATGTTTGTTTTCTTGCTCTCGCTTAATAATGCTTACAAATATTCTATGATGCTGGTAATATGCGGCATACGCTCGTTTTATTCGTCCACACGAAAAAGCGTGCGCCGTATTTGATCTGTTTTGGCCGCTTACGGATTTTTTCAAACACTATTTAGCATCTAAGATCTAGGGAAGGCTTGAAGCTATTCTAGAAAAATCACGAAAGTTTATGGACTTTATCCATATGCCAGAGAATTATGATAATTTCAAAAATGTCAGGAAGCAGCTGATTGGCATCACGGTCTGTCGCTCACGTTTTCTAACAAGCGCGCGGGACGCGTGCGTTGTAATAACAGGCGGAGAGGATTTTAGGTGTTCTCAGACGTGTTTAGGTGGGGGCTTCGTTTGCTGTTGCCGATAGTAGTTTTCATCACAGTCGTGCATACGCCTGAGTTCTTGAATTTTATGAATACGGACAGAGTTCTTCGATTTCCGTCGAACGCGAATATTTACTTTTTTCTGTTTAATTGAGCAAAAGTCAGCTAGTGGCTTTTACACATCAGCACTGCAGTGCTGATGTGTAAAAGCCGGACCCCATCAGCAAATATGCGACGAGGACGTGGCGAAACTCAATCCCCTAAGCAGCCCAGCCCTACTCCGTGAACAGCGCGTCTGTGGCGCTCTAGGTATCGAGTCGAACGCGAAGGCGGAGTACGAGTGTTCAAAGATTCTTGATAAAATGACATAAATCTTTCCCAAAGAGAGAGAGACGTCCGTCTCTATTTCTGAAATTATCTCTTTTTTATGCTAGCTAGTTTTGCATACAAATTATATCGGCCACATTTTGCTGGAGTGTTCTTTATTTGAAATCGAAACCACTCTTGTTACACAAGCGCTTAGACATTCGTCTTGGCCTCAGCAAGTGACTCATTCAAAGGTCTGCTGAGTTTTTTCAACAGCCCCGGGGTGATTCAAATGGCTCTCACTTCGATCGGAAGTGAGACCCCATCACACAGAACCACAAGCAAATCGCGATTGCGTTGTCATTACCGTCATCCTTCTGTAGCAAGCAGGCTACTAATGAAAAACAAGGTGCGCGGTCGAGGTCGAAGTTGAATCCGTTGTAAGCGTTTATACGGCGTGCAAGTGGGGGTACCAAAACGTGTCTTCTGCGCGTACGAGCGTTAACATGACCCATCGAAAAGAAGGAAATACAAAGAATGGAACGACAATCAGCGGGAAACATAAAGGGCGCGCACAGAAAGCGCGAAGACGAGACAGAAAAGCGCGCGCCGCCATTGGTCGACGCCGAAACGAGGTGTAAATAACGGTGCGTCAGCGCGTCTGAGGGGTAAACAAACACACGAGGTGAGCAAAGAGCTGATTAAGCCTGTTATTTTTAAAACATGGAAAACTATTGAACCCGGCTTGCAGCGTTCCTGTAAACGTTTTCCATGCACATCGCCGTGCTGTTCTGGGGCACGTCTCGTCGGTTCACCTAAACAGCTTTTACTTTCCCACGCTCTTTAGAGCCTGACATTGCACAAATTGGGCAGTCAAACCTTTTTGTCAGATGAGCCGGCGATGTCCAGTTTTTCTGACAGGCTGTGTTCCCCGTCTAGATGTGTTGACCAGCTGTTTACCCGTCCTCCCATCTTGCATTTCCCACCAGGCCCTGTTTCAAAATGACCCTTCTTTTGTAACAAAAACGAAGTTAAGTACCTGCCTCTATTCACCTCAAAGACTATGTTTGATGTTCACTGAAGGCGTCCTTACTGGCTGTGTCCGCTTAAAGAAATTACCGGATATCAAGGGAAGCTGAAGGAGCAAAGACGACCATTGTTGCCCTTCCCTTCGGATTATTTGGCTCGCTTCTCCTCTCCAACGTCGTCTTTATTTTCACTAGAAAAACGATAAACAGTAGGGAGTTCCACGTAGACGGTTTTTTGCGCTCGATGACGATACCCGATAATGATACTATACATGCGCAAAGACGACGGAGGAGTATCGGGTATTCTTATAGAAATTATCGGAACGATACACTAAATTAAACTTGAGGAAGAAAACGAGAGGGAACGGACAAGTTTGTGTTTGTCCGTCCCTTCTCGTTTTCTTCCTCAAGTTTAATTATCCCTACCAACCCGCTCGTTCTGTCCCGATACACTAAAACTCCCTAGTTTCTTAGACGCGTAAACAGGAAGTATAAGCACTTACTTCGTCCCCCAACACGCTCGTTTGTGATTAGTGCTTCTGTGTTTCAAGCTTGGGGTAAGCTTTTGTGTTTCAAGCTTGAGGCAAGCTGTAGGTACAAAGCTTGACCTTGCCAAGTGTAGGGAAAGGTTCGCGGTTCGGGTTTTTCCTTTTACGTCCTTTGTCGACTCGTTGTGACCTGTCCTTTTGTGTTACGGGTTACGTGTGGAGTCTGTCGGTTTTGGTATGAAGGAGCCTTCACACATCTGCGTCGACTGCGTTGCGCTGCGCTGCTTTGCTTCGCGCTGCGCAGCGCCTCCCCATTGGCTCGACGCAAGGGTCGCCATAGCAGCAACTCATCGTGACGCAGCCGAACGCAGTCAAATGCAGGCGTGTGACGGCTCCTTTAGAGTACACTCTGTAGTGGGCGAGGTGGCGGTTTGAATTTGTTGAGGAGGCATGGGCGTGTACATAATGCCGTGTTTGTTGAATAAGCTTCAGAGCTGTGGTTGAGACTTCGTTCTGTCCGTTTTATTGTTAGTCTTGTATCGGATTTGTTATGGATGGTTATCAGGCATCTGAGCCGACTGCGCTTCGTCGGGCAGCGCATCGCATCCCCATTGGCTCGTTGCAAGGGTCGCCATGGCAACGCGTGTTCGCACTTCGGCGCAAGCGGACGCAGCGCAGTCAAACGCTAATGTCTGACTCGGGCTTAACTTCTAAGGAGAAATAGAACTGGAAATATAGTTTACAAGTTTTTGGCCCGGCTTTGCTAATGGCTCGCTGACTCCTGCTCGACAAACACATGACTCCGACGCAGAATTATTGGTCCCTTGTCGGAGCGCAGGAATAAACTGCTACTCGAAATAAAAGTTCCCGTCATTGCTGCTTATTTTCTTGTTGAGCCCGAAGCCAGCATTTCAAATCTGCGACTACGACAGTGTAAAGATAAAATTGTACTCCGCAAATACAATCTGCAATTTATAAGCAGCAATACCAGAAATGTCTATCGGACCTCCATCTCTCTCCAGTCCTTTCGACGCAGATATCGCGTTTCTTCACCCTCAGCTCCAAGCTACCCAGAGGCCTGGCGGCGGGGCGCGCCCAACAACCCATCCCTAAGCGCAGCCCCCCCCCCCCCCCCCCCTCCCCATCCTTCTTCCTTTTTCTCCTTTTCTCTCTTCTTTCGCTTTGTACATCGGACAGAGCAGCAAGACACGTCAAACGGCCCATCCCTCTGTCTTCCGAGACACTCTTTCTCTTTTACTACCCTTGAGAACGGGTCCCGACTTCCGACTCCCCTCGCCTCCCTCCACTCGCGTAGCCTGCGGCTGCTACCACAGTTGCTGCAGCGTGCCAGTGCCGGTCGGAAAGTTGTCATCTTGTAAACCCTGAGATGGGGAACGATAAAAAAAACGGACGAACACAACGAAATCTCAAACGCAGCTGAATTTTATTGATATGAGCACACCAATAAATTGACTTTCAGACAATTGGAAAAGAGAAAGCGCAAAAAGAACTCAAACGCATAAACAAGACGACCACCGAGTTCGACCCAGACAGTCTGAGCCACTCCCCGGCTTCAACACTTTCGGAAAGAGAGCCGACCACCCGAACAAGAACCCCAAGGTCAACACACAAAGCGACCTCCAAAACGCTAAAGCCTAATCTCCATTTCCTACTTCCAAGCAAACGCTTCCCGGTTTTCTTCCCCCTCCCCCCCCCCCCCCTTCAAGTTTACAAAGCCCCCTCAAACAAGCAAAAACTCTTTCATCCGATCACTGATAACCAAGGACGGCTGGCTCATACAATTCCCCCGCTCGCGAATGCACAAAGTTTCCTTAGTTTTCCTTCTAAACAATTATTTTTAGTTACACAAAACGGAAGTTTCATCCCAAAGAGGGGAACAAAAATTACACGAACTAACATAATTTGCCAACTCAAAACTCTGCGCCCTATTCTTTACACTCCTTTTATGTTCCGTAAGACGGTCGTTCAAACAAAGCCCTGTCTGACCAACATAACACAATCCGCAGTCAAAGGGGATCTTGTAGACCACCTCTGCGACACAGGAGACTGAGGAATCTCTGTGTTTTTTCCCGCAACATCCCTCACGTCTGAAGGTAAACGGGGTGAGCTTGTCTAAACGAAAGTCCGTCTTAAAAACCACATTAACGTTATATTGTGCACCCAAAGCTTTTAGGCTATGAGAAAAACCATGAAAATAAGGAATCACGGCAAAGGTTCCACCTTGAACCCTCTCAGCGGTCACCGATGCACGTACAAAGAGTCAACGTGCACTAGAAACGATAAAATCTAAACTATAACCCGCCGACAGTAGACGTTTGATTCGAACGCCGAAAGCGTTCCCAACACAATGAAAACAAGATTTCTTTAATGCACTGCCAATTAGTGATCTCACCCCCCCCCCCCCCCCCCTTTAACAAGTTTAGAATGAGCACTCCATCTAGAAAGAACTCTGTCACGGTTTCCCTCCCATAAGACCAGCAAAGTCCCTTTTTATTCAATAGTTGTGAGTCCAAAAACTGTAACTTCCCATCTTTCGCTGACTCAGAGGTGAATTTTAATTCCGGTGCAGCGGTCAAAACAAAGTCATGGATCTCAGTAGCAGAAAGCTGATTCGGAGCATAAACCAAGATGTCATCAACAAACCTCCCAACCGAAACCCCTTCAACACCCAAAGAGCCAACAAAATCTGTTATTTTCTTGTCAAGAGTGTTAAGATAAAACTCAATCAACACTGGAGCCACCGCCGAACCAATGCACACACCTTTCCGCTGTATATAACAGTCACCCTTAAAGTTAAGCACAGTTGTCTTCAGGGCACGTCAGAAGCTCCAGTACCGCATCTACCGAGATACCCACTTTGGCCTGAAAAGAGAATACTTTTTTTTTTCTAAAAGCTTCCTAACCATTTCCAGCAACAACGCGCTATCCAAAGAATAATATAAATCTTTGATGTCCAAGGACATCAACGTGCACGAGCTCCGATGCAAAGGAGAAATACCCTCGATTAGTTCCTCCGAGTTCGTAAGGACAATACTGCCCTCCAGGTTGACATGGCCCAAACATCCCTGAATGAAAGCCGCAAGCGACTTTTGCCAAGACCCATTCTCGTTAATTACCACCCGAAAGGGGAAATCTACTTTATGATCTTTTACTAAAAACTTTAAAGCGAAAGAAGAGCGTGAAGCGCCCCTCACTCTGTTTAGCGTAGCCGTGATCTCCTCCTCCGCCAAAATCTTACACACATCCCGTTTTAGAATCGCAACATTTTCATCACTCTTTACAAATAACTCGGAAACAGCCACCAAAGCTTTCTCATTGAAAATACCATCCGGGAGCACTGCAAACAAGCCGGAGCAGGGTCAAAGAATTACCTCTCAACTCCCATCTCAAAGCCGACACTCTCCTGAAATTTTTTTGCTCAACCGGGAAGGACGAATCTACCAGAGCACTCAGCTTGCTCAAGGATTGGTTTACAAAAGTCGTTCTATCCTTCGGAGTAGGAAGTTCGGTACTTGCAGCATGCACATTTGAGCCCAAATCAAACCGTGAAGGTTTCACATTCAGGCAAAGCTTTGGACCTTCATTTAAAATTTCTTGAGAACTCCGAGACAATACAACACTTTCAGGGTCGAAAAAACGTTCCACAGAAGCCGATAAAGCTGACCTTTTCTTCGTCGAGTCTAGTTTCTTCAAGACCTCTCTTTTCTTGGCAGCCCACAAGCAACGAAAGCTTGCGAGCCGAACAGAGTTCCAGCTGTCGAACTCCACAGAACTGCGGAACCCCTCACCCAACACTCTGTATCTTTCATTTGTTATATCTTCTTTTCGCTAGCATGTTCTGAAGTAACCAGCATTACCGTGACCGGTGTCGAGATTCCTATTGGGCGTAGTACGAATTCCATGCAAGATATAGCGCAAATGTCATAATAACAAACTGTCTTCTCCATCAAACTACTTCTAGTCGCACACGTATTGGTATTATTTTATTTACAGGATACTCTCGGATGTTTCTTGTGGGTATGAAAGCGTCACGCCGAAACCGAACAAGATCTACAATAAATGCGCGTTCAGACAAAAGCGAGAAACATGACAAACAAGCAATGGGAAGGAGCTGAGCTAGTTGGTTGTACATACTTAGACTGTGGAAACCAGCTGAACTTACAGAAAAAGGTGTTAGGAGAGAAAGAATAAATAGTTGGTAGTCCAGCGATCGCACGTCTTTTCTCCTTTCTCTCCTAACACCTTTTTCTGTAAGTTCAGCTGGTTTCCACAGTCTAAGAATGACAAACAAATATGCCTTCGTAATCATAGTTGAACTGGTTATATATATATATATTTATTTATTTATTTATTTATTTATTTATATATGATGAATGCCTGACGAAATATAAGACGGGTGATTCAGCAGTCGGTTGTGAAGTAATGCGTTAGTATGGTATCTATTATGAAAGAGGCTGGTTTTCATGGAGCTCACGCTTGCCGTGCGATCCTAGTTATTAAGATAAAACGCGCAGAGCAATTTTGTACTGATCGAACGACGGTTTAGCGAGCGAAACCTCGCCCACGACGTTTCATCGAATGACACTTTGACGAATGGCGGCGTTCGTTTGAGCGAAAAAATAAAATGGAGGCCGCCGGTTTCCTGTTTTCGAGCTTGCCGAACCCTTGGCGATGGACACTCAAACTTGAGATTATATTAATTTTCCCCAAACAATAGCAAAGCATACCTCGCTATCGTACCGAACAGACCGCGTGGCGCGGTCTGTTTGGAAGCGCAGCTTTCCGCCACTACAAAAAGCCTATTCGCTAAAACATCATTCGCGTAAACGTCGATTCGCGTATGTGATCTCTATTCACTAAAATGTAATTCGCTAAAACGTCTTTGTGCATATAATATAGACCCGTATTAATGTTTGTAAGATGTTTCACAAAAATCGTGCACGCAGGTTCGTGTCTGTCTGTCCTTTTTGCCCCCTCGGCGAACGGTCGTTGGCAGAAATATAAGCGCCTTCTTTTTTTTTTTCGTAGAAAAAGTAGGGGTGTGCGAATATTCGCAATTTCGAATACGAATAGAATATTTTCCTTATTCGAAACGTATTCGATTCGAAAATTGCATATTCGGAAGTTCCCGAATATTCGGCCAAAGTCGAATATTCGGAAAAAACGGCGAATATTCGCACAAACTACGAATATTGGAGCAAGTAACGAATAATCTGCTTGCCACACATCCCCCTATGAATATGTTTATTCACCGAGAAATGGGAGAAATGGGTATGATCATGATGCGTTCGTTATCGGTCTGCTGCGTTTCTATCTGTCCAACGGCAACAAGACAGGATCAGTTTCGGTTTCTTTTTCACCAAGCCCTTTGTTGTGTGGCGCTTTTATAGCAATATGTGATGTAATTGGGCGTTCTATAAATTGATACAATACAATAAACCGCGAGAGTGAAATATAAATATAAAATAAATCTCGAGAGTGTTATGTAATATAAATGTTTAAAATTAAAAAAAAAAAAAAGAAAAAGCTAGGTGCGAGCAGAACATTGCATCGCCATTGACAACAACTCCTACCACTCCCCAATCCCGCGCAGTCAAGACTCAAAACTAGGGATGTCACGAATCTGCCCATGTTCGAGTTCGACTAAGTTCAACTTTTTCGAACTTTCAACATGATGTTCGACAAAGGTTCGATTGAAGTTCTACTTTTGTGCGCATGCGCGAAAATAATAATAAAAAAAAAACTAGTTGACTCACCTGGCGGAGGAAAAGTGCAATATTTGTTGGATTTATTGGCATCACTGGTTCACATTGATAACTAATGAAAGCGTTAAAAGCGCATATTTTCGGTTTATATGGTGTAAACATTAATAACCATTTTATAAAATAGAAAATAAACTACTTTCTAAATCATTTGTTTCCCAAAATTCGAAATATTGGTGTAGAAGCCGGGAAACACTGTCCATAAGTCAAGCTTCTTTGAACTTTTCGTAAGATTTCGCAGGTTTCCCAATTTAAGGGTCTTTCTACTGGTGAAAATGATGTCACGGCGCGTAGGAAGCGCTCACTTTCTGAACACGTTAGACAGTTAATTTTCCTACACGATAATTTGTAATGAGTGGATTACTAGAAGCATCTTTAGCCTGCAGCAGCCCAGTAAAATGCAGCTGCTGTTACATCTTGTTTTGCAATTTTTTGTTCTAAGACAGATATTCGATATTCGATTCGATATTCGAAGCCGTTTTTTCGTCTTATTCGTATTCGATTCGTATTCGAAAATTTCAATATTCGCACACCCCTAAGAAAAAGACGTGCACAACAAAAGTAAAAAAAAAAAAAAATACAGGCCAGAAGATTTTGAGGTGGGGGCCCCTCCACAATCACAACGCGGACAACCAGGCGGAGTCAAGAAGCCGCTCGCTCACCACAGCATGGGCGCACGATGAAGAAAGCGCGAAAAAAAAAAACGGAAATAAAAGGAACGGGACAACAAAACTAAAAGCCAGAGGGAACAAGCTAAACAAACAAAATGACTAGAGCAGGGTGCGTCGCCCAGCCCAGCCCCCCAGCCCAACACCCCCCCCACACACACACACACACACACAGACACAGACACACACTACACACACATGATACATCTGGAGCCGTCAGCCGCCGCTGCAAAAGAAGTTCGAGGATGGCTGAGAGCCGGAGCTGTGGCGGTGGCCGCGGCTGCAAGGGCCGACGCCGCTTAGCGTGACCTCGTGACTCCGTGAATTGCTGTGACTCGGTGAATGGCTGTGACTCGGTGAAGGGCTGTGAAGTCGAACGACTTCAATGAACGGGATCAGTTCACGGGCGTGAGGGGTACGACTTGCTGAACTCGAGAGCTCGCGATGGACGGTGAGCGACTTTGTGAATTCAGAGTTGGCGGTGAATGGTATGGGGAATGCTTGCATGACCTTCGTCGGATTCGCGATGTGACGGTGAGTGACTTTGTGAATTCAGGTTGCGTGGATGGGATGGGGAATGCTTCATGAATTCTGCCGGATTCGTGATGTGACGAGTTCGAGACGGCGGTACGTGATGAGGATGAGTTTGTTGTCCGGTTGTACTCCGTGATGTGAATGGTTGTGATTTTTGGACGTCGGTGTACTCGGTGATGTGAGCGGCCGTGATGTTTGGACGTCGGTGTACTTTGTGATGTGAACGGCTGTGACCTTTGGACGTCGGCGTACTCTGTGATGTGAAGCGCTGTGACTTTTGGACGTCGATGTACTTTGTGATGTGAAAGGCTGTGACTTTTAGATTTTGATGTAATTAGTGATGTGATCGTGAGTGAGTGGGTTCCGAAATGCCGACCTATGGGGTCCAGTGGTTATCATACTGTTGACAGGGAGAAGCTTCTGGAGGCAGGCGATGGCCCCCATCTGTGATGTCACCAAAGAAAGGCTGCGGTCCTAATAGACTTCTTTTAGAAAGGCTCTAGTTAGTGTGGGCGCAACTCAAATCCTCGAGTGTTTGCAATTTAATGGCGGCACCTGAGGGAGAGGATTGGGAAAGGATATGCGCCAATGTTGCCTGCACGAGAGCAGACGCCCGCTTTGTTGCCCCATGTGCCTTTCCTCCTCTCGCCTCCCATTGCAAGCAACAAACGCCTTTCTCGCTTCCTCTAGCAGGGTTGCCAGACAAGCAGCAATGTCCAAGAAGGCGGAATTTACCATTTTTCGCGTTAAGCAAATACTGAAAGGGATTGTCCGGTCAAATTTTGTATTCGAGAAAACAATTGAACATCATTGTTATTGCCTCGAGACGCATCGTACGTGCAATATCTGAATTTTGTATGCCCCTCTGCATGAGTAATTGAATTTATACTGCTCCAATCGCACTCTAGCAGTAAACGCTGTTTTTGGTGGCAACATGGAAGCTCTGACGTCACACAACACAAAGCGAGCATTTCTGTCTCGTCATTTGCCTGCGGGTGAACGCTTCAGCGTGCTTCGTTTTTGTTGTTGTGCTCGACTTGTTTCGTGGTTGGATGAGATTTTTGTTGTGCGGTTGGGTGCCACAACCACCGGGCAGCACATGCGAGCCAAGACGTGGCGTTCCACACTTTTCCGCGAGACGTGCAGTGACGAGCAAAATGGATCGTCGCCGTCCGTAGGGGCTGGGTTCCTGTCAAGATCGAGATCCCGTGTATGCAGCAATGATCTCACAGAAGAGAGCTATGAGCTGAGCTTTAAGCGGACAGAAGGCTCGAAAGCTGAGGTGTTATGCTGTGTCATTGATATTAAATTATGTCCATCCACTCCTCGCCCAAATCGGATCAATCAATTTGTTTATGCAGCGAAACCGAAACCAACAGCTAGACCACCTGGAAACGATACCAGAAGGTTGTATTTAGCACGCGTGCAGCCATATTCTGTTTGACCCGCATGTGAAAATAGAGCGTGGCTACGGTTCACCAAGCTCGTCCAAGTCAAGTGACGACATGCATTTGAACAATTCGCCGGTTCCCTTCGACCCGCGGTCATCACCTCTGAGAAAATACCCGCAGCCTCATCGCCAACCCAGTGGATCCGCCGAAATGTGTACCCAGATGCCGCTTCGTGTACCTAGTTGCCGCTTCAGAGGCGAAATCTGGATCCTTTGCTTTGCAAGCGCTCCTAATTCGATCGGTGGCCGTCGGAGTTGTGTTTGCGCGAAATGGCATACGTTTGCTCGAAGCTTATGGCTGTTTTCGAGTAATATCCTGCTAAAAGGCGTGACTTTTTTTGCACACGTCTTGGGAACTGCATTAAAAGAACCGTATTTCAGTAGGGTACAGCCTAGGACAGTGGTTCTCAACCATCTATGTTTCGCGGACGCCTTGTGGATCGGCGGAGATGATGGAGGACCCCGTTCGTGGTGAGAGGAGAGGAAAGGTATAGGTTAAATATAATAATGATTTAATAAATGGATATAACTAAGGGCTAGTGTGAAGTAGACCTTTCTTATTGACGTTCACACGAAAAAACTTGCCCGAAAGCTGAAACATTTCTTTTCGACCTGAAAAAAAAAAACGACAACTTTTATTGCCAGGCTTGACTGACGAGGCAGGGCTATGCGGACCCCTAGAATGCCTTCGTGGACCCCAAAGGGTCCGCGGACCCCCATTTGAGAACCACTGGCCTAGGAGACTATATAATTCGAAACAAAATACGAGAGATCCATCGACCAACGCTTGTTATCCCAACCATCCGACAAACCTTTGCGTTTTGTGACGTCACGCAGCAGCTACGGATGTCAGCCATTGACACTGGCAAAATTCGGGGTGCAGTTTCGTACATACGCTCATGAAAGGTTTAATTAACGGGAGATCATATATCAAAATAAAAATGTTGTTTGTCTGCATGAAGGCTCCCTCGACGTAACGAGTGCAAAAACTTAAGTACTTCCGGTTTCGACCGGACAATCCCTTTAACCTATCGGAACAAAACTGGTGGCTATGGAAAAGTAATTATTTATACCTTGCCTAAATTATTCAATTGTGTATTGTGTGCGCACCATCCTATACATAGTTCTCGCGTGACGTCATTCTAGCCGCCATTCCCAGGTACTAAGCGTCAGTGGAAGGTAGGTTCGCGCGCGCCACCGCGAGCATCTCACATCGTGCTCTTTATTCTGTAGAACGCTGGCCGCACGTGCAAAGGACGCCATTGCTGGGTACTGGGTGACGTCAGTGCAAGCTATGTATCGGCTGTTTGCACACTGCTTGGGAGATCAAAGGCGGCCGGCCGCTATAGTGTCAACCTAAGCTTTACAGAAAATCTCCGCTGCAGCTTGCAAAATAATTTCGTCTGAGGAAAACATTTTAGCACAAGCGTACGTCGTTGCCATGTACGCGTACAAACGATAAAAGCGCTGATCCCCACGTGAAATGAAGATTTCTATCGGTTCCGGGACAGGGTTACGATTAGCAAAGAGCACCTGGTGGATGTCGCTATCGCCTCGTTTGTAATGCCCGTCTAGGAACCTTGACAGCTAGTGACGGTGAGTGTCTCGCCTCCGGCCACGACGAGAGAAGAGAGGAAGGAGGAACTCCCGTCTCCCCGAGAATCCCTTTTGTGTGTTCCAGAAGTAGCTATTGTCCCCCTACAAGATTATAGAAGATTAACCCGTCACTTAAAATTCGTACAAAAGCAGCCGCTTCGGTGGCTGGAACGACTAGGCCATCCCGTCGACGTCAGCCTCGCCGTAGCTTTGCTCGTCCCGAGACCACCTACGTCACGATTGCGTCGGATGTCACGTGCTCTAAGCTGGGCCTTCTCCGAGCGCTTGCTAGAGGGGGCCGTTTATAACAAAAAATACAGCCACCAGGCTCAAAATACAAACATGCGATTGTCATTTACGGATATTGTGGATCATATTCAACTTATTTTTGAACACGACGGATATATTTCAAATTTCATTGAAGTAACCCTTTAAATTTTGTATTGAAACCACTGAAACGCCGTAACCCCGGTAGTCAGATCATTTACACAGCACAGCTTGGTAATGAATACTTAAAGGGGTACTTACTGCATCAGGAAAGGGATATAAGCGGCAGGTTGTGCATGGTTCGCCGTCAGCGCCGCACGCGCAAACCAAAACCATACAGACCGCCACTTCGCCCGCTCCTGGCCAAGATGCAACGCTCGCGCGGTGTTGACAGTGTTGCATGCAGCGATTTTCGGAAGAAGCTTTTTGCGCGAAAAATGTATTTGAGTCAAGATTTGCCTTTTTATTAAATGAGCCACAGTTACACGCTTAATCATAAGAGTTTTAATCCACAATTGTGCCAACCGAATCCAATATTAGTTCAATCCAGAATCATGTCAATCCAATCCAAGCGGCTAGCTGCTTGCTGCTCGTCTCTGCTCGTCTGCTCGACGTATCTTGTGTATGCATGCGTTTCTCGCTTTTCTCTACTGCTTTCGTGGGAATGCGCGCGAAGTGGTTTTCCTTGCCTTCAGGAGCAGTGCTACCGTGTAAGATCAAGATGCGGCACGAATCTAATCTGGCAATCAAATGTTGCAGTTGTATCCGATCTCTTCTCTGGAGAAACAAACCGGTCGTGTTGCGAGGTTCTGCTGCTACCACAAAGTGCCGTTTCCAGGTCATGGAAAGTATTATGCTTCACGGTGCACTCTAAAGTAAATCCAAGTAAATCTTTCAGCGGCGATTGCCCGTCAGGTTCATGTGGTCTGCGCAGGGTGAGTAAACGGTTGTTCTGGCACAACGCTTGCATAAGATGACACGGTTAGCGCGAACAAACAGTCGCAAATTGTTTCCTTTTTTTTTTTTTTAAGAATGAGAAGGTTTTAACGTTATTACTGCCGTGGACAATGTTCAATGGGGGCTCAAGCGTGACCGGTAAAATTTCCTATTCCGTGTTGACGTGTGTGTCGCGCACATTCGGGTCCAGCCATCGTTTCGGGCTTAGGAAACTTCGTATTACACTACGGCAAGCCTTGAGACCAGACGTGGCATGTAAATATACGTTGAGTTCACCTTTATCCAAAGAAACGGAAATAGCCTAAAATCGCATCTATATGTTGCATTGATGTGTGATCGATTGTCGCATCGAAATGAGCGTGCCAGTTTTCCGGTTGTTAGATAACGAACTCCTCATTTTACAGCATGAATTCTCTAAAAAAAGAAAACACTCCTTTCGACTGTAACCATGGCTTGCATAGTCGTCGCATACGCGGCCAGTGTGAAGGACCTTGCTGCTGCACGCAGATCTCCTGTGGCATATCTTAGGCACCACTGAATTTGTTTCCACGACAAGAACAATTAGGTATGACCATTCGTACAGTGTGATAACATCACATGTAAGCCTGGAGCGGTAGCAGGGTACTGTCGGGCTCAAGTGAACATTGAACGACAGAGTGCGTGGCTTGTGACACATGCTGCGCTACCTGGAGGGCCACTGGGGACTCACAAAGATGCACAGTAGAATCCCCATCTCTGCCGCGCATTTTTATCCTAATTTCTCTTCAGGTGGCGCGTCAGGTATCGAAAGCCATGCACTCTGCCGTTTACATTTCATTACGTCCTAATAATGCAAACGTTTCTCCTGCTACACTTCGTGTCGCTTGCAGACAACAGGTTAGCATTATTTATAGCACTAGCTAGAGGGTGCCAATGACACGCCCTCATGAGTGAAAAAACACACAAGGGAAGAGACGTACAAGAGGGACCCTCTTGTACGTCTCTTCCCTTGTGTGTTTTGTATTGAAAGTTCTTTCAGGCATCACATTGGCAGGGCCTTTCTTTCCAAAGTATGAATAAAATGCACGTCGGAAATGACCGATACCAAAACGACTGCATACCAAATTTGACTGTACATTTGCCAAATCATTTACACCAGTATGTATGCCATACATTGCCGATATGCCAGGGATCACTGGCCGATCGCTGCTGCTCGGAACACACGGAGCGAATCGCTCACGCTGCAAAACCCAGAAACCCCAAGTCCAATCCCCACCTTTCAATCTGGATGACCACCGTACCGGTGTGCAACCGTGTATCACTACCAGGCGATGTACATTAAAACCCCCAGGTTAGCAGGATCCTACTGCACTTGGCAATACTTCTCATCTACAGCAAGCTAAACAATGTCGCCAACATCTCTGGCAGACTACCTCGCGCTGTCTAAACTGACTAATTATTTGGGCCTGACACACCCGGCTCCCCGTCGTTTTATTGCTCACGAATGCAGCCTATGTCACGAAGGAGTTTCTTCCTGAACCTCATCGGTGGCGAGACCATTAATTAAGAGGCACATTGTAATATGGGACTTCAGGGTAGTCTCGGTGGTGTCAAGAGCCCGGCCGATTTCAGAGGTAGCAGAGCCGCAATGCCAGTTGTAATACTTTGTGCAGGAAAAAGCTTTAGTCAAGAAGCGATTGGTAAAGATTGGTCATCCTCGCCAGATGAACACAAGCCCCCTACCGAATGCTGACGCAACGCTCATGTTAAATCTGTCGGGCGCTGGCCTCTGGCACTTGACAAAGAACATCCAGCACTATGATTGTGCTATTTAGAAGAAGCTGTAACATTGGGCGTCTAAAAGATATTGTAAATTGGCATCTGAACTGACAAAGGGATCTCAGGCTTCACAGAAAGACCTGTATGTTTGTTTGTTTTTGTAAATTAGTGGCTGCTTCTTTCAAACTATGTGAGCACCGTTCAAGGGGCGATGCAACAATTTTATCTTGTAAAGAATTCACAGTTTCATAGGGATGGCAAAACCGCCTCATCCTCATGAAATACCTCGATTCCGTTCCATAATAGTGAAGCAAAAACCGAAAACATTATGCAATTTGCAGCTGCGAGTTGGCAGCCATGGTAACTGAGGCGCAGCAACAACCTGGGTGTATCGAGTTAGCAGGATGTGCCATTACTTGCTCAATCTAAGGCTGTCTTTTCTAAATATTGTTGTTTCAACGTGAGTAAGTGTGTCAAAGGCATCATATTCTCGACAAAATCGTGCTATATTCAGTTTTAGTTGCGCCACCTGCTCGAGGTGAACAAAACGACTCCTCTCTCGAGTCTCGCCCCCTTGCTACCACGTCAGTCCAACTTTCTTACGACAAGGCAAGTGCTTTGCCCTCTCCCCCCTCTTTTCTCTCCTCTCCCCCTTTCCATGTCCCTCAGACTAACCGTCAAACCTTCAAGGTAGCCATGTGAATCTCAAGCAGAGGCAGCGTGCACTGGAGGCTCTGAAAGAGAACCCATCCAGATACTATGTTGTCCCCAGTGCACCCGGGAACACATCACTGTGCACGTGACTCAGAAGACAGTGTAAGAGCTGGGAGTGTTGGGAGTTGCTCAAAACTTCAAGTTTTAACAATTTCTTTTCAAATTATTGCACGCATGCAAAATTGGTTTTAAGTTCTTTACTCAAGACAGGGCACGGTACAACTCCCTCAAGTCCAAAAATGTATTTCATGGCCCCTTTAATTTGCCTCTGGGGCAGTTTGTGGCAGGCCTGTTGAGAAGTGAAGTTTAGAATTCTAAGCAGGAGAAAGTGGAAATGCCACAGGAGGAAGAGAAGGAGTGTGCGGCCACCTCCCGTTGTCGTCACTTGGCGGCGGAGCCACCACTTCCTGTTCGGTTTGGTTCCGTTTGTTACCCCGGGGGTTAGTGTGTGAGCTGGGTGAGAAGCAAAATCTTTAGGTTTTCTTCTACTCGGAGAAACTAAGTAACTAATTCCATCTGATTTGGTGTGTCTTTTTCACAGCTGGCCAGGGCAGTGCTGGATGGTGCAAGAACAACGAAGGGCGTGCAAGTATTAGGAGGATAAACCTGTGCCGTCGATGTGTCGCATTGCTGTGCTTGTTGTAAAACACCTGAGCTCCCACTCTCTTTACAGCATGTAACCAGGGGCTAGGTGCTCCTAAAATATATATCATATGCTAACTGCAGTTGAAGGATTGATATGTGACATGTGGCATAATGTAAATACTTGTTTTGAGTAGTAAAACTGTAATGCTAAAGTGGAGTGGCTGAGGCTGAAAAAATGAACGGTCAAGTTAATATGGATACCTCCGTCTTCCCCAAGAAGTCGCTCCTAATGCGAGTTGTCCATAATAACGAGACAAAAATTTTTGTATCTACCCAGTTTGTCCCCGAAAACTGTGTCTACATAACGGGGTATCCAAATTAACATGGTCCACATTAATGGGACATCACTCTATCCTTTTTTTCTCTGGATATCAAACATGCGAAATTACCTAGGCTAAGACCATAGCGTGAATATATGTAAATTGCGGTGGACCTAGCTGAACGGAGGTTAGCTGTTGATGAAATACTTTTTATGGGTAGGGTCATGCACATTGCTGGCAGTGGTAATTTCAACGAAGCATGGTCAATATGTGTTCAGACCATCATGTTACAGAACTGAAGTTGAATGGTAATTTGATGATTCAATCCACTGGGTTGACTTGGGGCAGAACTAGGGTCACGCACATTGCTGGCAATGGTAATTTCAACGAAGCTTAGTCAATATGTGTTCAGACCATCATGTTACAGAAGTGAAATTATATGGTAATTTGATGATTCAATCCACTGGGTTGACTCGGGGCAGAACTAGTTTGGCGTGATCGGGGCCTAGTAGTAATACTGCTTTCACTCTTTTTTATACCCATTTGTAATTTTATTCTTGCAATTGACATGAGTTCCAGTTTTGTTGTGCAATGGCCTTTCCAAGCATTGTACGATCACTTTGTGTAAACAGTTTCCTAAACATTCACAATCTTACTTTGCAGGTCAGACTGAGCATCGCTTCAGTGAAAATGTGAATAATAACATGTCGCCACCCACATGTCACCGGTCAAGTCAACCTCTGGCAGTGTCGGCATTTGTGCTACATTTTATTTACACAAATATACAACATTCAAAATAAATAGTATATGGCCACAGCACGGCCAATACACTTTTTGTCAAATTATCCAGGCACCAAAGTGAATCCAGGGAATGTCAGCATGTGTGCTGCTGTCACTCACCTGACTCGTATAAAAGAAATTCATACCAAAACAAGGTGTTGACGAACGCACATGCAAGGTGCCATTTGATTTAAATTTTTTCTTTATGACAGTAACTCATCCGTGCAGACAGTGCATAAATTTTTGCTTTAAAACTAACTGCTGCAGACACCAGTAGGTACAGTGCATGTAACCACACTCACAGTATGCTCCTCTCTGTTTGAGTGATTTAGCATAATGTCTCTTAAAGGGGCACTAAAGTGCTTTCTGAGATCCTCGTTTATGGCCATATCTCAATCCTGAGCTTCGAGCATCCTAGAAAACCAGAAATTAAATTCATGCGTGGCCAATTTGAATATTAAAGAAGTTATCAAAGTTCCCGACATTTAGCGTTGGCGCAGAACGACAGATGGCGCTACCAAACATTGCTGGATGTGGTTGAATGACTAACACCGTTTGTCAGCCACCTGATATCGATTGGTTCCGGCGTGGTTGAGCGGCCGACCAGTCCCGCTCGTCTATGTGGGAGCTCTTCGCTCGCGAGTGGTTGACAAGCGCCGTCCGTCGTTCCATCATATTCAGCAAGGTTCGGTAGCGCCACGTGTCATATTGCGCCGACGGTAAGTGTCGGGATCTTTGATCACTTTTTTAATACCCAAATCGTTCGCGCAGGAATGTAATTTTGGTTTTTGTAGGATGCTTAGAGCTCATAGAGTGAGTTATGGCAATAAACCAAGTATCTCAAAAAGCACTTTGGTGCCCCTTTAAGTGCAATAGTTCCCAGTATCGGCCCTACCTTAACTAGCTGCTCCACCGTGTGCAATCTGTCATCCTTTTGTCCTCAGAAACAAAACCAGTGTCATGTGGTATCCTGTTTTGTGGGCACTACAAAGCATGGAGCTAGACTCAAACCACACTTGGTAAAATAATAGATAACTTCAAGCGCAGACATCACATTTATATTGGCTTTTTTATGTTTGTTTTTTTTTGCAGAACCAATTTCGGGGGTTTTTTTAGATGGCGCATTTGTTTGTGTATGATTATCTGCCTCTTCCAACTTTTCATTTTATCCCTTTGACAAACTGAAAAGTTTACTTTCTGGCTTAACCTTTGCAAGTGTTGTTGCCTCTGTTTTTGGCTTAAGTGCTGTGCGAATAATAGGCTTTTTTCATGTTTACAAACACAAGCCATTTTTTGTATCCCAAGCGACTTCTTCTGAGCTTGTTTATGCCACAATTGCTGGATTGCTATGGTGCTACAGAAACAATGAAGTCGCTTAGCGAGGTCCTTCTGCTGTGCTATTCAACATGTATTCCAGGTGATCGGTTGCATTATAAGAGTATCCTAAAATATCCAACAAATATCTCGCTGACTGACCCTTTAGCTTAGCGCCAGGAGAATCGGTGATGAAATATTTTATGTGGGTTCGAAAGAGGGTTGTTATAGTGAACAGTGCTTCTCTTCCCATTTGACCAAAAGTTTGTTTGGATCCAAAATGCAGCAGCATCTCCTTGTGGAATTTTTACAGAAAGGGTCTACAGAAACTAACTAACTAAATGGAGTTCAATCTGCCTTCCCAACAGAGTCTGCCAAGGCAGCGTTGAACAACGAATGGGAGACCACCAACTACGGAGACAGGAGGAGCATTCTCTCCTTCCAGAGGGCCGTGTCGGGTTGGCAGCGGTGGAGGGGGATGCACGGTGGAGGAAAGACAAACACCAGTGCCACTCCTGCCACCATTCCAACCACCACAGAAGAAGAACCCCCGGGTAATTCCGGTGAAGGGTTTTTACTAGCCATTTTTACGCTTATGGTATGTTCGGCCGGTCGTTTTCCAGCACTCCAATCCTATGAATTGGATCTCTGAGATTTGGGAGCGTCTCCAAATCTGAGCTAGAGGAACAACGTGCCAGCCAAATGCTCGGCAACTTTTCCGAGAGGCCCAAGCGCCGACACGGAACTGGATGCCGAGGGCAACTTTCGCAACCGCTCCACTGAAATGGCGCAAGTTACTCCCCTATAAACCCATAACATTTGTCCATCCTACGCCCCCTCTGCATGCCTGCACAAAAGACGGCAGCCTTCAATGCGGATGCCTGCTTTCACTCCGGTCCCCCATCAATAGCTAAGCATCTACTGTACTCTCTGCACAGTGCAGTAGGATGGGTGTGGTATCTAAACATGGCGGTGTTCTGCGCTAAGCCTCTCGTCCGTATCGGCTTCCTTCTCTTCCAATCCAACAGCAGAAATGGCTTGATTCGCATGACCAGTCCTCTGCCACGCGCTCCTACCATTCCCACTTAAAAATCATAGTGCCCCACAGCACTACGAGTCGGAGGACGGCGCAGTCCGACAATCTGGGAGCGCTCTGAAAGAACCAGTCAAATATACTTATAGCGTCCGACTTCGATTAGCCGATTGGGTGTCAGATTTTCAGGGCGCTCAAAAAAGCTGTAAATCGATCAGCCAAATATACTGCCGTATCCCGAGAGATAGCCCACCTAGAAGCGAGAGAAAATTGGGTGAAAATGAAAAGTGGGCTAGTGTGCAATCATAAACATTTTTAAAAATGCTACTTTTATATTTTGTGCTTTGCCAAGCTTGTTTTTCACATTAAGGGGCGATGGAGCATAGAAAACAGTCCTTCCTAGTTTGCTATGTTTGCTTATCTCCCTCTGTGATGCAGTAACACCAATTCTGCTGATGTCGCCAATTACTATTACTACGATACCAAAAATATGGGTAGGTTATCTCTCAGGGGTGGGGTATCTCTCATGGTAATATGGTATGTCGAAAACCCTGTAAATTTCTGTCAATGTTCATTCTTAAGGCTAAATCACACATTTATGGTCAAGTGTGGTCAATATGTATCGTGCTCGCTCAGGACAACTTCTTACTTGAGAAAATACTGGCACACTGACGCCATCTATCAGGTAACGCAAGAACACTTTCGATGTGCACGAACAGTGTGTTTCTTTTAAATTGATAGCTTTACGGGCAACACTGCAGAGATTTCGGCTTCGTCTCCCTGTCGTTTCCGCACCCCCGAAGAGGGGAAAAACCCTGCTGTCCCCTCTTGCAGCGAGGAGAGAGAAGTTGAAGATGTCCCGTCGGCCTTGCCTTGTGAGGAAAGCAGAGGCCAGTCCAGGCATCTTGCCAATAATCGCGCGTCGCAGGGAGAATGTCCATGTCTGCTTCAAAGGAATTGTTTTCAAGCATTCCTCGCATTATGCGAAATCCCACTTTGGCAGTATCCAGTTGCTACACGTAATATTAGATGATTTTAGAAACTTCCACCACACTTACCTCACAGATCGCTGGTGGCAGTCGTCAGTAGCCCAGCCACGACGGCTATGAGAATTAACCACGTCGCACCTCCGTCCTCATGTACGTGACAGCACTATTTCACCATCACTGCACGACCGTGCTACAGCTATCGCTTTCGTTTCTTCGCACATTGTAGGAGAAAAATGTGACTTTTTAGGCTTTACAAATTTGTTTTAAAAAACCCGTTAAAGACACATTTATGTGGTTTGTGCAGGTGAGGTATACGGCCAGAAGGACATAATATAGGGGTCCAACGTCACGACAAGTTGAATAATTAACTAAAGATTTGTTGATAAACTTTATAATAATAATAATAATAGTACCTTTATTTTTTCCAACAAAAAATGTTGAAAAGGTGACACGGGAAAAAAGCTGTAAAAAAAGCTTGACGAGCCCCGAGCCACCTAAATCAGCAGTCGCGATGCAGGCACCAAAAGAAATTATACAGAAATAAAACATGACATGTGTAATACATGTTTGAGAAACATTACAAAAAAATAACTAACACTATACAAGATAAGTAGCATATTGATACAATTTACACAATAGTGAAAACATGCACAGAACGTTAAAGCATCACTGAAATAAACGCGAAAGAAAACATTGATTCAAGAGATTTTAGCGCTTATTGCGGACAATTAGGCTCGAAATAAACATTTGAAAGAAGCATTTCTCGTAAGATGCTCGCCGATATATTGCTAAGCTCAATGCCTTGCCTACTGAGTATATTTATATACTGGCAAAGTATATTTTAAAGTTTGGTGGCCGTAGTTTGTTGTAAAAAAGGGTACTTCCCAAGGTTCTTTAATTCGTGTTGGGTATCTATAACTTTTATCTGTTAGCTTCGCTAGGTTTTTAAGGTGATATTGGGATAAACTTGTTTCTATTTTATACCTTGCACATAAACAATATTTATATAAATCAAAAATTTTCATCGCACCAATTTTACTAAAAAGATTGTCAGTCGGATGCTCTAGTGGCACATTAGAGATACTTCTTAATATCTTTTTTTGTAACGTAAAGATTTTGTGGAGGTTGGTATAGGTAGTAGTGCCCCATATGAGTTGACCATAATTTAAATGTGAAAAAAATAATGAATTATATAATATTAACTTTGTTCTGAGTGGTAGAATGTGTTTATGGCGATATAAAATACCGACGATGCTAGATAATTTTGATATGATATGATTAATATGGTTGTCCCATGACAAGTTTTCTTGAAAAATAACGCCCCAAAGTTTTAAACGCGGGAATAATTTCTATTTGAGAAGAATTTATAAAAATATCCTCGGTAATATTAATACGTTTATTCTTAGGTCGGAATATAACTGCCTTTGTCTTAACGGCGTTTATTTTTAATGCATTATGTCTACTCCATCTATTAAGCTTTTCTAGTGTTTCGTTCGTGTTATCAATAAGCTCCGACGCATCATCACCATCAAACAATAAGCTTGCATCCTCTGCATAAATAAAAAAATGAGTTGAGTGACTAATATTTACGATATCATTTATATATACATTGAATAAGAATGGCCCGAGAATGCTTCCCTGGTGAACCCCCGATTCAATCGGTTTTATTTCAAATGAGTGGCCGTTTATATGAACATACTGTCTGCGGGAAGATAAATATGAACGTAAAAGTTTTGATTCATGACCACGAAATCCATACGTATCTAACTTCTTTAGTAGCAAATTATGATCTTGGTGGTCGAACGCTTCAGTAAAGTCTACAAATAAGCCAAGAGTGAGTTTCCTTTTTTCAAAATTTCTAAGTATATGTTCTTTTTGCGCAAGGAGAGCCAGTTCTGTGGATCGATGTTTTCGAAAACCAAACTGCGACGAGCTAATTAAGCCATGATTATCAGCAAATGTTGTCATTCGAAGTAGTATTACTTTTTCTAAACCCTTAGAGAAGACAGAAAGAATTGAAACAGGTCGATAATTGCCCAGTTTGTTTTTATTTCCTTTTTTATATAAAACTGTTACCTTCGCTAGTTGCATTTGACAAGGAAACACACCATTTATGAAACAGAGATTGAATATGTGTGCTAAGGGAAGAGGAATAAGATCAATTACATATTTAACTGGTTTGATCTGCAATCCATCCGAGTCGCAACTTTGGCTATTTTTTAGTACATTACAGACAGATATTACCTCTGAAGCCGTAACAGGCATAAGAAACATGGATTGATTATTTCGAGCATTGATATATTTGCAAGCATCTGACTCGGGACGTTCTTTAACTAGACTTACATAATAGTCATTAAATGCATTTGACAATGCTTGTCCTGACAGCTCTTGACCATTCTGGCTGATCTTTAAAACTTGTTTCGTGGCGCACAAACGACCCAATACAGAGTTTAGTTTTTTCCACACAACGTCGACTCTGTTATTACAAGAAAGAAAAAAAGTCACAAAAATAAATTTTTCTTAGCATTTTGAAGTTCTTTGTTTAATTGGTTTCGATAATGTTTAAATGCTGTTAGTTGTTCGATTGATTTCGTTTTTACAAATTTTTTATATAACGCATTTTTAGTACGAATTTTTGTGAGCAATTGTTTTGTAATCCATGGTTTACGACATTTTCTATGAAAATAGACATGGTTCCAGTTTGAAATGTGCCGAACGTCACTGAAAACCACTAAATCGGTAATCTTGAGGACAGAGCACATGGGGAGCGCAGTAGTGTGTTAAAGTGAGCACTCGTGCAACAGGCACAAGTCTGGCATGAGAAAACGTACATGATAAGAGATGGAAGAACCGCGCGGGTGCATTGTTGCACTGGTAGCCTTGTCCCTGCTGCATTGGTGGAAACTTTAGCGCTTTGTCGTGTTTCCTTGCGTGCTCCAAGTCTTTCAAATAATAAATGATTTAACGGTTTTCAATGTGGCTCGGAGGTTTCTTAATTAGAACTGTGTTTTTAATAATCTAAACATTGATTGACATATTTTAATTAATTATTCGACTGATTGTTACCATTAGCCTATACTATGTCCGCCTGGCCGTATAACTCACCTGCACAAACTGCATTAGTGTAGCTTTCACTGCCCTTTTTTTTAAAGAAGTCTGGTAAGCTTATAAAGAAACACTGTATAATTTGGGCAAAGTTGTAAGTGACCATTTCTGATGATAGTGCATAAATTTGATGCTGCAAATACTGTACAACCTTCAGTCTAGCTATATAACGATCAGAAGTGTTTCTGGTGCTACCTGATAGGTGGCACAAGTGCACCAATGTGCATCTTCCCTATAAGCGGTTACAAGTAAGTACAACACGTTCAATCACACTTGAATGCCAATATCTAAGCCACCCTTTAAATTATAAAATAAGAGAACAAATGTCTACTTTTGGCCGAAGCAGTTTTAAATGCCGTCGACTAATCTGCATTCAGAAAAGGTGAACATTCCTCTGATCTGACACAATCTGTCGTATCACCCCAACAGGTTGTTCCAAGGCGGGCTCTCGCACTGAAGTGGGGAGTTTTGACTGCGAGAGGAGCAAAGGCGACCTCTCTGCTCAAGAGGACAGCCTGTTTGTACCGCAGTGGAAGAGGGTTCAACTGGAAAATCAGCACCGATGCCGTTTCTGCCCTTACTCCAGCCGCTATGTGGCGTCCGTCACCGTTCACGAAAGGATTCACACGGGCGAAAAGCCGTTCAGGTGCAGGAGTTGCCAGAAGGCGTTTGTGGGAAGGGGCGACTTGGTGCGTCACGAGAGAACTCACACGGGAGAGCGACCATACTTGTGCAACGTCTGCGGAAGGGGGTTTACGCAGAAGTGGAATTTAGATGTCCATCGGAAAAGGTACTACCACTAGCAATAGATGCACACTGTGTGGTAACGGCGGAGAAGGTTTGAACAGAGGACTTGTTCCGAACTCTGCTGTGTGTTCACACCTGCCAGTGAACCTGTGGGTTCTATATTTGTGAGAGACGATGCTTCCATGGTGTTAGATATTTAATATGTTTTGTTGGGGGCATAATTTATTTTGTAAGATGAAGGAAAGGAAAGGCCGCCAACAACAACGAAAAAGGTGAGTAAAAAAGCATATGAATTGTTCATCCTTTTTATTTATAAACATTTAACTTGCAAGTGGTGCCTCAAGGTAATTTGCACTGCTACTTTTGTTGTGCACGCACTAGAGTACTGGTTCTAACCCTCTCAGCTTTGCCAGGGGTGTGCACTTTGCTCCAAATAGATTCATTCAAACTCTATGAAAAGCGTGCAACAACTAAAGGGGGGTGGGGGGGGGCAGCTTTGCCACCAACGGCGACATGCCACCACGTCGGCAACTTGCTCCTTTGGAGTAAATGTTTCATACCTTGACATTCAAAAACCTATCTGTGCCCAGCATTGCTTTGTATGTGTTCCTACGTGATTCGACCTGCAGGAGTAGTTGGAAGCTCAATGTTCGATGCTCAAAGCATGATGCAACAAACCAACATATTTTTCGTTTATCTCTACTAGAATATGCTTCTATGAATTGCTTCTGTGCTCGGTTGCCCTGAAATTACCATGTTACAACATTCACCATTATCAGTCATTGATGCAATCTATATAAGGTGTATTTGTTGCTCCTCATTTTATCAGATGGCTCTTTGCTCACTAGCTGGTTGAGTAAGCCTACCGGGAATGAGACTATTGCTCTTGCTTTCGCTAGTGCACGAAGAGGACCCGTGTTCCTAATTTTCATGTCCAGTGTAAAAGAAGTTAGCACCAAATGTGGCCCTGAAGATGACATTGATTAGAAACGTATGACTGATGCTTGCTGTCTGTTTTCTACCACACAGACGTGTACACATAATGGTTCCGCCAGGATCCACATGCGGTAGCACCATCTTGCTGCACACTTCCCTAAGCGGACAAAACGGAAAAATTCCTGTTTCACTGCGGGCATATCGAGCCGTCCGTGTATATTCATAGATAGACCCTGCATAAGCGTGATCCTTCCCAATCTAACTTGAATATTGACTGTCACTCTTGTTAGATATGTCAACATTGTACATGGCAATTGTGCTTGTAGCATAGTAAAAAAAGGTTTGTGGCACTAATGTGTTCCTGCTTTATTCTGTAGTAGCTAGCATAAATTTGATTTTGCATGTGGTCCAATATAGGTCGAAAAACTGAACTGGGCTATTCCTGGCTACCTATGGGGTTTTATTTTGGCTCGTTTTTTGTTGAGCATGCAAATGGTGTCATGTGTCATGGTGACATCTGTTCCTTCTAAGTTGAGGGGGAGAGGGGTGAAGCACTGTGTCATGGTGATGTCTGTTCCTTCTGAGTTCCATGATTTTTCCAGCTCTAGCCTAAGAAAGTCTATTTCCTGTCTTGATAATGTTAGAGAAGCCAATGAGACGGGTTTGGCATTCTCGATGAGGAAAGCCTCAATGATTTCTCGTCCCTAGCGTTGACGGTGAGCTCCTTTGATTTTCGTCCAGCCAAAATTGGGACTGCATCTGATACAATCTTGCATGTGCTGCGATAGGGTTGTGGGGTACTCGGCTCTCAAAGTTGCCTCGTAGTGATGCTCGCGAAGCCGATCATTGATGCCCTGGCCTGTTTGACCACTGTACTCGGCTCCGCATTAGAGGGGTACCGAGTAGGCTCTTTTTTACCCTATTCTCTCTAAATTGGGTGGTGCGTTTGACCTCGCAAGGCGGCTTAGATTCCCTTCCTTCTCATGCAAGTTCAAACTGGCGAGCCTGTGTTACATGATCAGCCAAAGGGAATCCAAGTCACCTTGCGAGAAGACACGCACCACCCAATTTAGAGAGTGTGGCGTAGAAAAAGTATACTCGGTACCCTTCTAATGCGGAGCTCAGTACATTGGTAAAACAGGCTGGTGCATTAATGATCGGCTTTGCAAGCATCACAACGAGGCAACTTCGAGAGCCGAGTACCCCACGCAGTCTATTACGGCACACGCGAAAGATTGTTTCGGATGTGCTCTCAATTTTGGCTGCACGAAAAACAAAGAAGCTCACTGTCAATGCTATGGACGCCAAATCATTGAGGCTTTCATCATCGAGAACACATGAAACAATGTCTCAACAGCTTCTTTAACATTATCAAGACAGGAAATAGAATTTCTTAGGCCAAAGCTGGAAAAATCATGGAACTCAGCCTAGAAGGAACAGATGTCACCATGACACAGAACTTTGCCCTCCTCCCCCACCCCTTTCCTTCGGTTTCCCAGTCCCATACCCCCTCTCCTTTTCTCCCCCCTTATCTGCGTAAAAATTTCGAGTGGAGCGTGACTTTTTGTCAACAGAATTAAACCTCGTTGCTATTTGAAATAATATGGTCATCCGCGTGTACGTCTTTTATATTTTTATTCTTTCGTTTTTAAATATTTTTTTAAAAATGTGCACTTTTATTTTGCTATGCACGGCGCAAGTTATGTTTTAAGAATTACCTGGTCTAATTGCTTTATAAATATTGAATACATGGCTTTCTAGTTTGAGTGCTTATGAATCTTTGTATGCCCTGATACACAACAAACTAAACAAAGAATTAAAAATATGCTTTGCCTCCCTACAGGCTCCTGTGAAAGGAGAATGTCAAAATGGATGCTCGTCTCGGGAGCGTTCGGTACCATGTCACCAGGGGTGGATTTAGAGGGGGGGTCCGGATGTCCTGACCCCCCTCTTGATTTCTGTATGTGTAAAATTTAGGGCGTAAAACGAAGGAGAGGGGGAGGGGGTTCCTAAACATATGGTACGCTGACCAACACCTGACCCCCCCCTCAGGAAATTCCTGCATCCGCCCCTGCATGTCACATGATATAGCATGCGACATGACTCGGCCATATGACACCGTGAATCATATGTGACCAGATCACATCACGTCGGCAAAATATAGTGGGCTTCAGGGCACCATGGCGTCATATGATGTTGGACGTAGGCTCTGCCGATGTTTAATCTTGTATTTCAGAATCATCCAGAAGTTAAAAAATAGATTTTATGTGAATGAATTCACCTCAACTTTAAGTTACAATAGATTAAAATTTTCTGCATTGGTTTTCAGTTTTGCAGCAGTTTTGTTCCGGATGTTTGGTGATTGTACACTTGTTTGTGTGCACCCTTATTTCTTTGCCATCATTGGATTTGCCTGTTGAATGAACTTATCAGACTTGCATACTCGGCATGCACACTTTTTTCAGCTTCACTTGCCATTTACCATGCAGCGACATGTAGTTTAGTGCACCAGGTCCTATATGTAGGACTACATGATTATGGATAAATACAAAAAAGAATCTGAAAAACACTCGCCGGTAAATTTTTCGTCAATTCGGATTTTTCCAGGAAACTGAATTTCAAGGTCAACTACAAAATAAAAAGCAAAAAAAGGCTCTTTAACAAATAAACTTCAAAGAGCACAGGGTCAGTAGTCCTGAGGAGATGCCACTTCAGTTTTCTTTGGAATCTAGAACTACTGACAAAAGGGGTCCTTTTAGCACGTCAAGGTTCCTGCAAGACAACGGTTAAATAAACTGAACTTCAAAGATTCGGGAATCTAACAATATTATATCTGATAAAACCCGAATCTTAAGCGAAAAATAAACTCTGAAAAACTCCCTCCGAATTTCACGAGAATTAAACTCCGAAAACATGAAATCCTACCTATAAGTCAGCATGTAATAAACAAAAACTATCCATATAAAGCTTGACCTGTCTGCCCCAACAGCTCACCAAGCCAGCCTCTGGCATGGGGGGAGTGTGTCGACTAGGAAAGCAGGAATATTATTTGCAAAAATATGGTTTGTGCTGGTAGCACTGAAGATGTCCCAGAGAGGACGAACTGCAGTGCTGGTTGTTGCCCTCACTTCAGTAGCCACAGAACTGGCACCAGTGTCCCTTCACATGTAATTGTAAAATGAGAATACTGGTACTTTGTGGTGAATTTTGTTGCCGCCAACTAATTGATGTTCAGAAAAATGTTAACTGTTCTGACCAATCCGCTTTGTCACGTTGCCCCAACAGGTCGGGCCGAGGAAAACTCTGGTGACGAAGCGGCGAACAGCCAGGGCGACCAACAACGGGACAAGCACCAGTGTCGATTCTGCCCTTACTCCAACTATAACGCAACGTCCGTTGCCCTTCACGAAACATTGCACATAGGCACCAAGTCCTTCAGCTGCCATTTCTGCCAGAGAGCTTTCACAAAGAAGTATTCCTTGAAAAATCACGAAAGGATTCACACAGGTGAAAAGCCCTTCAGGTGCCAGTTCTGCCAAAAAACATTCACGGAGAAGGGCACCTTGACATCTCACGAGAGGGTCCACACGGGGGAAAGACCGCTCAAGTGCGGCATTTGCGGAGCTGTGTTTGCATGGAGATCTAGCTTAATTAATCACAAGCGGCTTCACAGAGAAGGTCAAGACTCACTGGTGCGTGACTTGTGGGAGGGTGTTCTCGGAGAGTGGCCATATCAATGAGCACCAAGAGAGGAGTCGCATGTGAGGTCACATGATGTGTTTGACGAAGGTATGGACCGAAAATTTGTTTAAATATCCACCGTTTGTTTTGTGCCTGCCGACTGACTGTGGCCGCAGTGTTTGTGAGCGGTAGCTGCATCCGTTGGGTTAGATGTTTGCGGCGCTGCAGATACTACAATGTTATTTTTAGACTGGAAAAACTTCCTGCTCTGTTTCTGCCCAATACGACAGAAAGAAACCCAGCAATATTTTTCCTTATTTTTTTTATACATTGTCCAGCTGTTGCGGTCAGAGATTTATTTGGGGAATACGTTTGAGTTTCACTTGGACAACTGAAGGTAAAGAGAAACCTTTATGTAGATTGATACAGCTTGACCCCGCATGGTTGGAATCCCTTCAAATTTCTTGATTTCAGCAGTTGCAAATATTGCCTGTTGCTTGTACATTGGTTCATTATAGAACATTTGGTACAGTTTATGCGTTTATTTATTTTAGTTTTATTTACGTTATTGCATAGAATAAAACTTTTTGCATATGTTCTAATCATGTACAGAGACATACTAGAAGGGTTCAAGTTTTGCTAATGACCTTTTAGCCCTCAAGATGAAGCTTGGAGGAACTGTCTTTCTTTGCCTTACCCACATTGTGCTAGTTACGCATGTTTCATGCTAAGGCTGAGAAATTCTGTTCAGTGTGGCCTATTTTTCTAGCCAATGATACTGCAGGAGGGGAACACACAATAAACATTGCTTCCAACACATTGTGATGTTCTAAACCATTTATAGTATATTGCACTGATGGGAATGTGAAAAATGTATATTGATTATTTATTTCTGAAAGTTCCATTTTGGCAACGAGTAGTTTAATTACACTAAATTCATTGTTTGCTCTGTTGGTAGGTTTCTTTTTATGAGCCTATGCCGTGTCCAATAGATTTTGCATGTTTTTTTATAGGCAACCGGTTCTGCCCAAGTTCTATGCATGTGCAGATACTGAAGCAGTTAGATATCAGTGAATGCAGCGCTGAGACATTATGCCCTGTGTAGGCAATGCCAGGCTGTGTGTGCGTCCACTCTGTTCTTGGCTCATGTCATCATTACACACTTCTCATAAAGTGACATCACATCATTGCACTGAAAGTGGAATGCTGCCAAATTTTTTTCATTCGGAATTACTGCATTGCAATCAAAATATCACTTAAATGCCACAATAGTGCATGCAGATGATCATTATCCTTGAATTTTACATTTGGTAAAACAATATATAATTGAAGTGATAAATTTATGTCTGAATCACTTTGAAAAGATAGGGCTTGTCTATTCTCGTTAAGCTCAACTAGAGCACAAATAATCGACAAGGACTTGTGGAAACAATGAAAATTGTTGCAAACAGAAAATAGGGTAGGTACTAGTTCTACTTTGGTCGCATGAAAGTTTACATTCTCACACAATCAGAGATGCAAAGTCTATTATATACTATGGATGTGTCACCTCAATGCTAACAACCCTCTGAAAAGATATTGGAAAAAAAAAAAGAAATTCCAAAAATACCTTTTTTTACCGATCTGTGAAGGCATATGGCTAACATTGATCTGCATACTTTCTTAAATCTCACCCTTGAAACAACACTCCTTACACACAAAACCGGTATAAGCCTCTTGTTTGCACATGCTAGTTATGAGTTAAAAAAAAAATATTTAACAGATGCACCTTTTTTCCTTTCTACCTATATTGCTCTTTTTTTCTCGCTTAGATACAGCCATGTACCAAGAAGTGCCTTGAGAATTTGCTCCAAAAATGTTGATTTCTGAGCATTATAAAATTGTCTTGAAAGGTTCTCTTCAGGCGTAAGGATGCATACAACAAAAGGCAAGATATTACAGATGTCGGTGAAGTCCCCCGAGATAATTGTGTGCTGAGAGTTTGCCTCAAAATTTTGGCCAAGGTGATAAATTTGAGTACCGTAAAATGCCGAGCAAGTGCCCACTCAAAGCTTGGAGATAATCACGAAAATGGGGAGTGGGTGCTTGTTAGGTCATCAATTTTACCTATATCTGTACTGTGCATATTTTTTCAGACATAGCAAAATTTGGGGGTGGGTGCTTTGTATGGAATGGGGGGATGCTCGATATTTAACGGTATTTCAGATTTTCTCCCTACCATATTGATGTGGGCAAGTAATGTACCGAGGTGCTTTCATGATGTCCCCTCGAATCAAACGAAGACCGTTAATATTTTAAGCTTCAGGTTTTCGGATAAAACGGCAATTTTTAAGAACACTCGCCGGTAAGGTTTGAATTTATCTGAAACACTCCAATATGTACTCAAGATTTGTGTGCATGATGCTTTTTATATATTTTTGTGGATGTTATCTCCTATTCGAAAGTGTGGAGAGATGAGGATATAACAAGATTAAATACAAACTTTTTAATATTTAGAATTGAACAAAGGTAAACCTCAATAAACACCTTCATTTAAAAATAAGCTCCAGAAATCGGGGGGTGAATACTGTATTTTGAGTTCTAAGCAAATAGTGTTTTTGACCGATTATTTTCAAATTGAATATTGAATAGTTTCTCCAAGCCTTTTCACTACAAGCCTTTCACTACTGCTGCACCACGCTTAAAAGAAAAAGAAAACCCAGCTTAACTCGCAAAGGTTGTTCTCCAAAGTTCCACTTGTTCATTTATAAGCTAATTTTAACCCCGGAAAGTCCAGTGCCTTGGGGTGGCAGGTGAATGACGGATTGAACATGCAATTAAACCCATAAAGAAATTAAGTGGATTTCCAAATCTTGCTTTATGCAAATATTTTTTCTTCAATATCAAATTTGAAAAAGAAAAAGGTAAAAGAATCACGAATGATAAACACACGTTCAAGGCATCCTGCCTAACTTATAAGTACTTGTCCATAACAACCAGATTAATTTTGAAAATTTTACTACAATGTTGAGTGTAGATATCAACATTAACAAAGTTTTCGTTTGTTTTTGAATAGACGAGGCGCGCGCGCGCAAATGCTGATCGCAGCGGGTTATTCCGTTGAGTGCGCTTTTCACCGAGCACTGGTGCACTGCGGCGAAGCAACACCCGCGGAGCTCGCTTCCGCGGGGTTTTGCTTCTCCGCAGTGCACTGGTGTTCGGTAAGAAACGCTCTCAACGGTGCTAACCCGCCGCGATCATCGCTTCGAAAAATATGAATATTACTGTTCATCTTGAAGCGAATATCGAATAGTGTAACATTAGAAACTACTACTTGAGATATCAAACATTTGCTCAACACCACCAGTCAGCAATTTTTTGAGGCAGGTTAACTTTCTGCTGACAAACTCCGGTACCACTAATTTTACTTTTCATTCATTGACCAACAAAACACCAATGTGCGAATACATGGTAACAATTTTTCTGGCACTGTCCTTAAAAATTTGGGGTCAACCTATAATTAGGATTGTGTTTTCGGTAAATACCAGTAACCCCCAAGAAGCAACCACTGAGCTGGGTTTTGTAAAATCGGAAAAACCGTAAAACCACAGTTAGTTGTCCTTGAATGAAAAAAGATCCCAAGCTTCATGGGTAAAAATGTTAATGTACCGCTTTATTTTGTTGACCTAAAACATGGCCTGCACTGAACGGTCCACAAGGCTGCAATTTCCTTCGGGCACCATAACTTCATCTCATTTTCCTCTCTTAATGATGGAGGGTCGTTTTTCAACTACTGGGTCACGCATATGTTCCTTAGAGATTGAAAAATCCCACCAGTGTCCCGTTTCCTTCATCGTAAGCCCTGAGATATACCAAATCTGAGGGGGAAAAGACACCCCCAAATTCAAAGAAAATGCAATCTCCACAATCTTCATCGATTTTCTCTTTCTCTCCCAGAGAAAAATAAACCCCGAAAATGTGGAAGCCTATCATAATCACATCATCACCAAAGAAAGTTTCCAAGCCCATGTTGAACCAACCAAGACGTTCTGCCAAGTCAGCTTCAAGCTCACCAACGCAAAACAGCGAAGTGTTATGCAGTTGGTGATTGGTTTGAGTCATTTTTGAGCAGCAAAAACCACTGTTGGCGCACGAGCAGGCTTTTCATTCCATTGTGAATACAAATAATAAAAAAAAAACTGTCCTTTGTGCTTGTGCTTCTATTTCTGTGTAACACCTTGTTAGCATCTACTGTGAAACAAATAAATTTTAAAGGTGATTTTAGGTCTGCACATCAGTGGCATCTTACATGTGGAGACTTATGATGGTGGAAAGTCAGCATGCGGAGAATAAATATGCCATAACTATTGGTATTCCCAAGCTTTCATTCCACTCGTAAGTCAATTTAATTTCAATTTTATTGGCTGCATTCACAAACAGTTGGGGGTCTATTTATAAATTCTACCTAAACATAAAGGTAAATTATGGTGCAGCCCAGCTACACCTAATTCCTGCGATTAATCAACCCTTTCCCAATACCCAAGTTCAAAATTAATAATGCGTGCAACTTGTCAGAATGTCGCAGTCTATCGTATTAACTCACTACAATTTTATTGTACAAAATTTACTGCCACAAGCACCATTCACAAATTTCAAATATAATTTGTACTCCCCCCCCCCCCCCAGGTCACTGTCAGGTGGCATTCACCAACCTCAAATATATTTATTTTTTACTGTGAATATTTTTAACTTTAAATGATTCTTTTTTTTTTTTTTTAATGCACGACTTACGATCCATTATTCCAACCGGAAGCGTTTTACCCCTCAACACAAGGCTGCGCTGCGACAGAACCATATACACAAATCGCAAATTTTACTTTGCGTGCGCAGCTTCTCTGTAGTGCACCAATGGGCCATGAGAAGCGCACTCATCGAAGCTAATTAAACCGCCCGAAAAGACCACAATTAGAAATATCCCAAAACTTTCGAGGACTGTGTCGCGTTTGATACGAAGATCATATCAAATCGCACATTATTTACAGCGGTACACAAAAGTGTTGAAAATTTGTGCAAGCTTACCGTAACAATCTGGCAGTGTAGTGACGACTGATCTATTTCTGCTTCGATAAAATTAAATTAGCTTTTGGTGCAGCGTTGGCGGAAATTAGCTGCATTTTGGTGAAATGTAGCAGGGTAAGCACTTTGGCACAATTTGGAGTAGCAATCGCATCACTGTCGATGCGCACGCACCAGTGCAAAGTGGTAAAGCTTGATGCAAAAAATTGGGAAACTCCAAAGGTTTTGCGACTTCTGAATGTTCTAAAAACTCTCTACTCTGAAAAGCAAAAGTGTGATGTGAATCCAATGGCAAACACAATCTGCAAGTTATCTTATGTTTTAAACATTTGCATGTCCTTATTGATCAGCACACTCAAAAGGGGAGCTCCCCTTAAACCAGACGTTTTTACTAATTAAAGAATTTTGAAGCCCGTGAATCAATTGTCGGAACTCGGGATTGACAAAAAGTGGAAACGGCGCAAAAAAAATTGACAAAGGACGAGTCAAAGAAGTGCACAGACAAAGCGCTGTTTGTACACTTCTTTTACTCATCCTTTGTCAATTTTTCAACACTGTTTCCACTTTTGAAGATGAACAACCAACTCGCCGCCTTACTATCCTCTCCTTCTCACGAGCGGCGTAAGCACTGTCGAAGGCATGGGAATTTCGGCGCAGTTCTGCAATATGCCTGATTTGCACTATGCCTCTAGAAGTCTTGAGATGTATAGCAATATCAAACTTGGAGCACATCCTCCTTCTTTCAACTGGCAGTCTCAAACTTGTACTCGATTATGTCGATAATGCCACAGTAATATAGAGCCCTCATTAGGCTCACCTTCTTAATGACTTGAAGGAACAAAAGCAAGCCACTCAATTCATCCTATCATACAACCAGTTCATGAGCGTTTCTGTGCAGAAACCTCTACAAACACCCTTCTCAGCCAGTGAGTGCACAAAGCTTCTTGCAGTCTACATAAGGGCAAATGATCAAAGGGTAAGGTGCTATTTCTCTGCACACTCTAGTAGTTGTGCTCTAATAATGTAGTATTGAAAAAGAAGTAAAGACAACTGTTGACAGCCAGGTACACAGGCCACATATCTTTTTTTAATTTTCCAAGACTGAACATTTTATACGGAGTGAAGCGGCCCGTTGTTGCGAGATTTCATTTTTTCCAGAGTCGCAGGTTACAGCGAGCAACGAGACGCAGCGTGATGAACGGTTTCAACAACTGAATCAAGGGCATACAAAATAAGCCCAAACAACAAGATTAGCAGGACTCAAATGTGTCGAGTGAAGTGGCCCATTGTTGTGAGACAGCACCATTTCCATAATGACCATGGAAATGGTGCTGTCTCACAACCATGGACTATGAACAGTTCTTGTAACCAGAGCCTGCTTAAACAAGAATGCACGTCGAGATTGGCACTATTAAAAACATTCCACCGTGAAAAGTGAACATTGATTGACGAGGTCAATGTGAATGGTGTGCACACCAAATAATCGCTGCAAAAAATCCTAAAACGTATTCCAGTTCACAAGGCAAGTGATGACTGAATCCAACAACTGGAGCCATGCAAACAAGGATGTACGCAAATCGGCACGATTTAAAATATCCTACGGTGAAGAGTGAAAAAGTGATTACTGAGTTGAACGTGAAAAGTACCCCCATTCATGAGGCATCGTCGAGTCAAAAATGTGATGACCGGTTTTGATAACCGGAGCCCGTGCAAACGAGAACATACAAAAACTGAAAATGCCCTATGGTGAAGAGTGATCGACGAGCACAATGTGAAGAGCGCGCACGCCAAACAATAGTGACAGACTCGAGTCCTAAAAAGCATCTCCATTCACGAGGCGTCGTCGAGGCATGCGGCGAGCAGAGCCTTGTCCTGCAGAACGTACACCACCTCCTGCTCATCAATCTGCAGAGCGACCTTGCACAGACGCTGCTCCCTGTGCCTCTTCACTCGGATCAGTCCCCTCGACTCGAGCAGGGTGCAGAGCGACTGGCAGTCCATCTGATCCATCGCACACTGCTGCTTCCGGCAGATACGCCCGTAAGCCTCCTGCAGCCCGCCCAGCCCCACGTCCCGCTGCTTCCTCTTCTTCAGCGTCGCGACCAGCGCGCACAGCAGCAGCTTCTGCTGAAGAGGAAGCGTGGCGTGCAGGTCGCGGCCACCCGTCGCGCGGGACCCCAGCACCTCGGCGAGCACGTGCGCCATCTGCGCCACGTCGACTGCTCGGAGGGACGGCGGCTTCTTCGGCGAGCCAGGGTTGTAGCCGTGTTGAGGGCGCGGCACCAGGAGTTGCTGCGCCCTGCTGCCGCGTTCGACGAGCTCCACCGCCCGTCGGCAGGCATCAAGGGCCTTTCTGACGTCTCCCGTGCACGCGGCGATTTTTCGGGCGCAGAACTCAACGGCCTGCGGATGGACGACCGCCGCACAGTCTCGTAGGCGGTCAACCAGGATGGCCGCAATCTCGTTCTTCGAGTAGGGCGCAAAGTGGAGAAGGTTGGGCCTGCTCCCACAAGCCTGCAGGTGCGGGAGGGTGCGATCAGTCAGGTCCAACGAATTCGCGATGCCAAAGAGGACGGCTCGAGAGCCCTTGAGTCGGGGGAGCTCGAACAGGGAGTAGAGCACGGCCTGGTTCTTGCTGTCCAGCTGGTCGACTTCGTCCAGGACGATCACCACGGGACGTCCCTTGTCACCGATTCTTGCACGGATGGCGTCCAGGTGGCTGCTACCTTTGATGGGCACTCCCAGGCCGCTCAGGATCTTCTCATAGATGGAAGCGCTGGTTTTGAGCGACATGCAGTTGACAAACAGACACTCAAACTTGTGCGTCGCTTTGACGGCTTCGAGGACCCGAGAGAGGCAGGCGGTCTTGCCCGTGCCGGGAGCCCCCGAAATGTACATGCTGGCGGAGGAGCCGGCTTCCAAGTGACGCCTTAGAAACGACCCTATCAGTTCGACCTCTTTCTGCCGGCCTACGATCGTGACGTCACGCTCGGCCGTGAGGGTCCGCTTGGCCTTTTGGTACAGGGACGTGTCCGCTTTGGCAAGGCACAGTAAGGGGGCGCCACTGACCGGGGAATCAGGCTGCTGACGCGGCACACGTCCGCCTTTGCTAGGTTCGGCGTCGGATTCCTCGTCGCACGAGAAAAGTTTTTTGTTCACGCGCCGGTATTTTTCCTGCCTCGAATCGGTTTCATCGGAGGCCTTACCCGGTGTACTTGGCTTGTTCGGGGACGGATCTTGTCTCGGACAGTCAGACCCGCGGTGTTCGCCGCCGTCGTCGTCATCGGTTGACGACTTCCGAGGACTGGGCCTCTTTGTCGCACGGTGGGGGGCCCGTGGTTGCGAGGCGTTCTCGTCACACACGGACGTCGATAGCGCTTTCTTGCAGCTCCGAGTTTTCCCGTCTAGATGGGCCGCTTTCCGTAGGGGAAGGCGTAGGACAGACTGGGTGGAAGGCATCTTGATCGTTCGAAACAACGGCGTCGGGGTTTCTTCGGTCCGGAGCAGATTTTTCGCGCGCCGTTAAGATACCGGGCGTGTGTTGCTTGGTGCCTTGATCGTCGCGTGAAACATGCCCAGGGAATTCTTCTAAGCTTGCGGTACGAGGCGGCGTACGTACGTACTCACAGATGAGGCGGGAAAACCACGCGGCGTGTGCCGGTCATTGCAGTCACGTAGAAGCAGCTGTTTTGGCGGGAGTGTCTGCTGCTTTCCCGCCATAAACTAGCGTCAGTGCGTCGCTAGGGGCGCCACCATGCAAACTGCCCGCCGCAAAATGTGGGACATCATCTGTAGATTTGACTCTTAATAAGCCAAATCGCTTTTATAAGTTAATTTCTTCAGAAATTAAACTTTTCACAAGTTTAATTTGATTTAGCCAAGCTTAGAAACCGCGCTGACTACGCTAGCAACGCTGGTAACCATATAGCTAATAGTTTCGTTTTTACTGTGTTTACGACGCGTATCTCCTGCCGTCGTGATGGTGATGTAAACATAACAACGATAACAAGGCGCACATTCGTCCGCTTTCAGATTCCCCGCATTCTCACCGTGCACTGCCATGGGAACGGGGATGGTGGCTTTACCAGCTTTACCTAGGTGCATAAGAGTGGACCCAGAAGCAGAAGTTCCGTAATGACTGTTGGGTTCGGTTTGCACGGAGGTCGAGCTTTCCCTGTGTGCGCACTCGCACTAACTTTGTTCGCCGTACCGACTTTGATCCTGCTACTGTCAACCGCTGGGAGTGTTTCTTTTGACTCCTTCGAAGCTTGGGCATGGCTTGGACAGCTGCGGCTGCTCGATGTTGGCGCGCTTCACAGTCATCTCGACGAAGTTCTGTCGCTCGCTGGGCTGCGCCCTGCCCGTGTGTACGACGCGTCGAATGTCACCATAATCTCTAGTTTCCGTCCTATCGATCTTGGGAGCCTTACCAAAGATTTCAGCGAAGGAATTTCCGTGAGTAACAACCTTTCATACGTATTATTATATACACCCTGCTGTCGCCTTTTGCTAACGCTCGAGCGTCCCCTAAATGTGGCCTCAAAAGAGCATTTTTGAAAGAACGATGCTAGTTCTTGGTTTTAGTTTGCCTAATGGTTAGACCTAGGTAGACCCTAGCAAGCTTATGAACAGGTCTCCCGTATATACAGGCGCGTGACCAAATGTGTAGCTGTTATTTAGGTTACAAACGAACACAGGTGTCAACCAAAATACTCAGTATATAGGACTCTCCAGCTTTGCAAAGATCTTTTTTCTATCCATTCCATTAAACTTTTATCTTTGACACCACTAGCCTACCACCAGTGGATACAATACAGCATACTCTTCGACATAATTTAAGACAAACCTCTGAGATTGGGGAAAAGACGAAGGACAGCACAGTACCAAGTCTGCTGTGGAGATCAAATACTCTTCGAGCCCACTTGCTCTGCAAAATTCGGTTTCTCAACCTTTCGCGTTGCGGTTTGATTGGTTTAGGAGGTCAGCTAAGTTTCCTAGAAACTAAGGGTGACCTCATAAATCAACAGAAGATATGGTATATTGTCACGAATGACGATGTGACAAACAATTGAATAATTGAAGAAACTGAAACGTTTAATGGGTAGGCGAACTTGTGCCCAAAATAAAAAAGAAAACAGAAGATAACAGCAGAGCGTCGCGGGCGTTGAAGTCGGCGTAACAGCAGAGTCGAACGCTGGGGCGAGACTGACTGGCTCGCCACGCAACGCCCCTTATGTACACGTGTAGGCTTCTGGAGTAATCGACGTAGAAGGTTTGACGCGTAGAACATTCGGACCTAGAACAAACAACAATGTTCTTGAATTCACCAGAACATTAGACTGAAAAAATAAATAAAAGACGAGTAACTCCCAGGAATCGAACCCTGGCACTTCGCGTGGGAGGCAAGCACGTTAACTGTTAGTCCAAGGCCGCGCTGCCTACTTGGCCAGCTGCGCGCACAGCAATATGATCCAGCTGGGAAAACAATTTGGCAAGCACCACCTATCACAAATCCATGGTGCGTTGCTGCAGAGGGCATTATGGTACAACTCCAGAAAACTGCGGCCACAGAACTAACATCTGCAGCAGTAGCGTAGCGAGGATTATTTTTTTTTTTGGTGGCGGGGGGGGGGGGGGGGGGAGGAGGAGGAGGAGGAGGAGGAGGAGGAGGAGGGAGGGAGGGAGGGGATGGAGGGACGGGGGGAATGATGGCTGGGATGTCTATAACTTGGGGTGCGGAGGGGGGTTGGCGGGCGGGGGAGGTCAAAATGCATGTGTATACTATAGGGTCGGCTGGATTTCGGAGGAGGCTGAAACCCCATAAGGGCTATGCCACTGATCTGCAGCATTAACTATATTTGCATTCATTATTGGTGAACTACCCTGATAGTCATAAAACCTTTAGCAATTATAGTCGCTCGCAGGATGAGAGCGACGGGGCGGCTCTTTCGGACTTTCAGCATGTGGTTGTTGCCTTCCACTGTGCTCTGCCTGCATGCAGGCTCTAAGCTCACGAAAGAGTGTAATTAAAGGTGGGAAGCTTGGGCTGGAGGCATGACCACTGTAATTCTTCTTTGCCAGTGACTGCATTAAAAGCCTCGATCACTTGCTTATTGTGTCTTCGTCTCGCAGGACCCAGACAGTAACCTGCGGTGCCTTCACTCTTGGGACAAGCCTTACCACAGGGAGAAGAGCTTTCCCCTGTACCTGTTTGGTGCATTCCTACCACCTCCTGGCCAGGCGGCTGGAAAGCCGTGGTGGCTGATTGAATCCTCCGGTTCCGAGCACGATGGAAGGATTGAAAGTGCACTGTACAGATCCCAACCCGCACGCTCGTCCGCCGAAGTATTGTTCCACGGCCTGTTTGGCATGTTCCACCCAAACACGTTTCTTTACACGAGAGCGGCGCCCGTGGGAACGGCTGCTGTGGTTGCTCGTAGGGGAAATGGAACTCTCGACATTTTGTTCAGGTTAGTTTCACTTACGTATGATATTAGTCTCTGTGAAACTATTTAGTTTCGTGTATGGAGAGCATGTCCGTCTACTCCGGGTGCAGAGGGCACGATGACGTCGTGTCACCCAGCTTCGATTGGAGGATAAAGTAGACACAAAAGTGGCGACTGCAGTGTCGTCTGCTAATCGTAGCATCGACTGTCTTTTCTTTTTGATGGTTCTCGGAAATCGACCAGTTTTTTTTATGAATGATCGAGGACCCGGCATTTGAGATTGGAGACAAGAAATAGCTCGAAGTGTAAATTATTTTTGTCAGTTGACAAATACGGGACGCGCTACAGCAAACAAATTACTTGCGGCCGAGACGCTGCTACGGTGACAGAACGAGAATGTCGTGTTGGAGGCTGGGCATCTGCCTCGAATGACCGGCCACCAGGCATGTGCTGGTTGCCTTCCACCATGCATTGGATGCCTTCCATCATGCATTGTATGCCTTCCATCATGCAGTGGCTGCACATGCATGCATGCGTGCTCGAGGCTCACGAGACGCCGAAGCATCATATCAAAGATAGGGAGATCGCACTGGAGGCAGGGCAACCAAACGGCCTCGATGCCACGCTAATGCTGTGAATGGCCGTACCCACCGAAGAGAATGGTGTCTGCAGGGGCAGAGCTTTGTTGCACATATGATCACTCCCTCTCACCTTTCCGCTCCTCCTCTCTCACATGCAGAGAGATGTGTTTCGGTTCACTTGGTCGCCGTATTTTCGCAGAAACAAGAATTATGTCCAGGGCACCGTTTTACCTGCATCTGATGTGCAGTCGCGGACGACATGAAAAAGCCCAAGCGAGCGTGTGGCTCCAAGGACCTTTAGGATCAAACGGAAGACAGCTGAGTTATCATCGAGGCTATTGTGCAAACAAGTAGCATCGAAGCCACGCGCTCGTTTAAGCTTCATCGTATTGTCCGTGGCTGCACGACCTCTATTTTCAGCAAGGAATAAAATATTCTTAGTGCCCTCCTCCACTATAAGGGTAGTGAAGGTGAGGAAGAGAAGACTGCACTGACAGCTTAAGTATGGCAAGCCCCGAGCATCTTATTATTGCTTCGCAGCTAATGTGATTGTGGCCTTCGCCGATAAAAACGACAAAGAATGGATCACGAAGCAAGAAGCGTGTTAACCCATGCCCATCATTTCTTATTAAGCTGGCGGTGACAGTAGGAGAACGCAGTCTGTGCACTCTAGTCTCAGCGGAAAGCGAATCAAGCTCTTGGGAGAGGAGAGGTGAAAGAGAAAGGGGAAACAAAAGCGTTTTTGGTCCTTTGCTCACTTCCCCTTCTACGTCTACTACACAGATCCCACGTGGAGTTTCAACTGAACGAGCCACCCAGACGTCCATTTTGGTTTTCACCCAGTCAGTTCAGCGGAAGAATTGTGCTGAGCGAGGACGGCTCAGCGGTGCACCACTTCAACGTGCACGTCCCTGCCGAACGGCGCCTCAACGTCGGTGCGTGAGGCGTTTAGTCACGCTTTTTACAGTTCTAGTCGTTTTCGCTGGCTGTAAACTTTCTTGTTTGTAAACAAGTGAATAAGAATGAGGGAATAAGAAATACCCAAGCTACACGGCAAGGAATTCTTTTTTGACAGCTTCATTTTGTGTTCCCAAGGAGCACACCCCCACTGAATTGTCCGGGAGGCGGCTTCTTTCTTCGGGATCCACAGCTGGATGAATGGACGCTAACGGTTGTGCCCTTTATAATGGGCGGTAGCTTGCGCCACCTAGCTCTTGTCTCGTTTTCTTCTCTTATCGGCACCGGGATATTTTCCAAGTGCTGTACAGGTGACAGGGTCCTGAAAGTTAAAGAATCCCACGTCCATGTTCTGTTTCCCCTAACACATGTCGCGATATGTGCCATTTCTTTTTTTGTTCGACATCGGAAATAGACACAAAAAAACGCCAAATCTATGGGATAAAGAAACAACAAAACCCTAGCTATGTAAACACGAAATCCTATTTAAAATTGACGGCCGTTGGTGATAGGTGGGTGGTGAATGGAGTAGAGGTGCAGGCTTTTGTGTATGTCTCCTTCTAGATTTGGAGTGGCTCACTGGCTCGCAACACGACGGAGAGGAGGAGTCGATGGAGGTAGACATTGGTCACATTCCCGAGATGGCACTGGACTTTGTCGGGGGCGAGACACCTTCCAACGTTACGTGGAGCTATAAGATGTCAACGGAGGAGGCCCGACAAGCGCTCAATCGAATGTTCTTCCCATTCCTAAATGCAAGTACTCTTCAGTATGTCGCTCTAGTCTGTTGCGGGTCAAAAAAAGGCGCGACAAGCCCCACCAACAAAGCTCTCGGCTTGTCGTGATTGGTTGTTTCCTCCTCTCCACTCACCCCCTCTCCAGCATTCACTCTGCTAAAGTGGAAAGAGCTTGGTGGGAGGAGCTTGTCCTGCATTTGTTTTTCGTGGTGTAACAGACTGTCTTGTCAGAACGACATTGCCTTCCTTCCAGAATTCGTCCTTTGCAGCCAATATTATGGGCTGTTTTGAATTGCCCACAGTCCAGAGTTTTTAGACCGACGTAGAACAAAGGTACTTCTTGCTAGAGATCTGTACGCTTGGGGAGGGAAAATTGGGGCGTTTGTGTTTGTCCAAACATTATGACTGTCATACCAAGGTTTTCTCTCCTGTGTTAGCATTTTCTCTGTATTAATAACACTGCATGCCAAGTCATAACTGTATGAGTGGATAAACTTTACCTTTTTTTTCAATGAGACCGATTTCATTTTGATTTGTAGTGCTTTGGTTTGATTGGGGAGTAAAGTGCTTGCAAAATTAGGTTGAAATCTCATTGAAGTTATATATAGTATTGTATAATTACCATGCTAACCTTTATTAGGAACTGGCATAAGCATTAATCGTTGCATGTGGTAATTTATTTCCTGCCCTGTCAAACACAAACACGAAAAAAACCCAAAAAACTTGCCTTAATTTAGGGGACTCAACAACCTCTTAAATTTAAAGGAGAGACTAATCTCGTGCCATTAAGCTTCAAGACAAAAATAAAAGGTGTGCCTTTTTTTTTTGCCTGAAGCTGCTGAGGAATTCCAAAACGATAAAAGGAAACGACATGAATGAGGACTCTCTTTTTCATCCTTGACTTTACTGTCACTTCAGCATTCTATGTAAAAAAAAAAAGAAAAATTTATGTTTGTGTTTCGAGAGCACTAGGTCAATCTGCCTTTGAGGTATGACGACACTGGTTTACGCTGTAGATAAGAAATTTAGCCAATGCAGTACGACCGCTAGTCTGGGGCCTTTAACGTGCACCACACGGTAGTGACATACGACCGCATGCCGGCACGATCCTCATGCAAATCGAAACAAGCAAGGATTGAACCCAGTATCCCTGGGTTCTGCTGCACAAGGCTTAGCTCCACGCGCTGTGAGCCGTGGTGTGCTAACGCACTTGACCATCGCTTCCCCCGCAGCAATGTACAAAGTTTCAACAGGCCCAACTCCCGTTTAAGGAAACATGACGCAGGTAATCTTTCCATTTCCAGGTGCCTTACCACAACCTGACCACGGCGGCTGCACTAGCACGGCAGGAGAGGAAGATGGTCCACTCGGTCGTGCTGTGGGGCAACTTGGACGATCAGTCGTGCTGAGGCAGCGGGAGGACCCTGCGCAGGGGTCCTCTGGCCTCGCCGAAGGTGCAGAAGCTGCTGCTGAAGCACTTCGTCAGCACGTGGAGCATCACGGCACAACTGAAGGCAAGAAGACGTCATCATCAGTCTAGTCGCCAAACGCCAGCCTAGGGTCAGTCGCTGGCCAAGTGTGTCGGTGCGCCAGAGCATGGCTTCTAAAACTTGTCAATCTCGAGGAGCCCGTATCTGTTTTTAACGGCAGCCGAGCAACCCCTCCCGGTCTCAGCATTCACGAAATAAAATGGTGCGGAAGCGTGCGGAGCTTGTAAAGTATACTGCACATACTGGGGGAATGTATTGCACATAGGTAGTTGTGCATCAATGGGTGACTCAGACCTGCTAAAATAAACAATAAACTGAAAAAAAAAAAAGAAAAAAGTGGATATTTATGGCAAAGACAGTTGTAGAAATTTAGGAGTTTGGGGAACCCATGGGGGTACACTGGGGAGCACCTAGATTCCTAGGAACCTAACTCGAGGACTCGCGCACCTTAGTGTAACTGCACATGGAATAAAATTGTTTTGCTCCGCTCCGTTTCATATTACGATGTACTGCGGCAGATGTTACGGGCCCCGTAAGGCAGTCCAGCATTCCATGCGTGCCGCACGACTTCAAGCTCCACACGTAGCTCCACCTAAACGGAAGGTCATGTGACATGCTTCGGGCTATGGATTTGTCCCGGTGGTTCGTAGCATCCGTTGCTGTACATCATAAGGAGAAAGAGGGTATGGAGGCTCAAATTCCATGAGTTCAATGTCTACCTCTCCTGTTTTAACCTAGGTGCACATGTGCAGTCATGTGGCTGCACTGACTAAATTTCCCCTCTGAAGTAGAGATGCACTGCGTGATGCCATAATGCATGTTCGATTGCTGCACTGGCTGAAGTATACCAGCGCAGCAGTTTGGAGGGTGCATCATGGTATGGTGATTGCCACTAGATGATGCACTGTCGAAATTGGAGTGAAAAATTACATTGCTGCATGTTGGACTGGTCTAAATGCAGTGCATCATGTAATGATAGTCGACTAGATAATGTACTGACCAAATTCCATTGTGCAAATTATATTGTTCCGTGATGCATTGGCCAGATTGCTGGACCATAAATGTGTCTGGTGCGCCATCCCTAATGCTGCACTGTCCAAATTGACTCCCCGCATCGAATATACATACAGGGTGCAGCCGTCTGGCATCTGGTACACCTTGCAAAACTCAAATTCCAAGCATACATACCTAAAATCGGGCATGCGAACATAGTTTTGCCGGAAGTTTTATGTCTATTTATCTTAGAGCTCAAATCTTAGGTAGTGAAATACTAAAAATAAAGCAAAAGTGGAGGCCTCGTATTTCCTATGTCCTAAACCAGTCTGTTTATCATCCTGCACACCCGTTATGAGCTCACTCCCTGGTGGCTTGCTGGATGCAAAGATGCTAAAAACCAATAGCAGAGGCTGGTAATGAGCAAGATAATCGCGATAATCAATACTTTCAAAGAACTTTATGAACAATGACCACCTGGGAGCATGCTCACAAACCAGTGTACAGACTACAAACATTTGGTATAGGGAATAGGAAATGCACTGCCGCCGTTTTCGCTCTATTTATAATAGTATTTTACCACGCCTGACTTGAGCTCTGATAAAACTATAGGAGGCATGCTTAAGCTTTGCCTTTAAGAGTGGAACGGGGTAGCTAAACATATAAACCCCCGTTGGTTCCCAAGCCATGCAAGTGTGTCTGCGTGGCCTAGTCGGTAGCGTGTCTGGCTCGCAACCACAGGGTCGTAGGGTTTGAATCCTCCTCCGTCTAACACAAGGCAAGCCAGATGTGTTAGTCCTTATGGTTCTGTCCTGTATATAAGACACTATTTCTTAACGTAGCCTAACTTCCTATTGTTTGGCACTAAACATAATCGTCAAAGTCTTCTGCTTTAAAGTCCCAAAAGATAGCATACCTATTGTCACTAAATTGTTCCCAGAGTATGGTGTTCCATAACAGCTGCTCAGATTGGAAGTGAAGCTTGTTGATTGACTGCTAGCTGCCGTCACAGCACCAGCTGAACCTGCTGGCTGAAAGTATGGTTAACAACATACAACCACAATCGAAGTGGCATATTATCATGAATATACAACTGTCTGGAAGTATGTGTTCACACATCCTATGCGGGGAATTCCTTCTCCGTGCGAACGTCTTGCCTTTCCTTATGTCAACTTTGGGGACTTAATCAGAGCAAAGACTTGTACTAACTAAAAAGACCCACTGGACTATGTGGGCAGAAATTGCGGGGAGAGTAGGAGACGTCAGAATTACGAGCTCTGGTTGGAATGATTAGTGGATAGCGTCAGAGCTAGATGCCTTTGTGTCCACTGCACTCATCAAGCGTGTTCAAACGCGAAAACCAAACCCCATGCACTCGTCGTTCCGTGTCCTAGCTAAAGCTTTTGACGAGTGCAGTGCAGACAAAGGAAGCTAGCTTTGAATCTACCCACTAATCGTTCCAACCAGAGTTTGTCATTTTGACATACCTGCGCTTTTGTCTCCTTCTCTCCCCACTCTCTGCTTGCATAAACACTGTAGCACTCGGTCACAACTCTTTTGTGCTGTCAAGCCTAGTGTAGCATCCACAGTACTGCAGCCCTGCTCTACTGCGAAAACATGCAATTTCATCTTGCATATCATTCGCGTGCGTCGGCAAAGCTTCGACAGAGTTGGAGCATTGTGAAAGCTACGCTGGTCTCCACACCGTAGCACAAAACAGTTGATGCCGAATATAGATACCATACCAAGTGACTTTATTTCTTTTTTTGTATTCATAGGAAATCAGCGCTTTGGACGTTGAAGACATTGCAAAGAAGATGGCTACAGCCTGCCTCGGACAATACCACTTTCCGGTCCAGATCGTCTGCCTTCTTCCTGACGCCACCGTTGTAAACGGCATAAATGCAAATGACATCCTTGATATTGACACCGTGGATGAGGATGAATTTGTTGGGTAGGTAAATGGTGCCATAGTCTGTTCTTCTTTTAGCCTTGGTGTATGAATATTGATGCATAAAATGGCTTCTATTCCTCCGCTCTTGCAGCTTCCTAGATGAAGCAGTTTTAGCTGTGCTTTTTGGCATGCTTAGTATGCTTCAGTCTGCGAGGGCACACTTCACAGTGTGTCCGGTTCAGACTTTCGTGGCAGCAGAGCCTTAAAATAGCAGCATGGCCATTTATTTCTTGAAACTATACTTCTTTCTGACTATGCTTCTTTTCGAGTAATATGCACGATTTAGGTCTCTCCTTACAAATTCAAAAATGAAACAAGACCTACTGTAAAATACCAAGCACGAGCCCATGTCATAAAAAGCACTCGCTCATTACTTACGTAACATTTAAAAAATAAGCGAAGGTTAGCCCAGACTTCTGAGCTCACCTGGCTAACTGAGGTGCTGCTCTGCATTAATCGCTTTCTCGAGCACACTGGTTCAAAGCGGTGAAACTCAACGCCATCATGTGCCCCTTCTGCATTTTTGCACTCTGACCGTCCAAGCACCTATCTCAAGATTCTCCCCAGATTATCTCACAATTTCAAGTGGTCATGTGCTCGGCATTTTACGGTAGATATTTCTGCAAAAGCAGGCACTTTCATTCCTTACCTTTTTCACATGCCAAGTCATGCTAAAAAGTTTTACACTACAGTTTTATTTAGGATTTGCATTTTTGTAAGATGTCTGCCTTGTTCGCTACAGTAGCGGTTCCTAACAGCGCAATCTGTATTCACAATATAATTGCATTAAATGTATCGACGCTCTTTCCCAGGTTTAGTGACCCACTCGACATGAGGTACCACCAGTTCCTGGTTTCCTGCATCGAAATGGCAGACAAGGTTCACAACTTCAACAAGCCGCCGGTGCCTAGGAGTGAGCTGTAGGACATTTTCGTTTGGGCCCGAACCACGGACCTTTTTGTTACAGCTTCTGGAGAGCGAGTTGAAGCCACAAGGACTCCATTTTTCCAGTACTGGCGGGACGTGCTCTAGAGTCCCCCTGGCAGTTTCAAACCGGTCTCGCAAAGATGAGATGGAGACAAGCGACCTAAACCCTTTCTCCTATATCTCCTATATCATTCTGCCGGCTTGCAAAGCCTTTCTTTAGCAGACGGCTCGTGGCTGCCTGCTGAAGAATAAATCGCCAATCGAAAGGTCACCATTTGAAAGATGTTTAAACGACTTCCTGCAATCCATTTAATTACTCGCAGCCTTATAAACAGCGCAGTAGGTGGTACTGGTGTCTTGTCCGATGGTCATCTGCTGTGCAAGATGAAGTCGATCAAAGGGGCAAGGCTTGAAACTTATCACAGTAATTGCGAGGGCTGGTGGTGCGGTATAAGGTTATTGCCCAAAACCACTGGAAATGAGAACAATTCGAAGAAGATGCAACTCCACTCGGGATAAAGCGTCCAAGAATGTAAATAGGTTATATTGAAGTGTTTTTTTAAATGAATGGATGCCACGGTTCGTTAACCCTTTGAGTGCCAAGGTTTTTTTCTCCTGCACGTCGAACACAAATTTTTGGTCCCATGCAGAAAAACTTTAGCAGGTTATATGAAGTATATATATTTATCGAAGAGACGCTGATCTATGGGCTCGAAAGTTAATTGATGTCTGCATGCCTCCAACCTAGGATATTTTTTTCAAATTATACTTTTTTGAGACGGTAATATGAAAAGTGGCACCCAGACTTTGCACCCTGCGGTCACTTTATTTGAGTAGCCTTAAACATCTTTTTTTTTTTTTACACGGAAGTGGGATTTTCTTATTTAGTTCATTACTCATTTCTAGATCTCTGTGGTCGCCATAAAGCTCGAGGTTGGGCGGCATAAATTCGGCTTTCTGGAACAACGAAGGAGCAAACAAAGGCAGAAGTCTCCTAAACAAGACTTTCCGCATGCCATCAACGGGCGTTATTACGTGACAAAACATTGCTCTACACATAGAAATAAAATCGACAGCCCAGTTGGGAGAGGTAGCTAGCAAATCGAAACAAAACCCTGCATGGGAGTGTGCCGGCACTCAAAGGGTTAATGGTAAATGTGAAGGTGCTCTCGTCTCTAAATCATTTTATTCGAGAATATATCATCCTGCCCCCGAGTGTCTCAACCATGTTCAAATATTTCGTGCCACTTCTGAAGCGGACAATCGGTGATGCAACTTGTTTGCCCCATAACAAACAGCCATATGAACACAACAAATCAAAAGGCGTTGGCGTGAAGTCTAATGGAACCTCCAAATCATTCTTGCAGCTTCACTTCCGCTGTATGGCGACTTGCTGCATGACCAACGAGCAATCAAAGTGTTTTTTACAATTTACAAAGCAGTTTTAGTGCCTTCGATAGAAATGTGGAATTTGTAGGAAAGCCAAGTTCATGAGGCCTTTTTTTGAAGGGAGGAGGGTTCCCTTTTTAGGTCTCTCTTAGAACTGCCGATTTTGATGTCTTTTTTTTTTTTTGTCTAGATGACTCGTGAGCTAATCAAGTACAGAAACAAAACAGTCTGTGCGACTTCTGGCGAGCGTTTAGCAGTCTCTCGTGCCTTCCTGCAGCCGTCTTAGAAATAAATTTGCAATATTTCTTTTTTAGTAATACATTGAAAATGAAAGCTTACTCAAACTCGGCTATATTATGGTGATATTTTGTGTATCTGGAGAAAAATTGTAATTCTGGGCAACTGTAGGTAGGTAATGGTACAACCAGAAGTGTTAAAGTTCTAAAACTTTATTCTCTGAGCTGTTTCCTCTCATTCAAACACTGTTACGGGAACTATTGCTGTACTTCTATCAGAGCTGAAACAAACGTGCAACTACTGCAGCTAGTGAGCAGAAAAATCCAAAGTGCCTTTTGCACATGTTTACATGCACCTTCCAAAGTGTGTTCAGTTTAGTTGTTTTGCAGGCTTGGAAGGCATGCAACTGATGTAGTAAAGTGACGATGTAACCTTATGCACCACTCGAAGGCAAGAGTGCAAGAACCCTATCTGATAAGGCTAGATTCTATGCTCTGTCTGCTTCGAAACCCGGTGTGAAACACCAAATGGTGATTACTTTCATCGATGGATTTTTCTCGATGTGTGCCAACCTTTTAGTAAAACTAAAGGTTTAATGACTCTGTGCCAGATCTGTTGCATCGTTACTACGCACAAGCTGCTCCGCTCCGCACGATCGAAAGCGTATGAATTTTCGTTTTATGAAGCCGCTTTTTTAAACTATTTACCATATAGAAGGAAGTGGTGGATGCCCGGAAATTTTAAGTTGCTTTCGTGCATATTTTTATAATAAAAGTTTACCCAATGTCATGTTGTTGAAATGACTGCTTACTCTTCAAGTGACTGATTTGCTAGAGCTCAAGTCATTCTGGCTGAGTGGCTATGCAGAGCACAAGTTCGGCTGCAGCTTTTGCAGGGGTTGTGGTGACATCAGAAAGTCGAGCTCTGATTTGCTCCGATTGAAGGATAGTGGGTAGACCTCAAAGCAAGCTGCCTTGAGGCCTACCCACTATCCTTCGAGCAGAGCCGATAAGAGCTCGGCGTTCCGATGTTGCCACGACCGCTGCAAAACAAGAAGAACTTGCATTCTGCACAAGTTGGAGAGCCGGGGAAACCTGAGCGGAACATTACTTCATCTTTAGTATCCATTTCACACTCTGGATCTGTGTGCTCATGCAGCAACACGGAACACAAATTGTTTTGCCAAATTTGTAGCTGGAAACTAATTTTGTACAGTGGTAATTTTTCTAATGTTGAAATGACCTTTTTTTAGATTTTATAATATTTTTTCTTTGTAACTTCCTGCAGCTCTATTATATAAAAGTAGCAGTCTGTTTATCTGAGTTTATTTTTGTTTGATTCCCAATTCTTCGAAATTCTGAGTTTAATTTTGCAGTGTTTACTATTAAAAATAAAGAAATTAATAACATCCAGGTGTAAACATATTCTACATAAAAAAATAAAACTCGCTTGTATCAATTAATATTTCTTCAGCTGGATTTGGCGTTGCGCCATTGCCATTGGCAATACTAATTTGTCCCACGACAAAAGTTGCGCGCAAGTGTTGCTTCGATAAACGTTGACCTTAAAATCAACAAACTCCTGGAGGTAGTCGCTGGGAAGCTCGTATTCATCCCATCCTATTTTATCAACCTACCCCACGACCGCGCGAGGTTGAGGTCGAGTGATAAAGGATGTAATAGAGAAGTTTCAACTGCCCCTCTTCCCCATGTTATGCAATCTCTATGGTTCATAGCTTTCACTGTTACAAAAACACAACCTCTCCTTCCTCCAAAGCACAAATAGTATGGCCCTGGAAACCAAAACAGTGGCTCTTTTCGTGACCCGAAAGTACAGTGATCTGTTGTCCTGAATGAGCCTTGACGAGTTAAGCGGTGCATTCTCCCTGGACCGTTGAGCCTATGCACTAATAAAATTGTAAAATACCGTCTTTTTTTGTGTTGTTGTTTTGGGGGAAGGTGGGGGCATTAGGACATCAAAATTTGAAGTTTATTGGATAAATCTGAGTAGACCAAAATTTTACCGGCGGGTGTTTTGAGAAGTCTCTATCCGAAAACAAAACCCTAATTATAAAGCTTGCTTGTCTAACTTATTTTTAGAATGTGTGGTTCTATCGTAAACACACCTAGTTTTGATAACAAACTTTATGCAAGATAGTCACTCGGGTAACAAAGCATTGCAAGTTTGTCAAGATTTTCCCATGATGAACCACAGCAAGATTACTGGAGCCACATGAGCCATCAATTTGTGTTTTGGCCCAGAAATTCCGCTTGCATACAGCTCAACCTTGGTTAGTAACCACTTTTAAAAGACAGTGCAGTGAAGTTTGTAAGTTGAGCAGCCTTGCAAGCCCCCTTAGCAATGACAAAAAATAACTTCTTAAATATCTAAAAATGTCTTCAGACTTCCTTTAAAATTTCGTTGCAACATAATTCATGCACAGTATTTTCTCCTGGAACGGGTTCAATGAAAACTACAGGTACCGGTAGATGTCCTCTACTACTACCAACATAAAATCGACCTAGAAAATAGAAGACTAGCACCGACATTTGGTCTGCAATATGACACTGCTGATGGAAGTCGACGCAAAGAAGGTAGAAGAGGACACTGTGATGTCACGAATCTACTAAGGTCACTGATTACTGTGGAATTCTAGAAGACTAATAGCAGATGAACTGATGTCACAAATCTGCTGAATCACTCTAGCCCTTATGAGGACTGTGTGTATGTCAATGAGAAGACTAATAGCAGAGGGACACTGGTGTCACAAATCTGTCGTCACTCTATTAAAGAACTCTGGAAGTCTATGAGAAGACTAGTAGCAGAGAACACTGTAATGTGAGAATTAAGCAGGCGACAGGGAAGACAATAGCAGATGATAGTGTGATGCCACAAGTCAGCTGAGTCACTCTAGTTGTGAAGAGGACTGCGATGGAAGCTTCTTTGTGTAATACGTACAAAAGTTCCAAAGCTGCTATCGACCACAGCAGTTTGCTTTTTTACAACATCGGAGGCTTATGGTCCTCCTGGGTGTTCAGTCATGGGCAAGCCTGATAACATGGATTATCCATCACCAAGAGATAGCATTTTCCTCGTTTGTGTTCTTAAGCAGCAGGATTGTACAATCGAGAGAGAGAGAGAGATAGGGAGTTGAGGAGTGAAAGGAATGCTAGCCTCACAGATGCACTTCTTAACAAATACTGGTTCATTCCATCCTTTATTAATGTGAAGTGTTCATTCTGAGTGGGCATTACCCAAAGAAAAAAAATGGTGCTGAACCTTTCAATCTTTGTTTTCCAGTTGGTTCAGCCTTTTAGGGACAAATGCTTAATTGATTACACAAGAATGTATAAAGCTAATTCCTTCAAAGGAAGGGTACTGAAAAAAAAATACAGTGATGACTGTTTCACCCAGTTTACTTTGCATCGATGGTGAATTCTTTCGTGAAGCATCCATCATTCTCCGGTATGGCTTGAGATGGTCGGTCATGCAGACGATGACGACAAAGCATGAGCAGCAGACAAAAGCTGGCAACTGTTCAATGTTGAATCTTTTCATGGTAAAGACACCTTGTTCTTCTAAACAGTAAAAAATGCTGCATCTATAGTTTCTGTAGATGTCTAGCTATAGTTCTTCGAACAAGCTCCATTTAATGCACTTAGCATCATTAGGCAGAATCTTAACCCAGCTTATCGTCGTGAAAGTTTCGAAAATGTTTTTGAAACCCGGGAGCAGGGTCACCACCATTGCCACAGTGTAAATAGTGTTGCTACGAAATATTCAATGTTCCTAGTACCTTTTCTGAAACAAAAAATAACACTTTTTTGGTGACAATCAGAATGACGAAACCCCATTTATTTAATAAACCTGGTACTACTTAAAGATGCTCCAAACACAAAAGTTTTCACAAACTTTTCCCTGTTCAGGAAGGTGGAACCCGAACCAGCTATGCAAGTGAATTCATGCGGCTTAATTTCGTGTCAAAATATGCCTATAGTGGAAGCATTTAGGAAGTACAGAACTAAATACCTCCTCAATGTTACAATATTGTCATTTCTGACATATAATACATTATTGGATTTATCGAGACGCTCGTTCGTTACCTCGATTATTACAACACCGGAAACATCATGGCAAAAAAATTAGTAACGGAAACATAGAGTTCGGACAGAAGACCGTGCTAAAGCATCCCAGCTCGATTGCATTCTAGGAGGATCGCACCAATCTCGAGAAAAAGTTTGCTCATGTCGTTATAACGGCGTTGCCGTGGCCTCCTTTGCTTCGGTTAGGGCTCGAGACTCGTGAACGTAAGCTACAAAGTCTGCACCTTGTGCCTTGGCAGCCCTCAGAAACCCGCTGTTTGCAGTAACAGTCACCGCCTTCAACTGATCGCCGGTGCCGAAGATGATCTTGGACCGTTTTCGAATTTTTCCGCGGAGGGACAAGGACACGGCACGCACGGACGGCTTGTCGGGCACCACCGTAACATGACTCAGCAGTCTCTGGGCGGCGGCCGTCTCACACGGGCCGGCCATGACGCGCACAATCGTGACAAAGTCGTCGTATGCGGACTGGCAGCAGACCAACTTCCGTCCCGACGAAGCCGCTCTCGGCAAAACGTATCCCGGCAGATCGCCTGCCGAGGAAGCCTCGCGCGACGAGTCCCGTTCCGACAAATTGCTGTTCGTAGGCACCCGTTTGGTGAACGCGGTGTCTGCCAAACAACTCTGCCCCGACGAAGCTTGTGAAGTGCGGTCTGACGAACCAACCTCCGACGAACCAATGTTTGACAAGCCCAGTAGTTCGTCCAGCGCCGGTTTGACCGGGTTTTTCCGTTCGTTCTCGGCCTGTTCCGTGAGGACGTTTTCGCGGAACCGGAAGTGGCAGCGCCCGTTTGTGAGGGCAGAGGCGTACGCGATCATGGTGGACACGTCGAGGTTCAGCACGGCGTCTTCGGGAACCTCGCTCAGCTTCAGCGTCGAGAAGCCCTCCTGGCTGTCGTCTGTCAGCGTCAGTTCGGTGTTGTCGGCTGAGTCATCGGATGCCGACAGGTCTTCCAGACTCACCACCTGTTTAGAGAGAAGGTAGGGCAGTATTTACAGAACTTATATAAACTTTAGAAGAGTGAAGGCTGGTTCACGCACAGTTACGTTTAACAGCAATCAACTGTGCTATGAACGCTTGCAAGGGCTTACAGCGAGATAAAAATGGAGCCATATATTGGGAAGCCCTGAAACGCTTCTGGTCTGCATACATTTTATGCATAGTTCTTTCACAGTGTGCTTGAAATGGTTCCGACAATGTTATAAGCGACCGTTTCTCAGATTGCACATAGATTTGATCTCGCAAATACTGCAAAACCTTCAGCTATACGCAGGTCAGAAGGATTCCAGGCCCTCCTGATAGATGGCGCTAGTGTGCCAGTGTGTTCCCGTCTAGATGTAGTCAGTAGAGAAGTCAATCGCAGTCGGAGGCAAATGTGTGACCCTACCTTGATGTTCCTGAATACTTCATATAGACATAGGCTGCTCTGCTCATGGGCATGGTGGAAATAGATCAAACAAAGGACAGCAATTGTTCTAAATTTCGTGGCAACTCAAGCATACTGCTTTGGCTATGCTCCATCTTGCTTTAACCGTGCGCACGTTTGGTGCTGCGCAATGAAGAGAACTCTGAAGCTTGGTAGATGCATTATATATAGCAGGGGTGGCCAAGCTGCGGCGAGCCGCATGCGGCTCTTCGCGTGGTCAAGTGCGGCTCGCGGCTCCCTCCCCAGCTCCCCCATCCCCTTCCCTGCATCAACTCCTGGTCACACGAGCACTTCCCCAAAAAGAGAAATGGAACGCGTTTTAAATTGAAAGACAGGTTGCGGTTTGGTTGTCTCTGTGCTACTGTTACCTTCCGCACCGTACAGTTTAACTGCTTTTGACTCGGATAGACTGAAAGTAGTTCGAGTTTCATGTATTGCTCTGCACAAACGTTTGTCCCCCCGTCCCGTCCCCCCCCCCCCCGCGGCTCTTAGAAGTTTCGTGGTTTTTGTTTGCGGCTCTTAGGCTGTGTCAGCCTGGCCACCCCTGATATATAGGATTCCATGTTTTCGGAGTTTATTTTTCATTAAGTTCGGAGGCTGTTTTTCAGTTTATTTTTCACTAAAAATTCAGGGTTTATTTGAGGTTTTATTTGGGGTTTAATATTACTGTTTTCACATTTTCATAATTAAAGATAAAAATATATATTATCTGGACAGAAACATACATTAAATTCACATGGAACTAACTCAGCTGTATCATATGATATGTTTGCAGCTGCAATTGGCATTGGGGCCCTTTCGATTGTCAATACAGTACAAGCTGTCCCACAATAAATCTTGCAAACAAGCGTTGCTTCGATTAACATAAATACTTTGAAATAAGCAGATATGGACGTAGTCGCTGGGAAGCTCTAGCTGCCCTGCCCCCTTCGATGAAATCTGCAGGTGCATAGCTTTCACTCTTATAAAAGCACAAGCCCTCCTCCCTCTGAGGAGCCCAAATAGTATGCCCCAAACTGGAAACCGCAACAAAGGCTTTTGTCGTGGTTCAGAAATGCAATGACCAGCAGTTGGGAACGGATTTCGACGAGATAAATGCTAAAACTCTCTTTTGCCAAGAGCATAAGACTTCAAAGGAAACTAAAGTGGTCTCTCCTCGGGAGTACCGACCCTGTACTTTCGTGTAACTTATTCGTAAAACAACATATTTTTTGCTTTTTTTTTTGCCATCCTGACTTTGAGATTTGGAATTTTTCGAATAAATCTGAATTGGGGAAAATTTTACCAGCGATTGTTCTTCAGAGTTTTCCGGATTTATCTGAAAACGCGAAACCCTAACTTTATACTCACGAGTCACGACAAAAGGTGAACCTTTCACAATACACTACTGTAAAACTAAAACAACAGTATACATTGTAGCGAAAGGGAAAACAGTAAGCTTAAAGGAAATAACGTTGTGTACCCGTAGCTGCATCCGGTAAACCTCGCAGCAGAATTATTCACGAGTGAGAAGGGTTTTTCCACTTTCAAGGTCGGAGACTATTTCATGGCCTCTTTAAAAAGTTTAAGATGGGTCGGCAACCTTTTGCAGCGGCGAGACGAGTCGTTACGAAGCCGACACGGAGGGGGCTGGGTGGCAAGTCGCGAAGAAAAGGCAAAAAGGAAGTGAAGACGTTCTCTGCCCAAGTATTGGGATGCCGGACAATGCCAACTGAAAGTCAAAATTGCGGTGTTGTCCCTATGTCTGTGTGAGGAAGCGGCAAGGAGGTGCCTTTCTGGTCTCCTGCCGGATATCGCATGAACCATCCTTGTGGGTTGCCAACGCCTGGTTTAAGAACTACAGTAGGCTCGCGATAATTCTAATTCGGATATTTCACTTCTAGTTAATTCAAACAAATTTCAAAATTTTGGTTGTCCTGCTATGGTTTTATAGTATTCATAAGCCGCTTAATTCGAACGGTGTTTTCGTGTAATTCATACTTAGTCTTCACAGTGCACAAGAACAGACACACCAATTTCATAATTATTGTTTATGCGGCCTCGTTGAGTGCGCCTCTTTTCGAGCAACGGTGCACTGCAGAGAAGCAACACCTGCGGAGCTTACTTCCACAGGTGTTGCTTCTCTGCAGTGCACTGATGCTCAATGAGAACCACACTCAACGGTACTCAAGCAAGGAGCACATGAGCTATGAAATCTGGCACCACGCGGAAATTTTCACAGCAACTTACGTGGACGCTGTGACGTGGCGGCATGGCATAAGTCCACGTCACAGCGTCCACGCAGGTTGCTATGAAAACTGCCGCGTGTTGCCCGTTTTCATATTTGTTCATATTAGACAAATTCTTGGCCTGGTGAACAAACTTAATTTTGTCATGTATTGCCTAAACAGTCCAGGATAAAGAAGAGTTTTTAGGGATAAATAAACTTTTCTCATACATTTCACAAATGTTTCATGTTTTATACCTGCTTATGATTAGTAGGCCTATGTAGAGGAAATCATCAAATATCTGCTTTGTATGTGTCGCCATTCATATGGCCAATCAAAATTTTATCTTGCATCATATTTAGATGAAGTTCTGATATTTCAAACTTCTGATAATTCAAACAAAATTCGTGGCTTCATCGAGTTTGAACTAATGAGAGCCTACTGTATTTATGGCAAAGAGTTATACAGTGATGCAAAGACAATGTATGCTTGGAATTCTGGTACAGGCATTTCAGGTACTGGACTAATTTAGATAATGCAGTAAAAAACAATGACTACCACAGACAATTTGTACTGTATTAGATGCCAATACCGAGGCTCCGTGTCACACCCGTGCCCATGTCGCGGTGCCCGCCAACTTCCAGCAAACCGTTATCTAAAACAAACTAAACATGGTCCAACACAAACAGGGAACACAAGTGGCCAGAATCGATACCTAGATATCGAGGACATAGCGCAGCATTTTCTTTGCCACTGACCGAAGGCCGGCGCGGTGCGCTGCGCCAGCGTCTGGCCAGGACTCGTGTCCTCACTACCCAAATGCAAGCCCCAGTCAGACACCTGGGCGCAGAAAGGGCCACGACTTGTGTCCCCATCCACACCCCCCGCTGTCCTCCGGTAGGTGACGCAGAAAGTTCAGCGCTACGGTCTTGCCGTCTATGAGGCATTAGCAAAACTCTATGTCCAAAGAGGATGCGTGTCTGCTGTTGGGTGTCTGGGACATGTCTCCGACCAGCGCGTTTACCGTCCCATCCCGCCCGTGCATCAAAAGCAGACCCCAAGTGGCAACAGATTGCGTCACGGGAGCCGGCACGTCGTTCCTGTCGCGATCCTGGCGGTTGGTCGCAGAAATGCCGGCAAAAGAGACGGGCGGACACGAGGCTCGCCGTCGTCTCAGCGTTCCAACTCGCGTCTGCTTCCGTCGCCGGCGACTGTCTGGCTGCGGAGCGACGTGCGGTGGAACAGGCGTCTGCCGCTCCTGCCGCTGCGACACTGCCAGCGTCGCGACTGGTGACGACGTGACACCTCTACGACGTCGTCGGGCGTAAATCGAGGGACCGCTTTTGAGGATGCGGTGTAAACGCACCAGTCGGAGATGTGCCCCAGACGCCGCATAGCTGGAAAGAAGGCATACCTCGGCACCAACGCCCTCTATGATCTCCCTGAGCGGCTCGCCGACCGGAAGCGCCGTCCAAATCTTCACCTCCGGGATGCGGTAGAGGTGCGGGTGACACACCGCGCAGTCCACCATGTCGCGGACCTGGTCCAAGATGGTCCGTCGGCCGTATTCTCCGTCGCCCAGTGACGAGGTCAGGAGGGCGTCGGGGTTGCGGGCCACCACCTTGATCCAGGCCAGTCCGTTGGACGCCACCACGTCCACGATGGTCCTCTCCGGACCTCTCCTCGAGGGCGTTTCTGGCGCCTGGGGGGGAGAAGTCGTGTAGCTATCCCGTGAGATGGGCTCTACATACAATCCTACGTATGTAAACTTTCCGTCGTGCCATAGCGCTCAGTTTAGGACGTGGGTCCCTCTGGTTGCAAATCTGATGCCGAACCAACTGCGCTAACGATGCGCGTGAACAAAGCGAGCTTGAAATGTCGTCGCGAGGCAACGAGCACGCTCGCACATGTGGCGGGAGAGAGCGCAGGAGGCAGGGCGACACGAATAGTAGGGTCAAGGATGGGCTGTGCGACCGCAAAGAACTTTGTGTTCCACTCCCGCTTCGGTGCTAGCTTTGGCAGGGCCTTCTTTTGGAGTGGCTATGCACCACATTGTTTACACCGTCGGGGCACAAAATATGTACCTAGTGCATCTGGGCAGCATCCTCGTGAGGAAACAGGCAATGCATTCTACGTTACCACTGCCTTTGCCACAATAATCTCGGAAAGGGACAAATCGTTTTTCCTCTTTTGGGGGTCAGATCTTGTTGTTCTTGGACAGTGACCACCCGACATGAAGGGTTAAGACACCATAATCCAGTCCAATCCAAGATCTCTCTAGGGACAAACTGGAGCACCAGAACTGCGCTGTCGGCGGTAGAAGAAAACCAATCGGGTCAGGCGTAGAGCCTACCTTAAAGGGCAACTCTGGTCAAATTTCGTTGTTGAGAAAACAATGTCGTCCTACGTCGTATCATCTGAAAAGCCTACACGTAAAATATTACGACGCAATTCTGCCTAAAAGTTTATTAAACCAGTCAATGAAGTAAAAGCGGCTCCACGGTCACCAAGATCCGCCCAATCTAGAGGGCAACGCACAGAGGAGTGCAGTTAACGCCGCTGTGTAGACACAGCCAACAGTGCACGGAACGTCAACAACTGGAAGAATTGTTTTGTTTGTTTCTTACTTTTCGAGGCGCGGAGCACGAGGGCGAGAGAGAAAAAAGAGGTTGGGGGCGCCGTCTGCCGACATCTCCGTACCACGTGATGTCCAGTAGTTGACAAGCAGGACCAATGTTGCCCGCCGCGGGCAAAGTTTCGGTTTCGTTTTGTGATTTTCGTTTAAACGAGGTTTGCAAGAAAAGTATTCCACTTTTCGGAAAACGAATTACATAGAACCGTTTATTAGTAGTTTTGACATGACAATTACCCGTAATCCCAGAATTGCCAGAATTGACTGGAGTTGCCTTTAAAGGAAACTAGAGAAACACCCGTACTTGTCTGAAAATCTCAACAACCGTTCAAAAAGCCTTTGCAACTTTTCCAGCCTCTCAAAACCTGGCGTCGAATGATGGTGCCTATGCTAGCGTAGCAGACTCGTCTGAGCAAGGAGATGCCAAGAGCAAATGAAAGGATGGCAGTGTCATCTGTTGTGGCAGCCGGTAACTATTGAAATACTTTCTGTCTAAACACATGAGCAATATGTACTCAAACTGTTAAATATTTTATTTGAAGACTACCTGATTTCCTTAGATTTTGCCCTTGCCGTGATTAGTAAAACCGGTGGCAAACACTGCTGCGCATCTGTGACCTAAATAGAACAAAGACATTCAACATTATGAAAATCTGCGGTGACCGACTGAATGACCTAATTTTCATACCACTGTCCTCCAAAGCCAGCGATTTCACCGATTCAAAACTAAGACGGTGCTTGATTCTGGTGAAGATTATGCACCCAGCAAATGTCTAAGGAGGGAGGGTCTTGATGAAAATAGTCCTCACTTAGAGCAAAGATTGCCAGAAATGAGTATTGTACAGTTTTTAAACACTTTTCCATTCTTGACACTGACAAACGTGCACCGTGTCCCCGAAAACAATCTACAGTGTTTTTTTCACCGCAAAACTAAACTATACGCATCGCCGAACACTCAGTCTTCACCCAAACGTAGCGCTAGCAGTCCGGGCAAGACGCTAAAGTTTCAGAACTAACAGTTCTTATTCAAAAGATATGAGGGATTTCCTCAAACGTTCAATGAGGAAATGGGGTATGTTCCCAGTAGCCAATGCCATTCATCTCCGAGTAATATCTGTGGGATTCGTCAGTGGCCATTTTCTCACCAAATATTTTTGAAAATCACTTATAGCTTTTTAGCCCGGTGACGGCAAGCTCTGGAACTCTGGCATCTGTTCCGGACCGCTAAAGGCCCGTTCACACTCTTGCGACCTCTTAAACCTGGGTTCCTTAAAACTTCTTAAACCAGAGGACACACTGGCATTGTGGCGCCATCTATGCGGTGACCCTGGAGCTGCATTTCACAAGAGCGAAGGTTTTGCGGGATTTCCGAGGTCAAATGTGCGTAATACCCATAGAAAGGCTCGTTTATAACATTGACAAAAGTTTTTCGAGCCAAGAAAGAAAGGATAATGCGCGAGAGAAATTAAAAAATATGCCGGACTGCCGAGTTTACACTGCTACCCAATAGATGGCGCCAGTGTGTCCTCTGGTTTAAGAAGTTTTAAGGAACCCAGGTTTAAGAGGTCGCAAGAGTGTAAACGGGCCTTAACGCTACACTTGGAACAAGACCAAGCGTTCAGCGACGATTAGTTTGTTTTTGCAATGAAAAAAAAACAAAAAAAAAAAACTTTTTGGCTTTCTGGTTTTTGCTAGAAAGTCTGCGGATCACTCGTGACATTTCATGTTCGAAACGCAAGCAAGAGCGCACACGCACCTCCGGACAAGAGAACGGCTTGAGCACATCCACGAGGCCGTGGACCGCCAGGGAACAGGTGACGACGGACGAGAGGTAAGCCAAGTTGGTGCAGCGGAGGTGCTCCCCCTTGATGCTGTCGGGGGCCTTGCACAGCTTCCTCAGGAACTTAATCTCCGCCTGAATCTTGCGCTGCAACTTGCTCTTGCCGGGGCACACGCTGAGGCCGTCGCACTGCTTCAGCAACTTTTCGGCGCCCTCAATCTTCTCTAGGACTTTCTGTCTGGCTACGTCGACGTCCATTCCTCCTGAAAGCGAGAAGCGACGTTCGCTGGAGTTCATCGATAACACTCTTCATCGTTTTTAGAGCTAGGGCTCCGCGTTTCCAGGATTGGTCTTTCCTGAAATTCGGAGAGTGTATTCTGAAGTTCTTTTGTCGAAAATTTATTTCGAGGTTCGTCAAAGTTTACCTTTTCGTTAGATTCCCGGTTCTCTTAAACTGGAGTTTAATTCTGCTTTGTCCCATATTTTACAAATATAAAAATAGGAGTAGGCAATACCCAGATACAAACACGCCCTAAATTCGTGAGAACTCGCTTGTGTCGGCCAGATTTGGAATTGGTAGCCTTGACATTGGCAATACAGTACTAATTGTCCTAGGACAAAACTCGCAAAGAAGTGTTGCTTCGAAAGAGGTTGATACTTCAAGATCGCTAAGTTTTTGATTGCAGTCGCCGGAAAGCTCTTTCTTTTCCTATCCCCTCCCACCACTCCACCCTGCAGCTGCGCAGCGAAGGGAGTAATAAATGAGCTACCACTGCCCCCTCTTCCTCCCATGAAATCTATGAGTCAATAGCTTTAAATGTTACGAAGAACAACCCCTCCTCCCTCTAAGAAGCACAAATAGTGTGGTCCAGACTGGATACCTGAACAATGTTTTTTGTCGCGAACCAGAAGTACAATGACCCGTTGTCCTGACATACCTTGAGAAGATAAACCGCAAACCTCCTTTGTGAATAGTCGGAGATTAACAAAGAAACTAGAGTGGCCTCTCCTCGGGACCATAGACCTTGTGCTAGATCCCAAGCACTCCCATCCCCGAAAAATATTCCTGGCTAAGCCACTGCAGTACCGATTATTCGGGTTACACGGACGCTTCCTCCGAGCCGGGGAGTCCCGTACCCGTGGCCTGCTCTTAAAGAGAAGCAGAAAAACTCCTTTCAAAAATGAGATAGAGGTTGATTCTAGCGTAGTTTTATCCCTTGAATCTGAATACAGTCAAACCTCGATGTAAAAAACTTCTATGTAACGAAACCCCTGATGTAACGAAGTACATAACTTTTTCTAACCGCAAGTGTTGTGGGGGCCACTGGTTTCCCTCCCCTAGAAGGCGTAAGCCGCGGACGTTCCAGGCGAAGCCGTCTGACTTCGAGCCTGGTCGCTCCGTATCGTGTCGGAGAGTGCGCCACCTTGCTGGCCTACTCTCTCGCACTCCTCCGCGCGTCTCCCGTTTCGGGCGGACCAGGGAGACCGCGCGAGGGAGAGTCGGGCCTGCCCTCCGAGTGGACGGCCGTGTGGTCGGGGAGTCCCTGGATTGGACTCATGGGCAACGGGTCGAGTCGCGGCGCGACCTCGTCCGACCGGCGATGACTCCACGCTAGCGATTCCCCTGGCTCTGACAGTCGGCGTCCCCACTACCTGTGGACGTCCGTCTGCCGAGAGCTCTGGCCCCGACATCCTGCGACGACGTTAGCGGCGTTAGCTCGTCCGACCGGCGATGAACTTCCGCCTCATTTACTGCGGATCACTCGTGACATTTCATGTTCGAAACGCAGCAAGAGCGCACACGCACCTCCGGACAAGGAAACGGCTGAGCACATCCACGAGGCCGTGGACCCCAGGAACAGGGTGGACGACGGACGCAGAGGTAAGCCAAGTTTGGTGCAGCGGAGGTGCTCCCCCTGATGCTGTCGGGGGCCTTGCACAGCTTCCTCAGGAACTTAATCTCTCCGCCTGAATCTTGCGCTGTCAACTGGCTCTTGCCGGGGCACACGCTGAGGCCGCTCGCACTGCTGCAGCAACTTTCGGCGCCCTCAATCTTCTCTAGGACTTTCTGTCTGGCTACGTCGACGGTCTGATTCCTCCCTGGAAGCCGAGAGCGACGTCGCTGGAGTTCATCGATACCAACTCTTCATCTTTTTAGAGCTAGGCTCCGGCAGTTTCCAGGATTGGTCTTTCCTGAAATTCGGAGAGTGTAGTTCTGAAGTTTCTTTTGTCGACAATTTATTTCGATGGTTTCGTCCAAAGTTTACCTTTTCGTTAGATTCCCGGTTCTCTTAAACTGGAGTTTAATTCTGCTTTGTCCCATATTTTACAAATATAAAAATAGGAGTAGGCAATACCCAGATACAAACACGCCCTAAATTCGTGAGAACTCGCTTGTGTCGGCCAGATTTGGAATTGGTAGCCTTGACATTGGCAATACAGTACTAATTGTCCTACGACAAAACTCGCAAAGAAGTGTTGCTACTTCAAGATCGCTAAGTTTTTGATTGCAGTCGCCGGAAAGCTCTTTCTTTTCCTATCCCCTCCCACCACTCCACCCTGCAGCTGCGCAGCGAAGGGAGTAATAAATGAGCTACCACTGCCCCCTCTTCCTCCCATGAAATCTATGAGTCAATAGCTTTAAATGTTACGAAGAACAACCCCTCCTCCCTCTAAGAAGCACAAATAGTGTGGTCCAGACTGGATACCTGAACAATGTTTTTTGTCGCGAACCAGAAGCACAATGACCCGTTGTCCTGACATACCTTGAGAAGATAAACCGCAAACCTCCTTTGTGAATAGTCGGAGATTAACAAAGAAACTAGAGTGGCCTCTCCTCGGGACCATAGACCTTGTGCTAGATCCCAAGCACTCCCATCCCCGAAAAATATTCCTGGCTAAGCCACTGCAGTACCGATTATTCGGGTTACACAGACGCTTCCTCCGAGCTGGGGAGTCCCGTACCCGTGGCCTGCTCTTAAAGGGAAGCAGAAAAACTCCTTTCAAAAATGAGATAGAGGTTGACTCTAGCGTAGTTTTATCCCTTGAATCTGAATACAGTCAAACCTCGATGTAAAAAACTTCTATGTAACGAAACCCCTGATGTAACGAAGTACATAACTTTTTCTAACCGCAAGTGTATGCACGCCACGTATTTTTGACCTCTATGTAACGAAGTCCCGTTTGCCGAAATTTCGATCTAACGAAATTTCATGGACAATTTGTCACAAACTTTTGGGTACCAAAGGAGATTTTGGGAAGCACATGCGCTGAAATGGGCCCCCGATAAAGCTCAAAGGGTGAAACGGGCCGAACCTGGCGAGTGTGGTGTACTGTACAGAACGGCTACTAGAGCCGCCGCCGTTTCGTCCGTCGGCGTCGTTCGCACTGAGTAGTTCGTTTCGAGGCCTAAATAAAGCATGCGTTTCTCGTTGTCCTTGGCGATAGAGCCTCGAAGGCGATGGAGCCGCCCCTGACAACGTCGATTACGACGACTTTCTATACGCCGACTCTGCTGTCGTTGCGACAGAGGAGGTGACCGATGAGGCGATAGCTAGCGATGTTCGTGGGAACTCGCAAGACTGGGACGACATCGAACCTGATGATCAAGACACCTGCGATGTGCCCAGTAACCGTGAAGTGGTGGACGCAATGAATGTCTTGAGGCGGTTCGCGATCCCACAGCAAGACGAAGACGCAATGCAGGCCGCCTGGCTATGCGAACGTCGTGTGATGCCAATAATAATGCCAAGAGTGGCTCAGAAAAAGGTGATGGACTACTTTCAACCAAAATAGAGGCGTCCTCGGTGACTTTTGTTCACCCGAAAAACATTTGTGGAAACTTTCTTTAACGTTAGCCTCGAATTTCTATATAGCGAAATTTCAATGTAACGAAGTAAATTCCGAATTTTACCGACTTCGTTACATCTAGGTTTGACTATCACATTTGTTTTCCCTGAAGGTGTAACTAAATGTGAGAAAACGCGAAAAAAAACTATCAGTCGTTACGTCATAAGAGAATCTTTCGGCTGCCAAACGCGTGTCGCTTGAGGGCCGCACGTGCAATTGCAAGCTTTCTGTCACATTCAATTGGGGCGCACCACACGGCACCGCGCTGCACCGACGGACGCGTCGCGTTCAGATGGTCGTGTTGGTGCGGCTGCACTACGTTCATTTAGGACTTCGTGACACTGGCGCGTTGCTGCACCAGCTGCACCGTCGAAAGGAGACCGTGCAGCTTCGCGCACTGCGGGCCGGTGCGGCCTTGAGTTAACGCTCTCTGCCTCCTTCGGCCCCTTCTTTCCCTCGCTTCGTCTTCCTCGTCTCGGTAAACATGGCGGCTCTGGAGACTCTCGCTAGATGGCGCGCGCCACCGCCCCACTCGCGGTGGATTTTGTTCAATGGTCCACCCGTTTATGTTTTGCCCTTGAAGTGACCGCGCCAAGCGCGTTGCACGGCGGAATGCTTCGTGTTCACTTGGTAGTGCGTCATGCGCTGCACCCGCGAGGTGGCGCGGCCTTGGGGGCAGCATTTTCTCGGTGCTGCGTGCGCCCCAATTGAATGTGACATAGGTATACTCTCCCGCACTGGCACCAGTCGTGACATATTTTTCTGCCCTTTTTAGAAATGGCAAGAGTGCGTATGCATAGCATTATTAGGCGCTGAAGAGACGCGAGAGGGGAGATTCCTAAAACTCCTTTTGTGACGTCACGCTCCGGGAAGGAGGGCCTTTGGCGGTACTTTGAAAATCATTTTCTGCAGCCTCCATGCCCCAAAAGTCAAATTTGGGGGTTTCATGTGCCAAACCGACGACCGGCATCTGGCGCGCCCCAGCGGAGGACTGAGGATTAATTTCGACCACCTGGGAATCTTCTGACGTGCAACCGAAAGCTCGGTTACACGGCACCTTCTTTGCAATAAGCCTCCGTCGGATTGCGGGCACCTCGGCGAGGATTCGAACACGCCACCTGGGGATCCACAGGACGGCGCTTTGCCTCGGAGCCGTCGAGGCGGTTAGCCTCCATGCACCAAATAAAAAAATAATTTGGATATTCGAGATTCTGGAGGTAAAATGAAGACGATTTAAGTGTGTTTCCTCAAATACAAAACCGCTTCAGCTTTAAACGTAAGCCCCGATATACGCCGACTGTTTGTCCAATGCCCAAAATAGGTACCGAAAAACACGGAGCCTATGAAAAGATATGAGCCCCCGAAAAAACCACCCCCACTTCAAAGAAAGACAAGTCCCAAAAACACGGAACCCTATTTTTAACCAAAGGAAGGTAACGGATGGACAAAAGCATGGGACAGTATCCTCCGATTTGTTCCCAGGTCGATCACCATACGGTGAGGCACATTGCCAGCCAGCCAGAGAGCTGCCAGAGATAATTTTTCATGTAATGTCTATGTCAGGGGTGGCAAAGCTGCGGCTTTTCCTATGTTACAGTGCGGCTCGCGGCTCCCTCCCCAACCTCCCCCCCCCCCCCCCCCTCCCCCGCCTCCCTGCCGGTCACACGAGCACGTCCCCAAAAAGAAAAATCGAACGCGTTTTAAATCGAAAGGCAGGTTGCGGTTTGGTAGTCTTGTGCTACTGCCTTACGTACAGTTGGACTGCTTTTGACTTTGATAGACTGAAAGTAGTTCGAGTTTCGTTTATTGCAATTTACAAACATTTGGCCACCCCCCCCTTGCAGCTCTTGGAAGTTTCGTGGTTTTGTTTGCGGCTCTTAGGCCGGGTCAGCCTGGCCACCCCTGGTTTATGTCATGTCATCCCGTTTGTTGATATAGCTCTGAAACCGCTCAGAGTAAAAGAAAAATGGCCAGGTCTATTGAGTAAGACTGATGGGGGTTCCATACTGATGAAGCAAATTCAAGCTGCGATTTTACAATAGTGTTAAAGGCAATAAGCTTTGTTTCTAGTGCAGCTGACTTCAAATGACGTTTAATGTAAGCTAACAATCTGCTTGCTTTCATAAGCAAGCATATCGTTTACTGCTTGCTTATGAAGCAAGCAGCTATCCATGTCAGAAGTGCCCAATGCTTTTTGAAAGGAAATGGAAATGGTATGATGACTGAGATTCGAGAGTGGAAATTCAAATTTACATTTATATAACAGATGTTTTGATTTGTTTTCACTTTCATTTTTATGCATGTCATAACTGGCGCTCTTTCCAGAAGTAACATGACCCTGACATGAGACAGTGAACGTTGATGCTCAAGGCTTCAGGACCTTGAACATGCTGCGAGATTCTGTCGTCCAGGATTCAAGTTTGTTTGTTTCTTTAAATTAAATGGAGGCAAGTATATATTGTTTTGTCCAGACAGATGTAACATTTTCTTACAGTAGATTTCCATACGAATGGGATGGTGGCCACAGCTCTGTCCAGACAGAACGTTAGCAGCTGAATGACCGAGTTCCATCCATATCAAGTGCAGAACTAAAGAGGGCACAGCTTAACTGCAAATCGTCAAGCGTACAGACAGCCTGCTACAGATGGCAGTTTCTGCTCATAAGTCATAGCGGACTTAATTATCTGAAGGTAACCTCTTAAGAAAGATACCAAAAAGTAAAGATGTAGTGGATGGTGTAAGACATCCTTGTTATATCCGTGCAAGCCGCAATAGACCCCTTCCAAAATTAATGCACTCTTGTGGCACACTCAAGATACTGCACAGTGGCGTGTGCAAGGGACTCCATGTTGACTTTCAAGCGTCTGTATGAGCATGTTTGGCGGCATTAGGTGTTCTCCCATGTGCAGTGTTTTCAAAGATTCAGCTCCAAATTCGCGAAAGTAGTCTATAGATGGCAAGGAGAAAGGCTTCAGTTGGAAAATTTACATGGCGTTGCGCTAAAATTTCATCTTAAAATCTGAAATAAAAAAAAAAAAAAAACATCTCTTTATGCGGTTATTTTTAAGCAAGCTGCTGACACGCAAGAGGTATGCCGTGGTGCATCGAGAGGAAGGGCTCAACTAGGGACGGAGCAACCCGTGACAGTACCACGGAACTTCGGACTGCAGTGCTTGGACGGTACTCTACTGGTGGCGATCGTTATAGTCTAGACTAGACATTCGCTCTGACGCAAATAACCTTCGAAGGTTGTTGATATGTGCGACAGCCTTGACTCAACGCTACCTTGACTGTAAATGCCGGACAGGTCTTCGAGCCTTGGGACGCTTTGTCAGACACAGCGCGCTGACTTTGAAAACCAAGAATTGCGAAACATCTTTCTGAGATGTTTTATGAAATTACGATGCACTTACGCCGGTACAGGTGGTAATTCGCAACGTTGTAACTTGCCGCACAACAGAAAAATACCACAGCTGACGCCAACAAAACGAAAACAAGTCAGTCAACGAAATCAAGCCGCAGCGCCACAGTTCCGAAACTGAAATGTCAAAACAATTAATAATAATATTACAACATTTAATTGTAAAAAATAAAACGCGCTTAATATTACACACAAAAGTTTCCGCCATGTCACCGCGTTTTGCTCCGTCATTTGCTTTGGTCATTTGAGTCACTTGAGGTGTTAATATTGAAAACAATCATTTATTCGATATTTTACCGACTATGAGTTACACTTTTTATTATTATATTAAATAAAACCGGTCGCGATTTATGTGCCAGTGAAACCGAAACCCCGCAAACCACTACGAGACGCTTCAGTCGGCAAAAACATCTCACAGTCGTGGCATACAAGAGATGCTTCCGCCCGGCCCTGTCTAGTACCCGAACAATATTTTCGCGATGATTTCGAGGCTGTGAAGAGACGTTGACTTTCAAAACATCCGCTGAACTCGGCGTCAGTGCCAGCAGACGACCGCCATGGGTTTGTGCAAGTGCCCCAAGAAGAAAGTGACGAACCAGTTTTGCTACGAGCACCGAGTGAACGTCTGTGAACATTGCATGGTGTCACAGCATCCTACGGCAAGTACACCTAAATAGGAGTGGGTTTGGAACGCCGACCTAAGACGCTTCGAAAGACGACCAACCATGCAACCATTGGAGCTTATTTCCGAGTACTTCCAGGTCGTTCGCGTAGCTGTAACCTCTACATCGGGGCAGACAGAACAGGATCGACAGACAAAAATGAATCTCATATCTGACGTGTCGACTTGTATTTTCCCTTTAACAAACCATGTGAAATTTTTCTTTGATCAAGAATGTTTCCTTGCGATCTCGTTCGGGCACGATCACAGCTGCGAGAAAAAAAAAAAGCTAGTCACGAATTCCGTCAATCGTGCATAACTGCGCAGGCGCAGTTACTGAGCCACCGCCTGCGGGTCCACGCCCATCACCGTTTCCCCTTCCACGTTTTGGTTTCACGTAAAGAAGTGTGCGTGTTTACATTCAGATCGGCAAGCCTCAAGATTGGGAAGCTTAACTGAAAGTACAACTCACTGCACCCCAAACCGCATCTTGTTCAAAGACGCATGCTTCAATCGCCACAAAACACGAAAGCAGGACCAGAAAACAAAACCTCACCATGCCAAACAGGAACCAGCCGTTACCTGAAAAGCAGTACTTTAATAAGCTCGCAGCTGTGTTTGAGATGTCAGCATATGTCTGTTTTGCTAGCTATAGTTGGCAACAAGCTAAGAATTCAGAAGCTCTGCCTTCAGCATGTGCTTGTTGCCTTCCACCAGCCTTTGGCTGCATGTGCAGCAAAGTGTTATCAAAGGCAGAAAGCTTGCACTGGAGGTGGAGCATCTGCTGAATTCTTAGCCTGTCAACGACTATTGTGCTTTCAGTCTGTGATAAACCATCGTGACCCTATATACCAGCTCACCTGTCTTACCACTCTAGCTTTTTCGAATAATTTCTGATCCCAAAAGCAGTGACGTGCAAAAAAATAATTTGTTTCATTGAAATGTGGAGAAAGCTTTTCAAACAACCTATTGCTTCAGCTACAGCAGACCTCTGTTCTGCATTACCATGCAATAAAGTTCGGACGAGAGGATGACACTCAATTCTCATGAGTCATCACCCTCAAACTCGCAGCGAGCGTGGGCGACGAGCACATGCGGTACTGCGTGCCGCCGTAAGCGCTTGCACGCCGTTTACTCAATGTCGCCACTTCATGTACACACCAAGGACAGTGTGCGTGTCATTCGAGGTCTACCGACCTGCTTGAAGCCTAGTGAAATTCCTTCACCGATCTCCGTAGGCCATTTATACTAGAGAATGTGGCGCCACTTCAAACAAATACTTGGTGCAATGTTGTACTGGAGCGCAAACACTGAACCAGACGAGACCTTTGTTTGTAGCGGAATTCTCAGCAAAGCTACCCTCTGAATCGCATTGATGCGGTGCATAGTGTGCGATGCTGTCTGTTCCGTTCCCTTTGCAGTGCATTGTGCAGAGCTACCTCCAGTGGCTTCAGGACAGCGACTATGACCCCATTTGCCAGCTGTGCCGACAGGGACTCTCCACCGACGCGTGCACAAGGCTCATGTGCTACCGTAAGTCTTGAAGATGTTCACTGCACTATCGTTTAGTTTGGCAAATCTCGCCGTCGTTCCTTCTTAAGCTCGTGCCGTTCTGAAGCCTGTATTCTGCTTCACCTTACGATGACAGCAAAGGACGCTATCTGAGCCCATCCAGTGTCACGCGAGTGTCACATGATCATCAGGAGGGACGCAGCAACGTGCGGGGCATGTGGTCAAGTAATGTGTTCACAGCTGGCTGGGATGGCTCGTAGCATCCGCTGCGGTCCATGTCGTGAGGTAAAACAGAGTATAGTCTGATTTGCCACTTGCCCCTCCTCTGACTGTGGCAGCTTGTTCAACAACTCACCTTCAATTCTTTTATTGCTACTACCATTTACCCCGGTCTCGGGTAATTCTCCCCATGATCAACAATAGACCCTTTCCAAAACCCAGTCCGACCACTCTGACCACTACCGTCGTCCGAGCATGTGACATCTGTGCCACACTAATGCCGGGCTTGTGGGGGCTGATGAAGAAAGAAGTTGAAAGCATATCCCCAGGCAGATAACACGGAGCCTGTGCATTTGATACATCAGCACAGCCTGACGTACGAGATAGGTGCAAGCGCTCCGACGCCGTTCACTTGAGACCCGCGGTCTACCTGCCCACTCGGCCTTACAGCCCCCCGACGCAGAGAATTTAAACGAGGGCTTTACCGAGGTCAGCACTTCGTACTGAACAGTCGTTTCTTCATCATTATAAATAGAGAATGAACTGCACGGTGAGGAACAGATTATCATCTGCCGTTGAGAATGCAGAAGTGACGCTACCTGATGAAAGTTTCATTTTCATTACCCCCATTATACTTCATTCATTCCTAAGCTGACGGTGCAGTGGAAGTTGTGTTCGTCGAACCAGTCGCACGTTTTTCCTTCGCCACACAGTCACCCTCCCACCCATACGAGACCTGCGCAGAGGCATTGGATTGGTCTCGCAAGCGCACAGCTCCCAGTGCACCGTCAGCTTAGGGGTAGACAGAACATAATACGAATTCAAAAGTTCAACTGCCATTTGAGCCATTAGATGGCGCCAAAATTCGAAAGGGTTCCATTAGGAGCTTCCTACGGTACTCTACGTTGCCCCGATATATGCGATTGGCGCACGCCATCTTGCAGACGTCTTCCACTGGAACTGCCTGGACCGCCACTGCCAACAGATGCCGCGCCACACCGCACCAGCCGGTTTCGGCTGTCCCACGTGCGGGGCGGCCGTGGTGCCCGCCACCAACGTGGCCTCGCCGGTCGCAGACGCGCTCAAGCTGCTGCTCAGGTCGACTGACTGGGCCAACGCCGGCCCGACGTCGGCACCCCCACAGGAGACGACGCCAGTGAGTTGTCGTGTTGCCTAGCACCAGACTCGTACAAAATACTAAAAAAAGTATTTAAGTTAAGCTACAGAATACGTACCAGGCTAACAAGGAACCGAGTACAGTACTAAATACCCAAGTTTGAAAAGTCTCCGAGTAGAGTACTAAATAGTCATAAAAGTAACTTGTTACTTCCAAAATACTCTATAATTACAGATTGCTAAATTGCTGTAAAAAGAAAAAAAAAGAAAAAAAGCAGCTTTATACAACAGGTTTTTTCCTCGCCCCAATCAGTGCGAGAGAAAAGATGTCCTCTCGTCCCCACCCTTCACCCAGGGGTTGGAGGATTATCTTGGGTGGAATAAAAAAAAACACCCGTATGCAGGAGAGGGAACAAGCTTCTTTGTGCTAACTTGGGGGCAAAAGATAAGCCGCCATCACACAAAAGCGATGTCTCCGGAGTTGAATCTAACTCACCGCCGACCTCCTTCCGAAAAAAGACAGAAGTAACTTACAAGTAACTTAAAGGGTAACTGCAGAGAAAAAAAAAAGTGTTTTTTTAAACAGCCTAATTGGGACAAGTATGTCGCAAAACAATGTTTCCACAAAAAAGAAAAATTTTTTACAGAAATATTTATTGTGCAAGACTGATTTTAGTTTGCAGCTATTTCGTCCGTTTTAAATCGCGCGCCACAAGGTTGGTATTATACGTCTCGGAGTGACGTGCTATATCAACTCTTCTCGTTGGCTAAGACAGAGGTTCTCAAAGGGGGTCCGCGGACCCTTTGGGGTCTGGGAAGGCATTGAAGGGGTCCGCGAAGCCCTGCCTAATCAGTCAAGCCTGGAAATAAAAGTTGTATTTTTTTTAGATTGAGAAAGAAACGTTTCAATTTTCGGGCGAGTTGAATGAATCCAAATGGAAGTTTGGATTCATACCATAACAAACAAAAGCTTCGCCATTCTTTTCATGGCCGCCGAAGTCTCTGCTCTCGCCTGTCTCGCCTACCTTGACTATTTCGTGTTGACCTAGGTGCTTGAGTGAGACTTCCTGAAGTGAAGTAGTGTGTGTTTAGCAGCTGGCGCAGGTGTTATTGATAGGTAGCGACGCGGGCTTTTTGGCTTTCATAGCGCGGTTTGTTACTTCCAGTTTTTCTCTTTGCTTTCTTGACGTTTTCTTCTTTTTTTTTTTTTTCGCGTTTGTGCGTGCAAGTGTTGATATATTCTTAGATGCCAGCTCCTGTAAAGCGGCACTGTTGCTCTGTAAAGTGGTGCCAGATGAGTGATGAAGACGCACTGGATGTCGAGACGCTGCGTGCGTCGTTCAACTCCGCAGCCAAGTCAATCCAAAAGTGAGGGGCAGGGCGTACTTCTCCGCGCGGGTCGAAAAAGCGGGAGTTTCAAATGTGGAGAGGTTCTGACTCGGACTAATTACATCCTGTCGCGTAAATATTGCTACAAAAAAGGTTGTTTTTTTTTGTTTTTGTTGTTTTTTTTTTTCGCAAAATATTTTTTTTTGTGACATGTTTGTCCCAATTAAGCTGTATAAAAACACTTTTTTTTTTTTTTTTTTTGCAGTTACCCTTTATCCATTTGCCACAGCGCGCGTCGCGCGCTGCCGGGCCATTTGTCTGCATGTTTTTCCCCTAAAACAGGGCCACACTAGGCATGAGTGTTTGGCTCGTATAATAAGCTTTTAGAGTAAAACTCAGTGTGGAAAACAAGAAAACATGTTTGTTTACATGCTTAAGTGGGTCACTCGAGTCTTTAAATCAATAGGCCCTCACAGATTCTTCTTCCTTCTAATAGAGATTTCTTTTGGCGAAGCTCACGGGTCTTTTTGTTCAAGGACTGCTCCGATTCGGGAATTTTAGGCTTTCTTCGATTTTAATGAAACATGGCTCAGGTACTTTTCGAGGTTGCATGATCGCGCAACGAGATGCGGTTACAGAAAATCGCGTCGCACTTCTTGACTGCAGGTTTTCATGTAAAAGAATGTCGAGTTCCGAGTCGCAAAGTTTTCTTTTCTCGACAGACCCCTTTTGAAAGTGCGCACCATCTTCCAGAGAGATGCCCCACTCCCGAAAAATAACCCACCCCTATTTTTGGCCTGATTTGCTTTTTTTTTTTTTTTTTTTTCAGAAGCACCGAAGGATAGCCCACTTTTAGTAATTGCAGGGCTTTGGCCATTGGTGCGAAATTGTGTTACTTAGCCACGGTAGGAGATAAACGAACATTGCTGACTGCGGAGGACAGTTGTCTTTGGTTCACCGCCCCTCCCTGCGATTACTAGTTTCATGGGTCACAAAATTGAAAACTAGTATTTTTTTAACTTTTCTCATAGCACACCGAAAGTTGGCCCACTCCCTAATTTCACCCAATTTGCTTTCGATTTTAGGTGGGCTCTCTCTTGGGATATTACGGTAGATTCTAGTAGCTGCAGCACCAATTACCCCGAGTCCACCGTCGTTTGTGCACATACTCTATGCGTGTATTGGACACAAGGGCTGCGTTGGCACTTGGCGTGAACTCTGCTCAGCCCGGTTCAAGATGTCAGCGGTGAAATAAACAGCGCCAAGAAACGAAGGACAAGAAGATGCAGATGAAGTACACACTTGAAGCGCGGCACTTAGTGTGTGTACTAAATCTTCTCGTTCTTCGTTTTTTGGCGCCGTTTTATTTTATCGTTAACATGTACCACCAACTCGCCCAACTTTCCACAGTATCGGATCAAGAACTGAGCGCTGCATTGACGTTCGGCGAGCACTCTGATCCCAATCGCACTCTTTGTGCCCAAGTAATGGGACCACCAATGCTGCTCGGCGGGGTCTCGAAAAGGGTCTATCTTTTACGAGTAGGCGGCGTTTACGTGAAGATGGCACGCGTGGATGTCTCGTCGATACCCTTTCAAACTAGTTTTCCTTTACCCCAGTGTTGGGAAGTATATTGTACCTAAAGTACTACTTGACATAGGTTTAGAAAACTTCTACTTTACTTGAAGTACATTCTCTGAGCACATACTTGTGCTAAAGTATTTTTTTTTTTTAGTAATTTATGAGGAAAGTACTACTCTCGACTTCAAAGTACATTTCCCTAAATTTTGTGTTTTTTAATTTGTATCACAAAATGATGCTTTGTCAACTCTGAAGAAATACTGGGAGGGCAAGTATAAAAGCCCTCCAATACCACACACACACACACAGAAAAAAAAAGGCGTACTGTCGTGTGAAAATGCGCTATCGCCTTTCGAGACGTCATCTGGTGATCTCTCAGAGTGAAGTAATGGCGGCTGTAATATCGATGCAAAGAAGTGCCTTGTAAGTTGAATGTTTTATATAGTTTGTCAGTGGGAATAAAACTACTTTTTGTCAACTTGACTCTATTCATTATTTGCCACCATTTCCGAAACTTACTGATGTACCCCCAATTACCTCTAAAGCAATTCATACTTATTCAAGAAAAAAAAAAATGTAAGGGCACCATGAAAGATTGTGTTAAAAAGTACTTGTATTTACTTTGAAAGTACATTGTATTTGTAGCACTTTACTTCAAGTACATTAGACCCAGTGTACTTACTGCTTTACTTGAAGTAGACAACCTCTCGTTTACTTTGTACTTTACTTGGAGTACCTTTCGTCCGCATTGTTTAGTAAACCTATCGTCGGAAAACTATCACAATATTCAAGCTTTGTATTCGCTAGATATGTAGCAGAATGCCTAGGGAGTGCGGCTATGGAAAGGTTCTTGTAAGAAGTCAGTTATTTCTCTAAATTCTCTCTTCTGCAAAATCTGTCAACTTTTTGGTGTTCTGTGTCTTCGACAAAATGTCAACATTTTTTATAAAACACATCTGTAAAGTGACAAAAGCATTCCATAGCCGCACTCCTTATTAAATTTCAGTCAGGAAAAGTGAAGAACGAGTCTTCTTTGTATTGCCATTATCAAACGATAGGTTGACTAAAATGGAATTTATACAGTCGACTCTCATTAATTCAAACTCGAGGGGGGCCGAAAATTTGTTTGAATAAAGCAAAGTTTGAATTATCAGGAGTTTCTTCCCATAGATACGCATAGGATGGGACCTGCACGTTAGTTTGAATTATCCGAAAGTTTGAATTAAAAGATTTTGAATTAACTTTATCCTAAACATGCTTTATCCAACGCTGCCTCGCCCTTGCAGAAGAAGGAGCAGAGGGCGGCGGCCGGCCCCCAGGGCGACCCACCCTCGGCGAACGGCAGCCCCGCCCCTCCCCTGACCCCCTCGGTCCCCTCGCAGTGGGGGCCCAAGAGCCCCAGCGGAGCGCTCCCCACCGCACTGCACGGGAGCACCTCGTCCGAGAACAACGTCGGGGCCTATGGCTCCACCGTCAACAGTGAGTGGGTAGTTTCGTGGCGCTACTGTGGTGCCTTGAATGCATCTCCTACTAATGTGCTTACCGCGTCCTTAAATGTAGTCCCCCGATTTCCGCCTGGCGACGTCGTAGAGGTGTCTTGACGTCGCAAGTTTGACAGGCCACGGAAGCTTTGGCAGCCAGGAGTTTGGGTGCCACAACAATGGCGACACTCCCTGTTCGCTCCCACTTTTTGCCGTAACTTCTAGGACCGACTGACAGTACAACGTGCCAGCTCCTGCAACGTCGTTTCATACTTTCGGTGCACGAAAATGCAACAGTTGAAAGCGCGTTCCGGGCTTCGTAGCAGTACCCCATCCCCGAGTGCGTAACGGTGTAGCTGTTGGAGCGTTATCATCGTTTTGTCTTTATTACTCTTTAACACGATGGGAATACACAATGGCTACGAAAAGCGTGGACCACGAAAGGAACACGTGCGACATGACGACAGCTGTACTCACAACTGAACTTTGTTACTTGAAACGGAAAAGAGAAAAAAAATGCGTAACACGTCACCATCAGATTACACGGCGTGCACGAAGCAAGGCGCCCTACCCGTGGCCCTCTTCGTCGAGGGGGAATTACTAGACACTACTTCTGTTGCTCATGGTCAGGCTCTCGTGCTTGCTAGAAACCAACGTTTCTATGGCACAAATTGGACGAGTAAAAAAATGGCCCCTTTCCCCCACTATCGTGGTAACACAGAATGTTGCAATCGCAGCGCGGTTGTTTTTGCCACCTCAGTCACTCCAACACCGCAACTCTGAGAACAAGACATACCTGAATGGAGAAAATGAAGGACTTGCACCGCGCCGCGCTGGGGCTTTCTCGTGAACAGCGCTATCCAGAGAGCGCACCAAAATTAAAGAAAGAAAAAAGAAAGGGTATGCGCGCTTGGCAGAAGCCCTGAAGCTCACTCGTTTAGTGTGTGCAAGGAGCGGAGCGCGTCGCCAGTGTCGCTCTGTTTGATTACGCAATGTAATCAAGAGTTGCTCGGATCTGCTCGATCAAGACGTTTGCTGGCACTCGTGCCCCCATCCAATCAGTGAGGAGACGAGCGCTGCGGCAGCTTTCGGCTGGCACTCGCATTTTCTTTCTTTGTCACTCAAGTGAGAACTGGAAATGGTTAGGTGCCAGTTATGTAACACATTCTGTATTATAACTTGAAGCACTAAAGTGGTTTTCGATATTGCCTATTTATGGTGCACACTCGGTCTTTGCTCAAAGCGTCCTAGAAAACCCAAAATCACGATCGTGCACGGCCTTTTTTCTTATTACAAAAGCGACGAGCCTCTTTTCTGAGCTGTATCTCGGATAAAAGGGCGTGTCATAATGTTTGGTCGCGTTTTTTTATTAAAAAAAAAAATTGCACATGATGGTATTTTTTTATACTTCCTAGGATGCTTAGGCGTGAGGATCGAGTTATCGCCATAAAATCACAAGCTCAAAATGCACTTTACTGTCCCTTTAAAAGTGCACAAAGAGTATCTTGTCCAGTTGTGTCTTAAAACTATACTTTGTCTCACTACAACCGTGTAGTGTGTGGAGCCATTTTGTGGGGAAGCATTATGTACCTTTACGTCTGGGGACCGGTGCTCAAAGGGAAATCCGATGCCCATCCCATCGCGCGGCCGACGGCTACCAGCAAGGGCAGTCGCTATGCCGGGTTCGCCAACGCCATACTAACAACGATGATCCCGGTATTTAACAGCGTTTATTGGGAAGCAGGGGTCCCCAACAAGACACTGCGATCAAGCGAGCCGTGGACAGAGTGCCCGCAGCGCCCACCGACCTGAGAGCCAAAGGAATATTGTGAGCGGAGTCATCGTCGGTGGGCCGAGCTCACGCCGCCACTCATCGTCGCAGGAGTTCAGGCCAGGGCTCTCGACAGACGGACGTCCACTAGGAGGAGGGCACGCCTGACTGTTTGAGACAGGGGAAACGCTCGGGGGTGGTCCAGTTGCGCCATTTGCGCCATTTTGATCAATTTCTGCTTGCCTGCGCCTTGCTGCGCCCAAAGGGAATACTGTAAACGACTAAATTTTCGCGAGGACATAATTTTCGCGAATTTCGCGAATCGCCTACGATTCACGAAAAATAAGTCCCGCGAACAATTCGGGCAGTATGTGAACGCTACGGAAGCTACAATCGATTCGCGAAAATTAGAACCCGCGAATGATTTCAAATTTTCAGCCCGCGAAAATTAAGTCGTTTACAGTAATTGTGCCAAACTGCTCCAAGGTGAACAAATCTGCGAACGAATTGGTTTTTGGAAGAGTTTTCGTCTGGCAACTGTGGGAATCCAGTGGGGTTTGGCCATCACAATCCAATCCAGGTTTCCGGCTCCGCGACATTGTTTCTCAGGGTTCGCACCAATTTTACCGACATTCCTAACGCATTGCAGTTTTAAAAATTTTACTTGCATTTCAAAGCGCACTACTGAAAATTAAAAAACACAAATAATTCTTTTTTTTTCTGCGTGTTTATGTTTAGAAGTATGTGGTTCCCATTTTGTTTGCATGGTCGGTCGGGACTGCTTAGTTATGAATTATTGCCTTTTTTCACGTCGAATGATTTAAATCCTTGATCGTACAACTCGTTAAAATGCCTATACTTTAGGAAAAACTCGGAATATTTTTCACGTGATAAGACTTTGTATAGTGCTAATTTACCTCTCTATCTAGAGCAGGAGTCCCGAAGCCCCAGCCCACGGACATGCTCCGTCCGGCCCGCAAATAGGCTGCGGTCTTTCCAGTGATGCCTGGCTCGTGGCCGGGCATCACTGGAAAGACCGTGAGAGGAAGCCCCCTCCAGCGTTCGCTCTGCAAAAGTGGAAAGAGGAGGGAGGAACATCCACTTTACTCTTAAACTGTCACCAACTATAGTACAGCATAACTGCTAAATTTGGGTTTTTAATGGGCATCACAAAAGTTAACTGATCGCATGAATACATGCTGGTATCACTAATAGGGAGCTGCACCGAATTTCTTCAAACGTACGTGTGTGCTGCTCCAAAGCTGCTCCAGAAAGCGACTTTTTCTGATATAAACATGCTCCATAACAAGTATTTTTCTGCTCCAAAAATTGCTCCAAACTCAAAGCTGGCTGGACCACCACTGAACGCTGGCGTTGAGTGATCACTGGTCGGACAAGCTCGTACGCCACGACTCGACCCGTCGCCCGGAGTCCAATCCAGGACTCCTCAACCACACGGCCGTCCACTCGGAGGAGGGCAGGCCCGACTCCCTCGCGCGATCTCGCTGGTCTGCCAAAAACGGGAGACGTACGGAGGAGTGCGAGAGAGTAGGCCAGCATGGTGGCGTACTCTCCCCGACACGATACGGAGCGACCAGGCTCGAAGCGAGACTTCACCAGGAATGTCCGCAGCTTAGGCTTTCTCGGGGGAAGGAAACCAGTGGCTCCCACAATCACGGCCAAAGCTACCGGAGAGAGAGTGTATCCCGACCTGTTCAAGAGGAGGGAAAGGAGGAACGGAAAATCCCAGCCCTTCTCACCCGTTCCTCCTTTCCCTCCTCTTGAACAGGTTGGCATACGCTCTCTCCCCCGTAGCGTTGGCTGTACTGCACGGTTTTAGTGAGACAGAGTATAGCATAGCCATCAAGGAAATAGAAGTACCATGTTCTATATACGCCTTGAATTCTTCGCACATACTGCAATTTCGCTACTGGTGATGAGGCACATTTATTATTTGAAGGGGCACTCCCAATGACATAAGTTATGCTACAAAATTTATTGTGTACAACACCGTTTGCTTCTGAATGGAGCGCCTTCTTGCAAGGCGCAACTTTTGCAAAGAACCGGTTGACTACACTGAATGTCCACGGTTATCGTGCAGGTAATGTGACGTCAGCGCGCAAAGTGTTCACAGCCACGCAGAGCAGCTTCGTGACGTCTGCCCCTGACTATGACGAAGACAAGTACAAGCGGCGTTCGGGGTTCGAGCTCTTGTCTCGCTGGATCAAGTGAGTTCACCGCTTTGTTGGTAACTCTAACAGTCTCCTCTTCTCCTGAATCCAACAAGTTAAAACCGTTTCAGTGGTGTGTGTGAACCAATATCTTTTCTCATCAAATCGGGTAATTCAGCAGCTTTACTGACTAGTACCAGTTTTTAGTAGTACCAGTACCAGGACTAGTTTTTAAGTTTTGTGCCAAAACTTAAAAAATATCTGGTGCACGCTACGCATGTTGAACCAATGCAGCGTCATTCACAGTTGCATAGAGCAAGTCTAGATACATTTTGCGACGTTCCAAGCTAGGTAATTGACGCAAACTTCTTAAAAATTAATTTTTGCACAAACGCCGGATACAAAAGTCGTAAAGCGTGTCGAGAAACACTTCTTTGTGTCGTTACCATCAAGATAGACTTTGTGCGTCTAATTTTTCAAAGTTTTAAAGAAAGCGTGCAAAATTTTAAGACATCCCACGCGATTACCCACGGGCAAACTGCAACAATAATAATTTTATTCACGTGAAAATTTTAAAAATCTTGCGCGCTTTCTTGAGTTAGATATTCGCTGAACCCGGCCATCTAAAGACACAGCCATGAAAGTAGGCTTAAAAACGTGCGACGAAAATCGCGGATTAGGCGGAATATGGTTTACCGGAAGTGAAAAAAGGCACCTCGTGAAACCACCCTGCCACGCGGCTATGCCTCGCTCTCGGTGCAGGTCGCGGACGGTGCTGGGCGGCAGCAGAAGGCGCGACCCGCACGCCTTCCTCAAGCGCTGGGTCATCCTGTCGCTGCTGCTCGTCCTGGCGCTCTTCACCGTCGTCTACTTCCTTATGCACTGGGGACGGGCGTCCGCGGACTCGGACCCGCTGCTCGACCCCCGCTTCAACCCGGAGATCCACGTGCGCGACGAGCCACGCCCGGACCAAAGTCTCGACGGCGGCAGGCATCCGGCCGGCATCGAGCCCCGCTAGACGATGCTCCCTCATCCCTGGGTCCTGGTTTCCTTCAAGCCGCGCAGCATTTTGTCTTTGATATCATAATAATAAAGCGGTACGTCTGGTTAGGCCTTGCTGGAACGTTTTCGTTTGATTAAAGCAGGGGTCTCAAACACGCGGCCCGCGATTTTCTAGGACTCGGCCCGCAGGCCAACTGGCTACGAGTCCCGGTTCCCATGTCTCAAGCGCTAGAAATGGTATGCGCCATAGTGATCTGATATCTTCGATTCATTTTCGCTCGAAAAGTAGTTCTGCTCTTTTAACATACTCAGATAGTTTATACTTATTTGTGTTCATTTGCCCTTTGTTTCGCTTTGTTTTTTGCTCCTCAGCTTTTTGTGATGTACAACAATTCCGCTACTAGATAGTAGCGGAATTGCTACTATCTAATAGATAACAGCTCGCGCTGCTAGCACGAGCTGCTCGTTGAAGGATGCATTTGAGCTGCGTGAGCTCACGTCTGGAAAGCCAGAACTGTCAAATTAACCGGTTGTTTTTTTTAAAGACATGTTGAGGCTTGGTTAATTCCCGAGTGAATTGAGCAACGAGAACGACGCTGTACTTGCTTTCTTGTTCCATTACAAATGACAGGATCTTGGCGAGGCGGTGTCATTTTGAATTCTTGTTATCACATCAGGTCAGGGCCCAAAGTAGCCATATAAACAGATCAAATCTAAAGATGTCACTGGCAAAACTGAGTTTACGAAAAGCATAAAGCATGTTTCTTCTCATAAAAATCTTTCTAATTTATGTAAGCCCTCGACCTTTCCGGTGTGGGCTATCTGGCCCCCACACTCAAATGAGATTGAGACCACTGGATTAAAGCATGAAATGCCTTGTTCTCAAAGGCTGACGAGCAGACAGAAAGGAGGAAACTCTCTTAATTCTTCCTTTCCATTCAAGAAAGATGAGGCATCTGCGGGGAGTGGCTCGGTGTGTGAGGGGGCATGGAGAGAAGGAAACTGGGAACCTGTTTTCTGCCCGGCAAAAGACGATTCTACAGGTCGGTCTTTAACGGAGCCCCCTCCCCAACCCCGAAATTTTGTTTGTCTGTTTGTCCATGCATTTCCTTCTAAATTTAGCGGGGGAAGTGATGTCACAGAACCTACACACTGATTCGGTTTCTCCGCAAGATACGACGGGGAAATTGCTGTCGCAGAACCTATGCGCTAAATCAATTTCCCCGCTGAATTTAGCGGGAAGATTGACATCGCCTGACCTGTTGTCCCAAGACCTGTACACCGGTTCAGTTCGCTAACTTTAGCGGGAAAATTGATGTTGCGTGATTTATGCACAAGGTCAGTTTCCCCACTATATTTAGCGAGGGGTGATAAGAATATAGGTTCTTCTTCACTCTCCCAAAAGGACTGTTTAATGTCTTTTAAACAAATTTAAATTATCACTCCTTACATGCTGGATTTCTTTCACCATAGGTCTTTGAAGAAAAGGTTGCTGCCAATTTTTATTATTGAAGAGACCGAGAGTTTGAGGCTGGTGGAAAAGAACCTCGTGAGGCCCATATGATGTGTCGTGTTCCAAAGTAGCTAGTGGCTGCGTGTATTTTAATGCGAAAGCATTAACTGTCTCATGGAGCGAAGCCAACGTTGTCTGTAGCAGCGAAAAATGGCAACTCAATTCCCGTTGGCTGAGTGAAACGGCACCTAAAGTTCATTGGCCAAAAGCATGGCAACGCAAATGCTTCGTCACGGAAGCTAGCAGGGCTATAAGGTCAAAGTGGATGCGCCTTAGAAATAAAACACAAAGAAAAGCACAGCAATGCAGATGCATCGCCACAGAAGCCGTGGGGCCAGCACAGGCGCCGCACCTGCGCAGTGGGGGAGCGTGATGTCGCTGCCGGAGCGCCACGTGAAAATGGAAGACGCGACGCGCTGCTTGTAGGACAGATGCGTAGTGTTTACAGGGCTAACTCTTAGCACTTTTGTGACTGCACCTAGGATGTTGCCTCAACGTCATTGTGTCACGTGATGACTGTCATTAGCATACGTTTTTCACGTGTAGCTATGACATCAAGGTACACCCAGGGCCGTTTATACGGAGAGTCTGGCCTTCTTAAAATGACTTTGATAGTCTGGCAACCACAGCAGTGTAGTTCGACAACCAAGGGATGGCTATTGCCGTCCGCCATTTTTAGGGCTCTGACTGGGGAATTTCATGCTATTTCTCAGAAATAAAAAGAAAGTAACGCCATTTTGTGTTGTCGCGGAATCTGCTGCTTCTAGCGGGCACCAAGCTCCGCCCATTGGCCAAACGGCTCTGCGTACACCACGACGTCATAGAGGACCTGTAGATGTTATGCATTAGCGAGCCTTTAAGTATACCAAACACTTGCGTTATTTCATCTTTTTTGCTGTTGAGGTTTATGATTTCTCTTCAGCAAGTCTAACTAAGAGGATTGTTGCCAGGAGATAATCCATTTCCTGCTTTTATCCACAAGCAGGGCCATCTGTTCTTGGGGTATGAAGAAAAGGAGTCGATAACGGTGAGCCTAATAAATCCGAATGATGGGAACGAGGTCACCAAATGTATCGGGCCAAACTGCCAATGGCACGACATTAAGCCCTCCTTCAACGTAAATAGTAACGCAGAACAGGCCACACAGACCAGGAGCAACGACACCCAGTTTGAGTAACTTTCCAACGTCCGACAGAACCCCATTTGTATGTTTTTCTGGCTGCCATAAAAATGTACATACAAATTTTTCATCCGTTGTTTGCCCTGCCGGATATTTGGGGCCAAAAACTACCACCCGATGCAGATGACATGTTGGGTCGTCGCCCTCTTTTACAAATGCATAGCCTCGATGAAGAGTTGAGGCGGGCCTTGGTGAAAGGAAGGCGTCCCACGAAATCCAGCGGCAAGTGTTCACGTGAATTAGCACGACGGTCATCACGTGACTTTCTTTCTTGATGGTCACGCGACACCGCATGACACCGACGTCACAAGGAAACACAAGGTGTTTTTAACTTGCACTGATGTGGTCTGTGCAGGCAGGTTATACGGCCAGGGGGACGTAATGTAGGGGGATAATCGTCGTGATAAGCCGGTCAATGAAGTAAAATTTGTTCAGCAACTTTTTAATTATTGAAGATAAACACATGGTTCCAGTCAAACTTGCCAAGCGTCGTCGAAAACCATCAAAGGAAATTTAAGAAAGATTTGGGGTCCGTGGGAAGCCTGGCGGTGCACCGACGTTAGCGCTCGTGCACAAACGCGAAACTACTAATGCAAAGACGCGCCCACGTGGTTTTTCTTATCCGCAGTTTTCAATTGCAAGCATTGCGCTTGCTGCATGACTGGCAACCTTGGCGCACTGCTGCGCTACCCATGTGGCGTAGACCTTTTTTTCAAACTTACTGATTTAATGAGTTTCGACGACGCTGAGCAAGCTTCCAATTGAAACCACATGTTTATTTTCACTACTGAGAAAAAGGATGAACAAATTTTTTGTTAATTATCAGACAAGCCCCAACTCGCCTGCACAGGCGACATTGGTGCAGGTTTCAGGGCTTCTTTAAAACAAATCTGTAAAGCCCTTGGGGCATACCAGACGGGCAGTATTTTTTTGCTCAGCTGCCCCATCTGGCTCTTTCTTGGGTGGGCCTAACCTTGGGCTGGGCTTGAAAGGAGTTCCTTTGCAACTGCTCATTCACCTCTCCGTGAAGTAGGCACAAGCGACTGTTGTGTTCAGCTTCCCTGGTTTTGCTAGTTTCATCTTGTGGGAAGAGGGTATTTCTAATCGTGCACCGCAAGTGCACACCAAGCTTTACCATTTAGCACCAGTGCGCATGTCGGCTAACCCCTATGAACTGGCCTGCTTGCTAGGAGCAGCGATTGACACTGAGGAACATCCGGGTTAGCTCGATGAACTCTGGAATTGCACTCACTTTTATATGTCGACATACATGCTTTCGTTACAATTATGGATAAACCGCTCAAGCAGTTAGAAAAAGTTGACCTATATTTGGTTTTGAATACATATAGTAGTCCTTTACAGCCCAAGTAAAAAAAATAAATTGTGCAGGAGTTACTTCCCCACTCTCAAAAGCACTAGAGGTTGTTAGTTTGCTGGATCAGGTTTTCTTATGGCTCCCTAAAAGGTGTATCAGCAGGGTTTCACTGTAGTTGCACTGCAATGTTTGAAGTTTGGTGTTTCTGAATCGCACAGCTTTTTTAATTAATCGGATCCTCTTTATGGTAATGACTGAGCTATAGTAAAGATGTGTGCACAGTAGTAGCTCCTCCGCAAGTCTGTTTCTTAGGGACAGACCTCCACTTTGTCAGCGCCTCAGATGCCCTGTACCAGTATTACCTATTAACATACTTCAAGCACAAACACATTAGGCCGAATGGCATGAACCGCCAAGAATGTGCCCCCATTTTCGCATTGAAAGTATATCAGAAAATCCTCGATAACTAGGATTTTGTGTTTTTGAAGTTTATTTCTCGTGAAATTCAGAGGGCCTTTTTCAAAGTTTATTGTTCGCTGAAAATTCGGGGTTTATCGGAGATGATTTTTGTTAGATTCGCAATTCCCTGAAATCCAAAATTTATTTTACTGTGTTCCCAATTTTCAAAAATTCAAAAACAAAAACAAAAAAATTGTGTATTATAACGTGTTGTCCTGAAGTAACTGATGAGCTAAAAGGCAAAACTTTTTCATCGGTAGTTCGAAATTTCAAAGGATACTGAAGTGGAATCTCCTCAGGACCACTGAACCTGTGCTCTTATAGAGTTCATTAAAAAAAAAAAAAAAGTCTTTCTTTTGTGATCTTGAAATTTTGAGTTTTCCAGATAAACCTGATATACCAAAAAAGTTACAAGCAATTTTTTTTTCTTGGATTTATTTGGAAACACGGAACCCCACTTTTAACTTTAGAGTAAGATAAGTTAGTTCTGAAGCCTTGGCATCTGGTTCAGACCACTAGTGCAACATTTAGGCAGAGAATGAGCATTCAGCAGTGCATAGTTTATTTCTATGATGAAACATTTCTGGAGGGGACCCACCGTATGTCCGTATTTACTATGGAGATGTTCTACTGTATGCAGACCAGGAGTCTCAAACTCATTCTGGTGTGGGGTTTCAGACGGTTCACCCCCGGAGAGGTCAAGGGCCGAGGAGGGGACGAGGGATTATGTTTTAGTGGAAAAAGCAAAGAAAAAAAAAACAGAGGTTTGCATGCTGCAAAGTGGCTGAATCTCTCTGCAGCACATTTCAGACTTCCTAGAGAGAAGACCTCACGCTCTTTGCTGTTCATAAAGCTGCCGCTTTAGTGGCGACATTTCTAGCTTCGATTTATTTACTTTGGGCTTATCCTTAATGTGGTAATAAGGTTTAAAATGACGCCGCGCCGCAAATGTGTTTGCTTTTTCATACGAACAAAAGATCAGGCACACTGCCGTCGCCGAGCAACTTGGTTCTATGCGGAGCGCAAAGTTCGTCTGCTTCTTGCACAGGGGTTGCGATGATGCCAGAATGCCGAGCTCCTATTGGCCGATTGAAAAAAAATATTGGGTAGACCTCAAGGCCTCTAGCATTAAGGTCTGCCCACCATCCTTTCAATAAAAGCCAATCGGAGCTCGGCGTCGTTCTGACGTCATTGCAACTCCTACGCAAGAAGCAGACGACTTGCTGTCTGCATAGAGTTTAACAAGTCTAGAAAAAGAAGAAAAAAAATCTGTATACAACAGTTTTTGCTTGCCTGACAATTTTTTTAGCAGTGTTATAAGACAATTTTTATGTTAGAAACTAGAGCTCATAGTTTTATCATTAGAAGTCGCTCCTGCTGAGCAAGACTTCATGCAGCTGAGGTGCGTGTTAAAAAGCTCGCGCTAGCAGCATTGTTGTGGAATTGTCGTACATGTAAGTAACACGAGAAGCAAAAAGTAAGACGAACCCCTACTCAGCCCAAAAGGAGAATGAAATAAAGAAAAATATGTGAGCAAGTTAAAGAACAGAGCTACGTTTTTAGCGTTAATGAACCGACGACATGAGATTAATATTTATGGAGCATATAAGGCAAGCAAGTGTTCCAAGATCCGTCTTTGATGCATCCAGGGGCGAATCCGAGGGGGGGCGACGGGGGCGGCCCCCCCCCCCCCCCCCCCAAACCATGTCGACCCCCCCCCCCCCACCTCCCCCCTTATCGGAGGGCAATTTGACATGGGTGGACCCCCCGGTGCACACGAAAGAATGGGAGAATAGCACCCTTAAAAATTTTCCGCCTCCGCCCCCCCCCCCCAAAACGGAGCTCTGGATCCGCCCCTGGGTGCATCGGAATTTAACGAGGACCACGCCAATCAAAGGTCAACGTAGAAAATGCACAATGACGAGGCAGTCGAGCAAGCGCAGTGATTGGTTGAGGTTGGGGGAAAACAAAAGCATGTGGGCACAATTAAGTGGGGGGGGGGGGGGGGTAAACAAACCACAAGATATGCAAGGAGCAGACAAACTTGGACACGCTGTATAGCGCTCCAGACATGGGAGTGGGGGGTTTGCACTTGTGGGTTGCGGGCCGTGTGTTCAAGAGCCCTGGCATACACCATTAAAAAAAATGCCTCCTAGGAGCTGTCGTCTTTACCTTCCGAGCTGTGGGACACGTTCCGAGGATGCACAGGCATTTGAAGTACCGATATAATGAAGAACTTTATTAAAGAAAAAAACCTACTAGGTATATTGTAAGACGATCCTACTGCAACAAAAATGGACCTTTTACCAGTAAGCTTCTGAGCATGTGTACACTACCGCTGTCGCCATTTTCGCGGGCACCAGGACGATGCACTGCGAAAACGGCGACAGCAACTTTGTCAGCATCTACCTTTGCGCATATTTAGTCTATTTTGTTGCTTCGGTTTTAGTATCTGTAGTATGGGGTATAAAAAGCACTGAAAACCGACACAACAGCATGATGCCAATGTATTTTGACTGGCGGAGGCATGTTGGGCTGCTCTTCATTTGTAGTTCGCAGACAACTCCCCAGACGGCGTTCATTACTCGAAAAGGTCCATTGAAGATGGCCTTTAATGCGTCGTATGAGGCAATGAATCGATAACTGCCGGCACATGGCAGCACGTTTGTCTGTGCACTTTCCTTAAGTTTCCAGCGGCTCGTTTAATCTCGAATGAACTCCGGAATATTTTTGTCGGTTAATCGCTCGGCAGTCAACAAAAATCCATGCCGCACCATCTCCAGGAGTAACGGTGGACACACACATGAAAAGTACCACTCGCTTTCACAATTACATAACCAAATATATTTACGGCCAAATTTTGTTTTGCATTGTCAAGGTACAAGCGCCACGTACAAGTCAATTTACCTCTGATCCAACTCGCTGAAGCAACACACTCGTTGCTGCATTTAAAGAATCGGATCGTCGTTCTCCAACAAAAAGAAAAAGCCCGGAGCAAGAAAAAAAAAACACAAGCTCAACTGTACACTATGTCAGGGTGGTAAGCCAGAAAACATGCCCTGAAAACAAAGATAAAAACATGACCATGTGCAAGACTGTCACAAAAACATGCCGAGGCATCAGGTTCAGTTTGCACATAAAAAAAACAGCGGTACATTTTTATATTATGTACGGAGCTAAGATAAATACAGAAATGCTTTCCATACTGTTTGAAAACAACTAGTAGCCCCCAAAACATGATGCTTGAGGCATTGGCTATGCAAACGCATGTCATCAGATATCGCCAGTTTCACAACATGCAGTGGCTTCGGAAAGCCAACTTACGTTGGCGAGACATGTGTCGAGTAAAAGCTTACGGTTCGAACTGCACGAGGGTAAAAACACTTGTCCAACTAAAACTGGGAAAACTTTCGATGCATCCACATAAAAAACCCTATAAATAGGTGCGTCATTTTGAACCATTCCCTCAGCTAAACTGTGAGTGAACGAAACCCACAATGTTACTGAGCTACGAAACTAGCAACCGGTGCACAAATACATAGCGCAGACTTTGCCGCAAGCCGCAACATCCGAAATTGTGGTCGACGCTTGCCTCTTGAATTCCAAAAAGATAGCTGTGTCAATAGATAAGTCCTACCGCTCCCCCGTACGCTAATTGTGCAATGACAATACGCAACTGTCACTACTCTATCTTATAAGGCTGACTCGCACACTTGCGTCTCCCTGCGTCGCAACGCTTGCGACTGCTTCTGTCAAGAGAACGCATTCGTGCCGTCTTTCAGATAGCACTGGAACATACTGTAAAACCCTTAATGTTCGCGAGCCCCTAATTTTCGCGGACTTCGCGAATTGAAAAATTCGCAAAATTTAAGGGCACGCAAAACTTTCGGTCCTTAAGAGTTTTAATGTAGGCGCATGGAAGTCGCGAAATTTAGTGGACGCGATTATGTCCTCTGTGACCGATTCGCGAAAAATAAGGGCCGCGAAAATATAGGGTTTTACAGTATTCAAAATGCGTATAACTCAACCGAAGGCATTTCAGTATTTGCGAGATGAATTCTACCCATTCTCTATGAGAAACAATGACTTGTACCAATGTCCGACTTATTTCTAACTGGCGGCGAAAGACTGAAGCGTAAAAGATTGGGAAATATACGCAGATCGGAAGGGTTCTGGGGCCATCTGACAGACGGCGCCGGTGCATTATCTCATCGTAACCGGTCGGAAACGGTTGCAACACGGTCAATAACACTCAGACGTGCATGTGAGAACCAGCCCCAGACTCGAACCGGAAACAGTTCAAGAGTCACAAGCACATCACACAGGTCAACGGGCAGTGAACAGTCGACCCAAAATAAACCGAGAAAAACTACCAACGGGTACAAGTACAGCAGAATCTGACGCTTCGAAATGGCCGGGTCACAAAACAAACTGGGAGCGAACTAACTAAGAAAGGCTCCGACAGTGGCGGCAGGATCGAAGAGGGGAGGCCACGGTTGAGGCGACCGTCTACACACGGTGGGGACTGCTCCACATGGAGGACATGCTACCGACAGAAATAGGGGACTGCAGACACTTTCTGCCGCTTCCTTGCCTGCATCTGGTCGAAGAACTCTCGCACGTCTTCTTCGCGTACCACCTGCAAGAGCAGACAGGAGAAGGTCTCAACCCCTTGACCGCCAACCACGAGTGTGCCTCGTGCGTGGGTTTCCAAGCTTGTATGCGCTGTCTGGCGGAGAGCAGTTCTATTGCTCGTGCTTTGCCCTCTTCGGGTTTTGTTGTTTAGTTCAATTTTCGCCGAAAAAAAGACTACGTATTATCTTAGGGGAAAAAAACAAAAAAAAACAAAACAAAATTGATGTCTGCTGGCGCGGAGAAAGGCGACGTGTTCTCAACGAGGAAGTCGGCCTCAGCCGATGAATAAATACGGCAACTTTTATTTAAAAGCGACGAGCGTACTACCGTTCGTGACGGGCCGTACCACATTTCAATGACTCGCAGACTTTTAAGATTAACAATTAGCGCAAAAAAATGGGAACCTTTTGCTTGGCCTCAAGATGTTGTGATCCCCCTTCCTGGATGTTTCCAGCAGTACCACACAATGAAGACCTACTGGACATGCAAGGTAGCCATGAAATGATGGTGAGACCCACGAACAACATCTGGAGGCCGAGTAAGGTTTCCTTCAACTGTCGTCCACAATGCCTATTTGAATTAAAGGGCAACTCCGCTCAATTCTGAGGATTTTGAGAGAATGAGTGAGTTCGCATAAAAATAACTAGTAAAAGACACTATGTCATTTGCTTCGCAAAAAATGGGATATGTATTGTTCGATCCAATTTTAAACACGACCAGAAATTGAAACCAAAACTACGGCTCCGTACGGCAACACTGGCCTCGGGCCGCCAAGGGCATGACTATCACGTGGTACGAGATGACACAATCCTATACGCAACAACGGGCGGGACTGGGGCGGGCGTGTGCCAGGCGCAAGTGTCGTCTGCACCACACTCTTCACCACATTTTGGTGTTACGACATTCAACGACGTCTGCACAACCGCGGCATAAGCCTGGGCACGTAGTGTCCGTAGTGTGAACACACTACGTAGAGCTTCCAAGAAGCGCACGGCGCAGGCGCGTTACACCGCTGAGCGCTGAGTTGAAACGTTGCTGATGTCGCCCGTCACGCTTGCCCGGAGAAGTATAAACAAGCAAAAAGGGGCAATAATGGTGACATTTAGCTCAATGCTGGCTACGCCCATGCCGTAGCCTTGACTGCGCCGTCGGCTACACCTCAAATCGCCCGCTCGAGTCGGCCGATTTCGGCAACTTGACGAGTTGCAAAGTTTGCTGGACCGTTTAAGAAACACTCGGACGGAACTAGGTCGTAATATTTGAAGTGCGGTCTTCCTAGGTGGTACTGACTGAATTGTTTTTTCAAAAACAAAAATGAAGCGGAGTTGCCCTTTAAGTTTTGCAGTGTGCTTTATGAAAAAGAAATTAGTATGCAAAAAGTTAACACGCAGCATTTCGGTCTTGCTTCAAATTAGTATAAACAATATAAAATCCCCCGAGGCTGCGTTGCAGTCGCCCATTAAAGGCCGGGAAACAATTCTCAAGAGACACTGAATGCCCAAAACATTTTTAAGTGCCCAAATAAAACACCAGGGTTCATAGCAACTGAGAAGAAAAAAATTCAAGGGTTTTTAATGACTTTCAAGGTCCTAACAAAGAATTTTCAAGGACTTGAAACAACACTTTTTGAGATCGTAGAAAAAGACAACACCATCTTTCACATCATGGAAGCACATCTTGTACTGCACACAAGTAAAAGCAAGCACATTTTTCACAAGCAAATAGATGTATTGCACACACACGGAAAAAAGGGGCCTATTTTCAAACAGTGGACACCAGATTAAGTTCCCGAAGCTTTCCCTTCAGGTTCTCATCCATTTCTGCGAGCTCCAGAGTCTTTTCTTTTGCCGTTTTTCGACGACGTCAATGGAGCTGGCTCGATGCGTTGCTCATGAACAGTTGTCGTCAAGTAGCTCCGCACGGTACTATGCGCCGTAGTCGCTTTCATATTCTCCATGTGTTTTGTGCTCTTCATGTGACTTTTAAGGGCCGACTCCCCCACTGATGACACGTCAAACGTTTTCCCACATGGCTTGCACTTTGCCCGATGCGAGTTCGACGTATCTGGAGAAATCCACTCCTTATAAGCACCACTGCTTAATCATGACTGCTGGAAATTGCACTTTCCAGGCATATTGAGGCTGCAAAAGACGTGACTTTGATTATCCGCACACAATGTTCCCAAACCGAAGGTAGGCTTAGCTTTCGTCGTTGCTGCCACTGGCCGTACATGCCGTACGGCGTTGTGGCTACAGAAGTGGATTGGAGTGGATGCCTAGGTGGCTCGAGTACGTAGTTGCCAGGCGTTTAAGAGGCATTCGCTAAAAACTGGCTGAACGAAAGTCTATAGGCTCCTTGCACTGACGTCACATCGCATACTTTTGAACACCATGTAAGAGGAGGAGAGAGAAGCTGCTTTTGTAAGAATTTTGAGTGACAGGTTAATCTTCTGGGAGGAGAATAGCGACGCCTGTGCAAGTCCGGGAGGCACAAAGGACGATCCTGATAAGAGGAGAGCTCCTTCTTCCCCTTTTCTCTAGAGGGCATCGGAAATGACGTCATGAGCAAGCCACGTATTGACGAAATTCAAGGAAATTTAAGGACCTCAAAAAATTTAAGGGTTTTCAAGGCCTTGAAAATGCTATATTAAAATTCCAGGGTTTTCAAGGGTTTCAAGGACCGCTACGAACCCTGAAACACGTAAATGTAAAAAAATAAGTCAATAAAAAAAATGGGGAGGATGTGTGTTTTATTCAGGTGCCTCAAAAGCTATTTTTGGGGGGAGTTAACTATTTTTTAACACCGTGCACCGTAGTCGTGGAGATAAACATAGGAATACATTTTTAAAGGCTGCGTCACAGTCACACTTCGATATGGCTTACCGTCTTGGAGGTGGCAAATTTCTTGAGAAAGTCGGTGAGCTCCGTCTTAAGATTGTTGTAGCCTGCAAGACAGCAAAGGAAGAAAAGCAAAGCGTGAAAACTGAGAATGCGGCGAATGTGGTAGATCAATTACACGGGAAACTCCAATGCTTTCACCAAAATCATTTGTTCTAACAAGATTAAAGGACAGCCAAACCAAAGATAAAAGAAAGCAGAAGGGGCATACTGAAACACAAGAAGCATCCACTAGTAATGGGCCGAACTTTTGCCGAACTTTTCTAAAGATTGGGCAAAGATTTGGCAAAAATGCATTGTTACCAGACTTCACGTTAATATTTAACTTTTCTGGCAAAAAAAAAAAAATGTTTTACGTTTTTTGTTGTTTTTTTTAATCTAAATGCAACGTGTTTTGCCTATTGACACAATTTTTACTAAATACGGTGATATTCTACAAGATAATTGTATCAGTGTTGTTTTTGTGTGTTTACTGGCAATTTTCGTGACTTCTTGCAGAAGAAGCGTGACAACGAGGTTGGGTAGTAGCGAGTGCAGTCACGAATCACGCTACGAGAGTTTAAGTTTTAAGGCCTCATCAGTGCAAGCCTGCAAGTGTGTGTGTTCTACATTGTCAATAGAAAGGCAATAACACTGCATTCTTTCTCTGGTAGTCACCATTTCATGTGCGAAAACGAATGTAACGGTTACTTAGCCTTCACCAGAAAAGGTAACAATATTATTGTAAATATGCATGTTGTTCGATTTGAGTTTAACGTCAGCTTTGCGTGAAAGTGTGCGTCCCATATTCGCAACGTCTCATTTTTAACCTTTAAAATGCCGGTTTCTGGTGTTAGGACACACACGGACGTTTAGGAAGATGAGAAAGGTTAGGAATGTTGGATGTGCAATGCCGAGCATGATAGTTATGTTTTTAATTTTACGCAGATACACAAAAACCACGAAATAACGCTATATTAATTTGTTTTGGCACAAACTTCTTGCGAGCTGAAAACAGGATAGTTATAATTGCGCGGAGTGCTTTAAAGTAACTGTCAGTCAATGTTTCAACTACCCCGTTGCATCACTGGAAAGGTCAAATGAAAATCATGTTATCCAAAATGTACCGCATCATTTGCCACTTATGCAGTGGACTGCGTAATTTACCGGTTGAGCTTCTGTTCTTGAGGCAGAAAATATTGAAGAGAACCACACTTGCAAAGGCTCACAAATGCACAGTAACCGTGTTGCCTACTCCATATCTCGCCATAACCACTGGTCATACTACACTATACGATGGTAACCGCACGACCGCATGGCGTCCATTTGCAATCCATGGCATTCATGGCCCCATCAGCCCCGTCGGGTTCTCGCGCATGTGCAAATTATTTGCCGAATTTCTGCTTACCGAACTTTCCTTCAAAGGTTCGGCATGTGCCGAAATTGGCCAAATCTGAAGTTCGGCAGATTCGGTCCATCACTAGCATCCAACCCAGTGAGCTTGGTCTGTTCTGTTATTCTTGTTTGAAAAGTTAGGTTGACCGAAGCATCGACTAACCGCTCACAAAACCATATTGGCTAAATGCTCAATCATTTGTGCCAAATTTAGCCATCTTTTTTTAGATACATTTTTCTCATTATTCAGATTTCTTGTCTACTTTGGAGAAAGAGAACATCTAAAATGATGAATGACGCCAGTTATTCCTGAAGCTATGAAAGGAACAACAGGGTTTGTGTTTGGGAGTTCCGCAGATACCTAAATGGTTACTGACCAGTCCTTTTGGCTGAAATGCGATTTAAGTTGAATACTATTGCTGCATTTTTCCAATTGTACCCCGTTACTGAAAAAGCTGCCTGCGCTGATTAAAGGTTACCCGGTAGTGACCCTAGGCTACCCTTCAGTGACTCCAAGCCACCCTTCAGTGACTCCAAGCCACCCTTCAGTGACTCTAGGCCTTAAACACGTAGCCCATGGGCCCCAAGCATCAAGTCCCGAGCCCTATGTGCTGAGAAGCTGAGGGAGAGGAGGAGACGAGAGGGGACGTCAGAACGCCGAGCTCTGGTTCGAACGATTACTCGGTAGACCTAAAGATAGCTACCTTCATCTCCCCACCACACTCGTCAAACACGTTCGAATGCGAGAGCCTAACGCCGGACGTCGGCGTTCCACAAACTAACGCGTTCAACGTTTTTTTTTTGTTTTTAGGGCAGGATTCATACAGGATTCAAAGAAAGATATTCAAGGATAATCAAGGAATTTCAAGGCCTTGTGGGAATATTTTCAAGGACCTAACAGTAGGATGTGATGACCTTCAGAGTCCACAACACTTTGGCGTTTTTCACCAACAAGTGCGTCTTGCAAGCAGCGTTTAGGTTTGGCAACTGCGTTGGAGGCCGGACAGTGGTTTGTTCACTCGTGCCCAGAGTCAGGTAATTTTACACGGAACTCTTGCTGTGATCTTCATGACGACGGCACGTTTCGCGCTCTTCATATGGCTCTTCAATGTCGACGACATTGAAAATATTTTTGCACGGCTTGCATCTTGCACGATGCTGATTTGTTGTATCTGGCGCCACCCAGTCTTTATATTCATCACTGCACAGCCACGCACCTTGAAACCGGCTTTTGCCGGGCATTTTCTTACGACTGACGACAAAACACGAGGCCAAGGGCAGAAACAGTGCACAAAGCATTCCCGGATCAGATTGGATTCAGATTCGGATCTGCTCCAATGTGGCCAACCATCCAATGAACATCGGCTAAATCAAAATAAATTGAACTAACCTCGACAGAAACAAAAAAAAAAAAAAAATCTATAAGCATAACAAAACTGTACAATATATACCCGCATTTTCTATTATAAATAGCCATTCACGGATTTTAAGGGTCTAACCAAAAAATCCAGGCTTTAAAGGGGCCTGCAAGCAAAATTTCCAAATTCAAGGGTTTTCGAGGTCTAGTAAAAAATCCAGGGTTTTCAAGGGCCTTGAAAACCCATTTCAAAATTCAAGGGTTTTCAAGGGTTTCAAGGACCTGTGCGCACCCTGTAGGGGCGAAGCTCCTTAGGGGTTAGCCATGTCCACCTGTCCGGACCGGCGTCCGGTGCTCGTGCTCCTGCTCGTGAGCTCACGTGCTCGTGTAACGCCAAAAAGAAAAAAAAAAAAAAAAAAAGATGAAAAATATGAAAAATATGTTTGCGCAGTCGACAGGATTCAAACCTGTGCGGGGAGACCCCAATGGATTTCTAGTCCATCGCCTTAACCACGCGGCCACGACTGCGGGACGAGTAGGAGGCTCTGAGACGTGGTAGTAACTCAAGTAACCTGCATGTAGCCGCTCAACGTCTATACAGGAGAGGGTGCTGCGGTCAAATGCGTATATAATCGCGTTAAACTTTGCACACATTGGCTCGACGTTTATAGACGAGAGGGCGCTGCGGTCAAATGCTCAAATGCATATATAACCATGTTCCATACGACACAATCTCTTTCTAACATGGATGCAAACGAACGAAAGGCTCGGCATGCTGCGGCTCAGCGTCTAGGCAGACAAGCACCACCAGAGCTTCGCCCTAATCAACATAATTCACCACGTGGAGATGCGGTCAATTTGTTTATGAGTTTTGTTTTATAGGCATGTACGAATAGTGGATTTGGAGTTTGAAGTGAATTTGAAGCAAATACTGGTTTTGGCCGAATATTTTCAAATCAAATATTGAATAGTTTTCCAAGCTTTTCACTACTCCACCGTGACTAAACGAAAACCCATCTGAACTCGTAAAGGTTGTTCCCAAGCTTAAACTTGCCCATATCTAAGTGAAGTTAATTTTAATCTAGCTACATTTATAGACTGACATCAGAAAGTCTATTGCCTACATGGGAATGACAAGTAAACAACGCATTGGATATAAAACTAAACCCACAGGGATGCCCAGCTATACGTAACCGAGGGGATTTATAAATGTTCTTGCTATGTGCAAATATTCTTTATAGACCTTTTCATCTCTCAGTAGTTACCCGACTGGCGGACAGAGGGCGCTGACGCACTCGGCGCCATTGGGTGGCTTCAATTTGGTTGGTTTCGGTTTCAGCGTGCTCTCGGCTGCGTTGGTATGTTATGTCATTCTCGCCTACTTTCGTCATACAAATGTGCCCGTCATAGCGCACAACTAATAAAACTGTGGTACTGAGCCAATTCGAGAACCACGAAGTGGTTTCGAGTCATATTCGCGGACTTTTTTACGAACGCTTTACGATGCATCTGGTCATGTTCGTCGCTAATTTCGGTCAGGTTCGGCGGCGTAACGACTGCGATGAACAAGGAGGATTCCGTCGTCTACAGCCTGACCCACTGACCCTAGTTTCCAGAAAAAATAAACTAATGAAGTGAATAATGAGTAGATATATAATAAAAATGCAGGTCCACAACCTGATTAAAAACCTCCTAAATCGCGAAAAATACACGAAGTCGCAAGTTCACTGACACCAACTTTCTGTGGACTTTAGAAACTCGAAATGTCTCCTATAATACGCAGATGTTCTAAGAAATAAGTGATATTGTCTCGGGCTGTTTTCTTTAAAAAAATTAAGTACTCGAGATATATTTTGATGGTCCGCGTCCTAGGTCGGGTGGGAAATTCATTTAGCTATTGACCTTGCTAAAGTTCTTATTAACAGCATTTAACAACGTTGGCGTTAGAAAATGAACTATTTGTTTTACTGACATTTGATTACGACGTGCTTGGCACATAAGATAAGTGAGGCCCGTCAATTGAAATCTGAAATTTTGTCTTTGTACAAACTTTGCCAAATAAAATTGAGGGTACGAAAGAAGTGATCTCTCGTACGTTTGGTTGAAGTCGAATGCTAGACACGACTTCATGAACCTTCATGACAGATCTCCATCCAAACTGATGCGATTTAAAATCAACAACCCTGAACTTGGGTGATTTCCATGTAGATGGCTTCTTTTCGGCATCACATAATGCGAGCCCTAGGCACTCTCAAGCTGCCTGTGACAGATTATTTCACAGGGGTCTGTGTTTAAACTAAATAAAATTCATTACTTAAATTTTGTACAAAAATGTTAATACCCTTTAATGACTGCAGATATGTGACCGAGCATAGTGTACAGTATCTCTAAATTTATAAATAAACAAATCAAGCACACGTTTCTATTGCAAAACCGATTTAAGACCGTCTAACAGATTTAGGTGTAACGTCGTTCACAAACAAATCGCCCGATGTGGAAGTTACCATTATCCCAAGCATCAGATAAAATGTGACTTAAACGTTCGTCACCTGTATATCTTATATGTCCCATATAATCAAAAACAACTATTTTAAATTTGTTATGAAGGCAAGGCCGGAGGGTTTTCAGGAAACACACATAGCTTCATATGCTGCGTAGTATTTTGGTCACATTCCTTAAGATTTTAAATGTGCGATTATACATATACATTGCACTATACTTATTTCGAATATTCCGCCACTATCACAGGGTAAATTTAAGTTGTCATAAATAATTGGGCTCAATATGCGCCAGGTCTGACGCTGATTTCTGTATCTCCTCCCTCCTCACGCGTATCCGGTACGCCGACGGTGAAAATAGTCAAAATCGGTTATAAAATTAAATGCATATGTAGTCGTGCACATAATGATGGCATGCAATTAAGTTGTAAATGTAAACATTGGGCGGCAATTTACAATAAGGCGAGAAACGCGGTGAAACGCGACGAAAAACGCGAATGCCGCGCCTTCGCCAAGGCGCGAAGGGGAGGGTGGAGCGACGAGTTGAAGCCACCTTATGGCGGCCGCGTCACGTGATTCCAAGATGGCAGCGCCCATGCGACGGAGGCCGAAAAGGTCTATATGATCTAGAATTTGAGAAAATAGAAAATAACAATCTTGAATCATTTACTTACTGTAAAATACCACAGAAGTGCCCACTTCGTTCAAGCGCCTACTATTAACATTTCCCAAACTTGGGAAATCTGCAAATTATACGTTAACCGCCCGATTTGACGGGACAAGCGCCCATGTCTAGATTAACCCGGTTTTCAGTGAAATTGAGGTGGGTGCTCCCCCGGTCTTTTACGGTAGGTTGTCAGGACATCTCTGCCTAACATACGCTCCTCCGTAATAGCCAAAGTTTAATTTTGAAAGTTTTACTATAATGTAGATTTCACCATTCACAAAGTTTTTGTTTCTTTTTAGACACACCACGTGCACGCATGCACCATCCCGCTTTGGAAGTGGGCTTTCCTCTTAAAGACCAGCGACCAGTTTGCGCTTTCCACTTTTTCCCCGCTTCCTCCTCTCCCCCTTCTACCTTGTCCACCGTGGCCTGTTTCCTCCTCCCCCAGGGTGAGGAGGATCTTCTGCCTTGCAGAATCTCGTGTCTGGTCGCCGGCCTTTAAGGATGTGACTTCAACAAGTACCGGTGCACTGCAGAAAAGCAACACTTGCGGAAGCGAGCTCCACGGGTGTTGCTTCTCCGCAGTGCACCGGTGTTCGGTAATGCCAGAGTCCCACTAAAGCGACAAACAGAAACAAACGACAGCGTCAAGCCTCAAACCAGATTCTTTCGGGATTTGACAGGCTTTGTAGAATAAAAGAGGCTATGCTCAAACACGAGCATTATGCACGCGAGGGTATCTTTAGCAGGCTTGCAGTCACTCGTGCTTGCTTCACGAACACCAAAGATTAAACGACCGCCAAAGGTACCATCGCGAGCATGCTACATGTGTTGGAGGCTTGTCGCTGTCGTTTGTTTCTGTTTGTCGCTCTAGTGGGACTCGGGCATAAGAAGTGCGCTCCATGGGGCTAACCCGCCGCCGTTAACATTTGGAAAATATGAATATCAGAGTTCATCTCGAAGCGAATATCGAATAGCGTATTATTCAAAACTACTATTAGAAAATTCCCACAATACTGCTGTTTCCCCTTAATGTTTGCTTGTCAACTCTTTCTCATGTTACTCCCCTGTATAATAATTCTACTACTAAGCTACAAGCACAAGCTCTTTAGGACGCACCTCGACTGCATGAACTCACGCCCAGCAAAAGCAACTTTCAAAGATAAAGCTATCAGGTCAGGTTTCGAACTGTCAAAAAGTACCATTAAAACGCAAGGAATATAACGAAAACTTGTCAGGCAAGCAAAAACAACTGTCGTAGGAATGTTTCTTTTCTGACATGTTGAACTCAATATTCGAGAGATTTGAGTGACACGGCAACGACAGTGTGTTTGTTCCATTAAATTGAGAAATGCAAGCACGTTAGCGGAACAGCGTTATTTTGAATCTTGTGAGCTAAAGTAGGGAGCACGAGGTCCCTCCTCTGGGAAATCCCCAAATCTTCTTCTTTTGAGGAAGGGGGATCTGAAAACATCCCCTTCCCCCTCCCCACCCTGCGTCGGCCCTTGACCTTTGGTGGGCGGGCTACGGGACCCCCCTGCACCCAAACGAGTTTGAGGACCCTGCTCTAAGTGATCCTGCAGTGATTACCCCTTGGTGACTCCCAGCGCTCCCCGCCCTTCTCACCGTGGATGGCCTCGATCTGCTGTACCCTCCCCAGGGTGCCCAGCGCCGACATGAGCGGGTCACCAGTCTCCGGCCCTGGCTGGGCCGCCTTGCCCCGCTCTTCGTACGACTGCACAGTGTCGTCTTCGTCCAGGAGGAACTGGCAGTGCTGCGCCTCGTACATAGCCTGTTGCACCAGATAAAAAAACGGGCGTCGAGGTCACACCGCTGCCCGAAAAGTTCCCGGGGTCCAGCAAAGCAATTTTTTTACTTGGTCTTTTCGTGGCTTGAGCACGAGCTACCTACTGGATTAGTCTCGAGGTCTACAAATTATTTACCTGGTGCGCACTCGGTGTCTGCCAAAACAAACTTCGGCCAAAGAAATAATTTTTGCCTTACAGAACCCACACCTGGTGCATAGTATTGTCCATGTGTAAAACAACTTCTCACAGACCGTACACCTTAAAAAAACTTTCTTTATTAGTGCAAAAAGAAGCTCGGAGCACACAGAAATCATGGTTAACGTACTCTGTCGATCCCAAAACACCTCTCACCGTAATGAATGTTCAAGAAAAAAAAACAAATCCTCCTATAATCCGCGCCACGTCAAAATTTCAACTTTTAAATGGGTGAAGTCTGCGAAGGAAAATATGGTACATACTTGTCCCCATTCTGAGCAAAATGCACTATCAAAATCTTGCTCCTTTCTCCTTTTTTGCACCGAGGAAAGGGAAGGCAATTAACTTTTCCCTTTCTTAGTTAAAAGCGGGACGCTTGTGCGAGTAATTTGTGACCTTCCCAGTGATGGAAGTGGCATTTAACCTTTTGTTGCAGGTTTTGTAGCAGGCAAAATATTGGTTGGGAGCAGTCACTGACGCTTTTGGAGCAGATGCCAAAAACTAACACATCACTTGAAAATAAAAAAGTGGTTTCATCACGAAATGAGTTTATCTTTGATAATGACTGAGGGTTTCTCTTTGTTACTGGGACATATTACTTATCAACTTTTGTAGGACACATAAAAAAAAATTCAGAGGCTTTGTTTTTTTTTAATAAGCCTTTGGTTAGGATAGGTTCCATTCACAACAGGTACCAAAAAAAATGGACTAAAAATTAATTGTAGCGCAACACTTCTAGTTGTGATAAAGCTTTTCTGCCCTCCCATTTTTACACCCGATAGTTTATTTAGCCTGTAAACATCATTTCTGTAAAATGTCAGCATAAACCAGCATATCCATTAAACCCTTAATTGGGGAGCATGTCTTTAGACGCGCATCAATTTTGACCCCAGCTTGGGGGGCGCGTCTATAGACGCGTTGCGGTTTCTTTGCTGTGGGGAAGCGCGTCTTTAAATGCTCGATCCTCGTGCATCGAAAACATCTTTAGTTTTAAAAACGATGCATATGTGGCAACACAAAAAAAGGTTAAGACTCCTGTATGACACCTTTCACTGTTTCAAAAATGGCGTCCAGCAAGCTCCGGCGTCCCTTGACCGACAAAGAAATCGATGAGCTGCTGCAAAATACTCACAAGGACTCCTTGCGAGTCAAAGTTTGCTGCTCTTTCGATCAACAGCTGCGCGGGAACTACCTTGTCTACTATATTTATTCAAGTATAGACCCACATTTGAGTTCTTTTTTTAATGAGAGATCAACCTACCATCAAGAGGGTAGGCCTGGAATAATACTGAGTATAATTTCTAAGGCTATCGCGCTAACCCGGGCGCTCACCCATGTCAGCCGCAGCTCCAAGCACTCCGGTGCAAAGCGGTGAAGTTCGACGCACCCGCGCTGGTGAGAGGCGGCACGAAGGCGTGCGGCAGGCATGATAATCAAGTGATCTCACCAGGAGTACAAGACACCGGTTCTGTCTCGTCACAGCAGCCGCCACCCTACTATTTTGCAATGTTTTTTCGCGACTTTTAGCTCCTGACATCACCAATATTGTCTGAAAATTTTGACAATGTTGCCGATCAACCCACCAGTGCATCCATTGGCCGGCGCGGCTGACGAGCAATCTCAACACTTCGTTTCACTTTAATTTATGGCGCAGCCAACGCTTTGAGCCAATGGGACCAACCAAACGGCATCAAAGTGCGACATCATGGCATTCATCCACCGTCTTGTACATGCTCTTTCATCGACTCAACCAATCAAGTTCAGCGAAATTCCCGTGACTTGCACTTTGAGTATAACTGTGTTCGCGGTCGCACGTTTTCGAGCCTTCAACTGTGCTATGACCCAAGATGAAACAAACCATACGAAAAGCAGAGACGCCGTGAAATACATGTAGCAAGGGAGGTGAAGGAAGACAAAGTGCACGGGTGGGGTGTGCAAGGACAGGATCAAAACACTCGACTGGTTGTAAAACTGTATTGTTGACTTTTGCCATCACATCACATACACATTTGTAGCATTTTTCTTTCTTCCTACTTCTATTAGCGCAGGTGTAGCACAATCCTTGGCAAAAATGGCACTTTGGCACAAGATGTAGTAGTAGACTTTCGTTCACGGAAAAACTCGCTGCTGAGACCTTGGCGCAACTCGCTTTTTGAGACCTGGCCAGTGCTCAAGCCCCGAAAAGACAGAGGCAGAAACTGCCTTAGCGTTCCTGTAGCTAGAGACAATGCAACCTCGACTTGGCATTTCTGTGAAGCACAACGTCCCCACTTCCACCTCTCCCCAACCTCAAGCACTTAAAAAATTCTACAGGCTTAGATTATGCTGACAAGGATCAGGGGGTAGGGAATGTACAAACCACACTCCGTGTGGTTTTGCTAGGTTTTTCAATATTTTTATTACCTATTCTTACTTGTTTTTATTATCTGTTTTTTTATTTATCTTATTTTACTACTCTCAGGCATTATCTGTATTTATTTATTTTATTATTTTCATCCAAAACCTGCCGCTCTCGCCGGTACGTTTCCGTTAAAATAAAATTAATTTACCCTACCAGACCAGCTGTGCTAGTAGCCGGTACGTTCCGGACGGTTCTATTGTAACTACAACTCGCGGAACGACGTGCTTACCATGCAGTCATGGCACCGGCACAGCTGAGAGCGCCACCCTGGGGGCCAGAAGGCACAACGCCGCCCTGCAGGCCCCTCTGTTGCAACGGCTCCGCCGAGACGCCGGAGGACGCACCCTGACGACGACTGATGCGTTTCAACCTAACGAGACAAAGCACCCGCGGTATATAAAACACTTTGGTCTTATGCATGAAGCCAGAAATATGCCGAATGCTACCAGCGGTCGCGTGACACTGCGGCATCACCTGATGGCACGTCATGTGACGTGACGTGACGACGCGACAGTGACGTCAGACAACACTGTGATGTAACTGGTACGTAATGAGATCATGTAGCTCCAGTGGACAATGCAATGCCCACAGTGGTCGAGGTACCACTTAGCTATGCAGGGTGCAAGTTCGTCCGCTTCTTGCGCGGGGGTTGCGGTGACGTCGGTGCGCCTCGCTCCGATTGAAAAGATGGCGGGTGGAGCTCGATGCAGCTAGCAATGAGGTCTACCTACCATCCTTCAAATTGAAGCCAATCGCAGCTCGGGGTTCCGACGACACCGCAACCCCTGTGCAAGAAGCAGACGAACTTGAGCTCCGCACGGCTTACACCTGGAGTCCTCAACCTTTTAGATCTATGGCCCTTATGTAAATGGTCCACAATGATTATGCGATCTATAGCAATTACGCGATTGTGCAATCCCTCCCCACACTGGGCGACGCTTTTCTTGCCACAACGCACGAGTATGTGGCAGCTGTCGCGACACTAGCCCAGGTCGCTCCACCGGCACAAGGGTAGGGCATCAGACTGTAGACACTGAGAAGGTAAGAATGGAGCTTTGGGTGTAGAACACCTTGAGCGCACACACGCAGCCAAAATGCCGCGGAAGGCATAAAGCATGCGCTGGAGAGGCCGGGCATTTGAAAAACAGGCCCTGCCGTTTTCTCTCCGTCGGTGACTATACACGAACTCAACTCTATTACGTCGAGGTGCAGTGGTGGCGCGTCGAGCGCACTTCTGGTCTGGGGCTGTGGGCGGAAGTCCCCATGCGAGACGTGTATTCCTGCGTTGTTTTGACAAAAAACAGACAAAGACCTGCCTTCTCGTCAAAACGCCGCAACTGGGGCTCTACCAAGTGAATCGAGAAAGGTTTGAAGGACAGTTTTCATGTGCCTGGTTCGTCCGAGAACGTGAATATGTGCCGCGAAAAGGGAAAACAAAGACGCAGTCGGACCACGATTTGGGTGGAAAGCACTTTGGGTTGAATTCACGGATACTTGTAGTCGTCAGATTTATTTGTTTTGCTCCAACATAAATGCGTGAAAACCGTCAAGTTGAACGGACCACCTGCGGACTACGTTCAGTGCGTCTTCAAGTTCGAACGGCCGCCGAATCGTTCGAACTGTCTGCTCTTTCAAACGTTTCTGCTTGTCGTCTGCTCTTTCAGACGACACCGGCTCGTACATCAAACGTTGGTCCGGTAATTGCGATAAGAAATAAGTGCAGGCCTCAAAAGACTTTCAAGTTTGAAGGTGGGTTAGGGTAAGCAGGCTCGGTGTAAACAGTTGATACAAGGAGATGATTATCATTGTAACCAGTGGCCATCACCGACTTGTTATGCCCGATTCATTTGGGTCGATTCTGCTTGCGATTTTCAGTATCGACGTCGACTATCTCAGCTACAGTTCACGCTTTTGCAGCCCGAGCGACGTCGCAACTGAAAATTGCGAGCGGGATCTCATGCGAGTCAGGCTTTAGCAAGCATTCTCTGCGGCGTTCACGCAAAATGAATCGTTGCATGTCACATTTTTCACGTGACGTTTAGCGGTGTAACGATGCTCGAGAATTTCACTGAGGCCGCTCAAGTAGTCAGACATTGCCCAGAAGACGTAAAATCGACAATTCCAACGCGAAAAAGAGCACGGGAACTCACACCGACGCCGACAACGTTCCATTTCAATGGTTTGTTTATGGGCAAAGGCGAGCTTCTTGCCCACACTCCATCGCGCATAGGCGGCACTGGTGGCGTCCGCTAGGGGCGCTCCGGTTTGTTCGTAAACATGAGCTGGTCTATAGAGAGCAAGTTTAAATCTTAGCAAAAACAAGGGTTCTTCTTGTTTTTGTTTTTTTATTAAAACATTAGGTTGCATTATAACGTTTTTGTAACTTTTCACGATGCTCCAGGGCCCATAAAAGCATTCCGCTTTAAAATTGGCAACAACTGGCAGAACGCGGCGGGAAAAGAATTCGCCGCTGCACCATACCTTTGCCATTCCCGATGTTGGAGGAACGTTTCCCGAGGCCCCGGAGTTGCAGCCGCCAGAAGTACCGTTGGTTGCCACTGCACCAAGAAAGCCGTTGGAGCAGGGCGTTACATTCCCGTCTTGAACGCCGATTCCTGCGAGAAGAGATGGATCTAATGGTTTAGTCACTACCCAGCTTAAGAAGAGACGCTGCTCTTTGAGACGTGACAAAAAACAATAACATTTTTGAAATTATGTTTTTTGAAGAGCGAGAGGCACTTATCGTCTTGTCTTGATGAAGTTTCGTGAAATAAGTCTCTTTTATCTCGAAGTATTGTCTTGGAAACATAGTACTAAAATGGGTCTGTGCATGTTTCTTTGTTGTTATTTCAGCATGAACTATTTACACACTGCTATTTTATGGAAGCCATGTCCCACTCGCACATACCCCATCTTCATTTTTTTTTTTCTCTGTTAGGTGCATGTTTGAGGCATGGCATGAGGCTTTTTAAAATGCCTTTTATGTTTTCTGAAATAAATATGTTTCAAACTTGAAAATTAGAGTGTAATAAAAACCTTATGAATCATCCTAGAGCTTTAATTTATACATTACGTACTGGATTCCACAAACCTTCCAAGTTACTGAGGTTGTTTTATTTTTTTTTTAATTTAAGGATTTTAATTTAGAGTACCCATCTTCTTTGCAAATGAAACTCAATAATAACTCTTTCCTGACCGCGTCCATAGGTCATCGATCACCAGTGATCAATGGCGTCAAGAACCGTCAAGAAATTAAATTTAGGGTGGAGAATTTTGCTCCACAATCTCGTGGATAGCCGAAGAACTCTAGTTTCGGTTTCAACGTAGCTTTGAGCTTTATCACAAGCTGGTGGGCTGTCAGAAATAGTCTTGGGTACGGTGGTTGCACTTGTCTAACATGGCTAACTGCTTGCATCAGTCTTCGTAACAAAGGTGGCATTATTTACATAATTTAACTACTATATTGTGGCATATCCTTTAGACCTCAAGAGCTACAAGGACACTTTAAATGATGTTACAGGCATTGCTTAACAGATGGTTGTCAGTAAGCATCCCTATAATTTCCAAGGCAGTCCTGAGCCGGCCTGCACGTTTTATGTTTTCAAAAAGGCACACAAAAATTCTAAATATGAGAGAAATGCAATCAAGGCTACGACAAAACCAAGGTAGAACACAAAAAAAGCATTTTGCTGGGGATGTGAGGAGTACTATTATCTGCATTTCATAAATATAAGCATTACTTCGTTGAAAAGCAGACATGTTACGGAGGCTAACTCTCCGGCGAACGAGAAATAGACGTCGGAGTACACAAACTTTCAGAAGTAATAGCCATGGGTGTGGGACACATTTTGGATATTGTGAATTTCTTTTTGTCGTTTAAATTGACATAGCTGGAGAAGTTTCGGCGCTTATATGCCTTCCACACATACATTGAATATTTAAGAAATAAAACTTGAAAATCTTTTTTCCACATTATAGTAACCCCGGTTTCTTTTGAAATAACAACTAATTGGCCACATTTTGATGCGTCATATAGCTCCATAAGCAAATTAGTTACGTTAATAACAGCGTTTGCACGAATCCTTTGAAAATCACTATTTTTCCCGTGGTCGGGAAAGAGTTCATAAAACTAATTAGGCTACAGGAAAACCAAGTCCATATTTGTTGTCAGATCGTGAAGGCAGAAACGCTATGTTAGATTTCATTTGAATTGGATCGCAAGTTATATTAAAAAAAATTATTGAAGCAGTGTTGCTCCTTAAAGGGATACTTCAACGAAATTTGAAATATACCCGTCGTGTTCACAAATAGGATGAATATGATCCACAATATCCGTAAATGACAATCGCACGTCTGTATTGTGAGCCTGATGGCTGTATTTTTCGTTATAAACGGCCCACTACGGCAAACGCTTGGAGAGCAGCCAGCAAAGAGCACGTCACATCCACCGCAATCGTGACGTAGTTTGTCTCGGGACCTTACGTCCAGACGCAGCGGACGCTGCGAGCTATTCCACCCAATCACGCTCTGTGGACGTAGCCAGTGATATGCTTTCCGCGAGTCGTTGTGCCCCTTCTCCAAGGTCACGTGACATTCACACAGCCTTGGATAGGCCCCGATGGCTCGTAGCATCAGCTGAAAGCAGCCGAAGGACACCAGCGATCGGGCCACTGCAAGTAACCCCAAAGCTGTCTTTGTATGAATTCTGAGTGACTGGTTAGTCTTCTATAATCTTGTAGAGGGACAATAGCGACAGTCTCGGAGAGAGGGGAGTTCCTCCTTCAGCTCTTCTCTTGTCGAAGCCGGAGGCGAGACAGTTACCGTCACTACTTGTCAAGGTTCCTAGACGGGCATTACAAACGAGGTGTTAGCGACATCCACCAGGTGCTCTTTGCTAATCATTTATTTCATTTTAAAATTCATTTTCGCATCTTTTTCAACAAGAGAGTGGTGTGTCTGATGTGATAATGCTCCACTGAACACGAATTGACTAAGAAATGAGCGCCAAAATTTCGTTGTGGTATCCCTTTAAGAGTAACGGTTTGAGTAAAAGTTGATCCACTTCCATTTTTAAGAGTAAAACAATTCAACAGATTACAATTTGCCAAAAAAAAAATTAAACAAGTCAATTGTAGAAGCATAAAACAAAGACAAGTCAAGATGGCGTAGTAACTGAAAGTCGTAATTAAGGAGGAAGTTTAGAAGTGCAACCTGCCCCAAAAAAACTACTAAGTTGTGCAAACTCAATTTGTTATAGCAGTATTCGCGTCTCCAGCTCGACGCTCGCCCTCCCGCGGCGGAAACGGGAAGCGCTCTAGTGAGGGTCCCCCGAATCTCCCGCTCAGCGGGCGTGGCGAAACTGCTCGCGATCATGGCTCGCTAAATGTCATTTCGGAATGCAAACAACACTCTTCACTGTCCCAACGTGGGGCTGCAGGCGGTATGGGATTGTACCTTATTAGAGAGTTTTAGTATTGCGTATAGAAGCAAACGCAAGCGCTGTGCGTTTGCGTTAGGGTGGCGTGCTCCACGTTCAGCGTGCGCATCGTTGCCATGCTCCGATCCAAGACCGCAATTTTGGGCTCCGCACACGCGCAGCGTGGAACATGCAAAGCCAACGCAAAGACACAGCGCTTGCGTTCCCTCCGTATATGCAATTCTAAAACTCACTAAGGGGGGATCGGTGGCCGAGTGGTCTAGCGCACACCAGCTCGGAGCACGTGGAGTGAAAGCTCGAGCTGCAGAACCCAGGGATGCTGGGTTCAATCCCCACCCCTGCCCGTTTCGATCTGGATGAGCATGGTACCGGCGTGCGGTCGTGTATCACTACTGCGTGATGCACGTTAAAGACCCCAGGCTAGCGGTTGTACCGCACTGGCTAAATTGTTCATCTACAGCTGGGAGACTCGAAGCCCGTTGAGGCAGACAAAGTTCTACGCTGTATAAACATACACACAACCCAATTTTTTTTAAAACTCACTACTGTTTCACCGACTTCCGACGCCAACGAAACGTGCTGCAGTGAGCAGACGCGCAAGCAGGTAGGCGTTCCTTCGAACTGGAAAGGCTGAGATTGGCAAAACGACGGCGAGCAAACACGAAGGTAAATAAATGTTAAAAAAAGTAATTATTTTTTTTTTTTTTTTTTTGGTGGGGGGAGGATTTGGTTTGGAAGGATATTGGCGGCGACTTTGGAACTTTTGCCGATTGTCAGAAGTCGCTACTTAGATAGCACCCTCAATTAATCAAATTTTACATGAATTTCTCACATTAGCTAGAATTTTGTCATTGATTTTAGAGTTTATTTTATAACTTGTTAATTGAAAATGCTGCAATTGGCACTAGTGATGATAATTAGCACACTTTAGATTGTCATACTTGTTCGCGCGTTTGAAATTAGATTATAAGCAACTAATTATTTTAGAGCTTGAAAAATTGCGTATTAAAATATCTTACGTTTAATATTTAGTATATTGTTATTAATGCAAATCGCGGCAATGTATGCCCCCAATTAACGCCACAATCACAAAAATACGCCATTAACCATATTAGTGTTTCCTGAAAGGTATCATTTTGTTTTCTTTTTAGCATATGAAAAACTCTGTCATCGTTATCAAGATTGGCAAACAGTCAAACACTGGATGAAATATAAACTCCTATGCGTCACGCGTTGCTTTAAAAACACGCACACTTCAGCTGCCCTGACTCGGATTCTGTCTTTGAATTTTTCTAATGAGAACAGCGTTTCTTAATTCATTTAGATTAATCATCTAAATACCCAAAAAGCCATTGAAAGGCCCGCAGGTCATTATTTCATATGACAATTCTATGAGCAAGAAAAGGCAGAAAAAACGCACAAATATCAGGACAGATTTTTTCAACAAATAATATTTTATGTTACCTCTAAGGTGTATGAAAGACCCTGTCTTTAAAGGGACAAATGTTTCCGCGAATAACTTCCTTAACTAAATAATTACGGTGTGAGACACATTTTGAGCTATGAAAGAATCTGAAATTAAGATCTATACCGACAAATTATATCCAAAATAAAGGTTAGTTTCGGTTTCGCTCCGGAAATAAAATGTACCTCCTTGCCTAAATATTACGCTAACTACCGTTTTTGTTTTCAGCATAAAAAGGTGACCTGCGCTCATAACACCCTATCTTCCTAGTGTTACCAGAAATAATTTGTATCGCTCAGTGAAGCCAGCACACTAGACAGCCTCAGCAGCGGCACGCATCTCCCACCCTCACTAAACCCGCCATTTTGGAAAACGAGTGGCGCCACCTATAGTGAATTAGAGTCGCGAATAGTAGCACTAATCTGGCTAGAATAGGACACACCCACCTCAAACTTTTAGTTTTGGCTTCTGTCCAGACATTCCACAACCTGCCTCGCAGATAACGGAATGTATATATTGCAGATATGTAGTAGTATCTGTGACATCTTATATTCTGGTGTCTGCTAAGCAGATACTAGAATATGATGTCATATTATAAGAAAACATGTTTCCACAAAACTTGGCAACAGCAACAGCAACAGTGTTTTTAGCCATTTTAAGTTTGAAGTCAATCCAACCGAAAAATTCAAGCCAAACCATTGGGTTTCTCAGGCTGTATAGGAGGAAACCGTTTTGAACCGCTGATCCCAGAGAATTAAGGGAGGGGAAGGGAGTCATCCCCACCTTTGGTCCCGACACTTGGCTTCAGATCAACAGGTGTCATGCTTGAGAGACCATTTGCTGAACTTCCGTTGCAGGCACTATCGTTGACACTGAAGCTCTCATCATTTTCTGCCTTGCACGATGCAACAGCTGCAAAAAGAAACATTGAAAACGGCAGAAAAAGTGTGAACGTCCTGCAACATTGTAACAATACTCCTAGCAACACATGGACACTGAAATAATTCCAAGATTCTTTTGTTAAAATACTATCTCACTTTCTATGCGGGACTTTTGGACTAATATTTTATTGCAAAATAAACCACATGAAAAGTAGCAGCAGCTGTCGTAAACAAAACTGAAACTTCTGTTGAGAACTGGAGACAGACGACGAGACCTTTCGTTTAAACTTTGCATAAGAATTATGAAAACTACCACGGTGTTACTTTAATGGCTCAGGCAGCATCACTGCACTCTTTTTCACGCTCCCCTCACCGTGAGCAAGGTAGTGCCACAGGAAAGGGTGCTGACTCATGCAGCCAACGCAGATGACTTCACTGTAGTCGCGGTTGGCAGGAACTTCTCCGCCCAGGTGCTGCACATCCAACCGAAAGAGCAAATAAGACAACCACTTAGCAGGGCATTGCACCACAGATAACGTCATTTAAAAAAGAACTTCATAAAAAAAACACTGGAGACAATCACCGGCAAGATGGTCAACTTTCAACACATAAAAGTCCAAGACAACGCAGAGCGCAGAGAAATTGTGAAGTTTTTTGTTTTTTTTTATTAAAACGTTACGCCCATGTTGTTTGACTCTGTGGCTCCACTATCTTTGAATTTTCTCAATGTAGAACATCTCGGGTCGTCCTTAAAGTGATTCCAGCATTGGCCATGTTCGGCCTCGATCTTTGTTCATAGATGTCTTGCAATGAATTCTTCAACAATGCTATATGCCCAGCATATTGTGTAAATATGTTCTCTGCCTGGCTGAAATGACCCAGGATTAATTCTTTGCTTTCTTTCGTGTACTCTCCCCTGCTCCTCGCACGAACCTAGTGCAAACCAAGATCCACAGATAAGGATCATCGGGTTCCCCATCGCTAGTTGTTTCCTTTTTCAGCAAAAAAAGTTGTTTCCCTAAACTCATGTCCTTCGTACTCCAGTTAGCTTACAGGAGCCTCGAAGTTTTGTCTCCTCTTTGCATCACAATACCACGGTAAGAAAAAAAAAAAAATTCTCACCCGCCCGTGATACCAATCCTCGCACATGACGCACTGCAACATCTCGTCGTCAACCTATGAAAAATTTTTCCAAAGTCATCGAGGAACATGAAAATCGGTTGCTAAAACAGAATTCAACGGAAGACCAATTTCATGTTTCAATGCCGGCCTACGGGACCTCATTTGATAACTTGCGCGTAGACACGTCAATTTATAACATGTACTTTTCCTAATGCTCCAACCACCCTTCCTTCTCTGTTCACTCCAAACTTTAAGCTTACCGTATTTTCCAATGTATAAGTTGCGTTTTTTTTTACTATTTTTCTTGGTGCGTTTTATACAACAATGCAACTTATACACTTTTTTAATTTTTTTATTTTATGGTGCGACGTTGTTTTTTCAGAGGAAACAGACACCACACAGACAAATTCAAACAGTCAAATTTGTTTTACGAATGCTTACATAGCACGAAGTCAGTTTGCCCTCAAATGAGGCTGCACATATCCACCGAACAAAGATATTGTGGCAACGTCAATTTAAGAACAAGCCTGGAGTCTATACACTTCACATAATCAAACTTCCATAAGTAAAATGCTAATGCTACAGGCAGAAAGGTATAGGGGGATGCTGAACCGAAATTTCGAGCTCAGAGAACAAGGCTGGAGCGATAGGCGGGACACTGCAAAAACCAAAAACATCCCTCATGCATCGATATCTCTAACGGATGGCCGTATTTTCGGAAAAGAAGTATGCGATTGAACACGGCCGACGACGGCGACGAGACATGCGACGTCGCAATTCTCATTCCCTCTCCTCTTCGCTTCGTCCCCTCGAGCAGGTGAACCGAAGCGAGGAAAGAAGCGAGGCCACTTCCCCTCATTCTCCAATGTTTGAAGAGAATCATGACGTCACATTCCTCGCTTGATCGCACACTTTTTTTTTTTCCAAAAATACAGCCATCCGTTTGAGATATCTATGTACGAGTGATGTTTTGGAGTTCTTAGAGTCCCGTTCAACGCTTCTGCGGCGTTATTTTGCGAAATTCAAATTTCGGTTCGGCATCTCTTTAAGAGAGATCTGGGTCTAAGAGTGCTGTGTCATTCATAGCTTTCGCAATAAGTATGAAAGAAAAACAAGCTGGTGCGACTTGCCCCTGCACTGTCGAGGCCATAAACGATACAACAATATCTGATTCTAAAGACCACGATTTGCACGCTCTCCACCTAGAAGCACAGTCAGAATTCTTACGTCATCTTCGGGGTCTGGGTATGGTCGCCCGCACGTGCAGTAGCAGCCATGGAAGTTCTGGTTGTAGTCGTTGCCCGCGTTGGTTGCATCCTTTGCCTGTGCAAAAAATGGGTCTAAGCATAAAATGTGGAGCCTGGCCAAGCCGGTGCAAATGTGAATGACAAGAAATAAAGACAAGGCATGATGGAATTGCAGGGATTGAAGCAGGATGTCTTACACCACACTAAGTGGCAAGTCTGCAAGAAGAGAGGTTTGGGGCAAACTTTAGGGGGTGGGGCAGAAACGTTTTAGGCTAGCTGTCGCAGGCTACCACTGAATATAAAGAATACAACCATTAGCACAGACAAAATGTATTGTCGGAGATACAATTGGCTCATCAATTGTAAATTTCCGGGGCAAGGAAAAAAAGCTGTCACATTTAGGACTTGGTCAGAACTGTCTTGGAATCCTTTGCTAGTTTCAGTTACAAAGTAAGGCTTTGGAAATGGACACTTACCGGACACAGACGGCAGGGATTGGTCGACGGAAACCGGCTGTTCCCACAGTCGCACCTAAAGTTCCTAGAAGAATCGAGACACATTCCAACGTGTAACACGCGGCAAGTTTCCGATGAAATTCTTGGAAGATTTCAGGTATTGGGAAGGAGATGAGACCATGGTGCCCCAAGCTACTAACTTTAGAACTACACAGATGGGGACAACAAATAACAATGAATCGGCGCTCGGCTGACTTAACCGAACACCACGTCAGCGTTCGGTTGGAGTTCATGTTCTCCAATCCCTAAGGGGGAGAAGGGGCTCTTTTGTTACCACTCCGGCCTGCATGAACAATGCAGCACGCACGGTGCATATGCCCAGCTCAGCACAAAAGCCGAAGTGGGTCAAGCTTGCATTCTCTGACTGCTTTCGGGAGAGATTCAGCACTCAAGGCTCGTTCACACTCTTGCAACCGAGTACGACCGAGAGAGACGAGGCTTCTTAAAACCTCTTAAAATTTCTTAGGACGAGAGAAGACACTGGCACGCTGGCGCCATCTATGTGGTGACCCTGGAACTGCATTTCACAAGAGCGAAGGTTTTGCGGTATTTCCAAGGTCAAATGTGCGCAATACCTATAAGAAAGGCTCGTTTATAATGTTGACAAAAGTTTTTCGAGCCAAGAACGAAAGGTTAATGCATGAGAGAAATAGAAAATATGCCGAACCGCCAAGTTGCACTGCTACCCAATAGATGGCGGCAGTGTGTCCTCTCGTTCAGAGCCATCCCTATCTATGGCTCTGCTCTCGTTGAAAGAGGTTTCAAAAAACGTCGCAAGAGTGTGAACGGGCCTTAACGATAAATGTCACTTTGTTTATTGTTAGTATTTTTAGGTTAAAACGTGAACATGCCCACAAGACCTGTGGGCATGTCCCCAGGCCTTGTGTTTGGTGAACACCGAGGTATGAGGGCAACAAACAAGCCAGAGCGCCCCCTATAGTTCGATCTCCTCGCCAATTGTTGCAGACATAAGAGGAGCAAGAGAGCGTTCCATCACATGTCACACGCACCAAGCCTTTAGTGAAAATTTGGGAGAATTTTGACATCATTGAAAGGTTAAGAATGGCAGGGGATTTTTGTTTCTTCCTTTCATGTTGGCAGACTCCTCAAACGGTTCACAAAACAATTTTCCATACAAATACCGACGCTCAGTGACGTCACACACAGGACGTAATAAAAGCTATTTTTAAACAGTACCTTTTGGTGTAGAGCTCGTAGAGCTGGTGCCCCTCATGGCAAGCGTAACTGCAAGCCAAGCAGATTCCGGCGGGACGGGAATTTGGGGAAACGCAGGTGCTGCAGGCGTACAGTGCCTGCCGCCGCACATAGCCCTAGAAACAGCCGAGCAAATGCATGAACGGACGGATGATGGCCCAAACCTACTGATCAGGCGGCAGCTTGCGACACCTGGCAGTCGTGTTTGGAAACTAGGCCCTTAAAGGCTTACAAGCACAATATAGACTACTACGGATCTGCCAGACCTCAAGTGGATGATTACATCAACTTTAGCTGCTGGAATAATGCTACGTCTTTCCCTCTGCCATCTCGTAAGGCCGGTAAGAGTGTGTGAAGACATGTAACTTACTGTCTGCACACTCAAATGGCATTCGGGCGTCTGCTGTAGCAGCAGACGCCCCAAAGATACCGCGACGACTGGCTGAACCGATAGACCCTTTGCAAAACGTGCAGCACCACGACGGCAGGGAATTTTGGGAAGCCTCGGTACAGATCACGCGCTTTCTCGTTGCGCCTCCGCGACTGCGCGCGCGTCCCGGCAGCTACCGTTAGCAGCCGTCACAGCCATCCGCCATCCCGCCCATCCGCCGAGTCGTACGTCGTTGGCGGCATACCGTGTCTGTGGCAGCGTAAAGGCATCGCGACAGGTAAACTCATTTGAATACGTTATTCGTCGTAACTTACCTTCACGTATTGAAGTGTCACCGAATCCACTTATTTTGCACCGCAACCCTGGCAGGTTTTGACCAGGTTCGACAAAGCGTTTGTGCAGCAGACGATAGAGCCGGTACAAAGGAGGGAGATGAGTCGTGCAAGCGACGAGCCGTTGGCTCGTCGCTCGTTGCCATGGTAACCTGTGCCTGCTCGCGCATGCCACGTGGTCACGTGGTAGCGGGAGGAGGGGCGTACCGAGGACTCCCATTATTCGTCGCGCGGCGCATGCGGGGTTTTGGGATTTTCACAAAGGGTCTATAGCGCACACTGAATATGCTGCATTGAATATTTCCATGAGCAGTTGGTTAGGCCGGCGATTGCGAACACACGACGAGCGCCATGACAATGAACTTTTGGCGCTGCTTGATTGGCTCCATGAGGTCATAGCGTCGGTTGCACTCGGACTTAGTGTAAAACGAAGTATAGATTGAGGAAGCTAGGACATTTAGCAACATGGCCGTTCGCCCCCTAGGCTTTCCACAGCTTTCCTCTCTGCCCCTCAGCCATGTTTTGGGAATGGCAATATTGCCTTTAAGTGGCTAATACATCTTACGTCTTGAAGATAGCGCGGTAAATGTTTCCGCGTTTTCATGCTCACATCTCCAGGGGTTTATTGCACAAGCAAGAAATGCTTGCCAACGGCGACAGTGTCAGAACTTGTCTACTGTGTGTTCACTAAAACCCAGATCCTTACGGTTTTCTTTGTTATGTCTCTCAAATTTACTGATTTTTTGGGGAGTTTCTCAATAGTTACACCAGAATTCCCCAACTAATTTGGATGAGAAAAGGCCGAAGTGCAGTCATGACAATGAAAATGTGCCACTGTCGGTTGTGATGTCCAAACGATACAAACGGTGAATTCCGCTCGCAGATCGAGAGCACTCCAAAAGCGCCAATTTCCGAGCAAGCAGCTTCAACTGTCAGATCCGGTTCAAGTTGGTCATCTTCCACTCTTAGACTTGCTAGAGTGCTGCCAAGGCCCCCCCCCCCCCCCCCCTTGCTGGAGTGCCTCCAACCCCGCCAAATTTGATCTGTGCGATTTTCTCGGAACTTGGCGGAAGTCGGCAGAAGTGTGCTACATCATTTCCTTTCACTCAGCGGAGCGCACCTGGGGTGCGGCCACCAGCGACAAAACGGCCAGTTCGTCAAGTTGAATCTGTTCGGATGCGTCGGTTGTTTACAGGGGATTGTGATGGCTCAAACGCTCCTACCTAGGCACAATCAGGAGAGCGGAGCAGAGACTGGAGTGTGGCGAATCACGAGTGCTGACATCTGTGATCATGAGATCAAAAACAAGAAAAAGAAAGACAGGAAATCTGAAGGAAGCAGATGCAAGGTTAGGCCTGTTCATTTGTCCGCAACAAATTTTTTTACCTTTTTACACTGCATGCCACTGGCATTTTCTCGTGCAATAAAGCAAGAACAGACTACCTAGGCAACGACCGTGAAAGTGACGGTGTGTTACCTCTGTGTTCATTAAAGCCTTACCACCAATCTGAGCTCCACCGATGGCGACCTTTCTTGTCATTTATGACATGGGCTCCACGGTACAGATATTGCGCCCAGCCTGTGTCGCGTGTTATTTCCGCAGCTAAACAGTGACTGGTCGTCAGGAAGCTCCATCGACTGAGGCATTGGCCGGTTTGTCAAGCTCAAGCAGCAACCTTTTTGAACAGCAGACCATCTCGGGCAGATCACTCTAAAAATGCAAGTCCATCTTCCACTCGTTGATTTGGAGAGGGTCCCACAGAGTGGATTTTTGCCTCCCACGCGGATTTCGGAAAGCGCTCCGGATCTACCGTCGGAATTCACCATAAGACTTTGATGATTCCTCCAGCACTTACAAGACTTGTTAATTATACAACTGCCGACACACTGAAACCTTGCGTTCGTATGAATCCAGAGAGAAATCAACGACTGCACAAAACAAAGTGAAGACTCTTCAGAAAATTTACCCCTCTAATTGTTCTGTTCATTTCTCTAGAATTTTATTATTCTTTTATAAGAGAGCTTTGCACTGGTACTGTTTTTTTCCTATTGGATTTCGGCGCGCCGTAGTACGAGCGGGCAGGTGTCTGACGCGACCAAACATCACCCGACCCAAAACATACTAATCGAAAGTGAACAAAATGTAAGGGCGCAAACGAGCTGGTGTACATTGCACATGGTTGAAAAAACCCCGAGACTTTTCAGTGTCGTGTCGTTTACCCGCAGTCTCGGGGTTTTTTCAACCATGTACTCGAAAGTGACGTTCGCGAATTCGGGCTACTTCACAACCGACGATGCGCAGCATCATTTTGGTTAACATACCGACGATCCGTCTTAGAAACAGTATACCCGACATTAAATGCAAGCCAATTACTTTAGATAGATGGTTTTGAATGAATATGAAGTGAAAACGATGAAAAGAAGGAAATTAGCAACAGCTCGATATATGCAAAGAACGGCCTTCACGGCCTTCGCCGCCTTCGCTCACAGCCCAAAGACGGGCACCGATTCGCTTCGTACGAAGGATAATTCCACAAGAAAGGCGTTCAAGAAGTTTCAAGCTTTAAAACTGTCACGAATAGAGGAAGAAAACCAAGAAAGACGCTAAAATCTCCCTCCAAAACACAAGGCACCAATGCCCCAAAGGCTGTTGTCATGGTGGTGACCAAGCCTAAGCCTATAGCAGTGTCGTTTCTACCTGTTCGTAGGTGCAGTTCTTGTCGTCACTGCCTCCAAGGACGGCATTGGCGTCGTCCTGCAACTCCTGCTCTTGATCGAGAATATCTTGCAGCGTGACGCTGTTTTCATCTTGAATTTCTGGGGAGGTCAGCTGAGCGCCCGAGCCTTCGCCGTCCGCCATGACTTTTTTCCCGCCACTGCTTTCAGCGCACCCTGGCTAAGCTTGACCACGGTGGCCTTGACTGTGGGCCAGACTTGTGCCCGTTACTTCAAAAAAGTAATTAATTACAGTTACAATTACTTGGCCTAAAAAGTAATGGATTACTGTTACAAATTACTCGCCGTAAAAAGTAATCGATTAATTACTTCGTTACTTTACTCGATTACTTTTGCGTTACTCCAAAGGAATACGAAAAAGACACTATACTGCGTGTTCGAAGGGGAAAATTTTGGGCCTCATCAAACTTCAGACAGAATTAAACATATTCATTACTTTCTACCCAATATTTCAGTTAATAATTTTTGGAGAACGAATCTATAAAGTTTTAAAGAGTTTGAACAGGTGCGCAAGGTAAGCGAGCCTTGCACTGTCCAACCGGGACAGAACTAAAGCCTATGAACATGCGACGAATGCTCTTGGGCGGTGGAGGCACGCATGCACACCATTCGAATTAATCCGAGTTTGGCGTCGGCGAGCTTCAAAACACGATTTCCCTGAAGATATGGTTTTTCTATGTTTGCTGCATGTTGCCTAAATGGGGGCTAGTTTACCTACGAAAACGGACTAGCTGTGAGACCAAGATGCGGTACTTGCCTCTGGGAACATTTCAAAGACTCCTCCTTGATGAAGGTTGTTCTCCGACCGAATGACCCACTTGATCTTCTTTCTTGATCATCAAACTTATCAGAACCAACACGTCACACGAAATGTTATTGCACAATCTCTCAGCTGAACTGACTTTCCCGTCTAGAAATTATTAAAAACAGGCCAATTTTCAGTGAACAGCACGCTTCATGTCTTTCACACGTTTACAGGCGGCTTCACAACTCGTCTCCAAAAGAGTCACCGTTTATTCTCAGAAAACTCTGGCTATGTTTCCTTTCCCTAAAATTTCGGTCTAAGTTCCCCTGGGCCCAATCCGCTGACGAGAACCCTAGCATTCTCGTTTCTAAGAATACAGGCTCAGCTTGGATGTCCCAAGCCGTTTTGTTGTGCTCCCCGACCAGCTTTTTGCCTGCTGTCGAAAGTTACTGTTTAAACTGACAGCAGGGTTGATGCAAGATTTTTTTTTTTGTTCCAATGAACTGCCACCATCGCATTCCTCCTGTTTTTGCCCGACGCATCCGCTAGTGTGAAGTCAAGCGACAGGAGCCACATAGCTGGTTGGCCCAGCCAGTATTCAGCTTTCACAGCGCTGTCAAGGATGAGCAGGGTCGAGGTCTCATTAGAGCTGCCCCTCTGTTTGCGGGGTGAGCGTGTGTATAGGCGGAAACATCAACAAGCAAAGCACGGTTTCGTTAAAAAAAAAAAATTGCTTTGGGGGAACAAGGCGCGGAGGAGTGGGGAGGGAAGAAGGAGAAGAGGAGGCGGGGGGGGGGGGGGGGGGGGGGGGGAAAGGGAGCGGACGTATGCGCCACGGTCACTCTGTCCACAGTCCCACTCGACACGAACCCCACGCCACGGTTTTATGGTCCATTCGTTTTCTGCTCTTTTGTAAGCTCGGAGCCGTCCGTCCGTCCGTTTTCCAAGAAGTCGAAGCCTGTTGCCTTTCTGTAGAGTGTCAAATCCTCCTAGCCTGGCTGACCGTACGAACGAGTCGAGAAACGGTCTCTGGCTGGGCTGTCGTGCTTTCCGTGAATTCCTTTCCCTCACCAGAACCTCACCAGAGTCTTGTGTTACCAAGCTAAAAGTGCGAAGGCCGTTGCATCGCCCTTCTTCCACTCTATTTCTCTTTTTGACGGGACGGAAGAATTGTAACGAGTAATTTCAGTAATTCGTTACTGAAAAAAGTAATGAGATTACGTTACAAATTACATTTTCAAAAAAGTAACGGATTCATTACTAAATTACAAGAAAAGTAATTAATTACAAGTAATCCCGTTACTTGTAACGGATTACTTCCAAGTCTGCTGTGGGCGGCAGACTACCAAGAAAAGAAGAGAAAACATAGAATCAACTGTGTATTTTATATTTGAGGCAACAACAGATCAGCCAACCGATTACGGCAGCAAGCATGCCAGATAAATACATAATTTTTTTTTACCATTATTTACTTAATACCCAACTTCAGAATCGGTACCAACGTTACTAAAACACTCAGTTGGGAAACTGCCATAGAGACTGCCCTGAAAAAGTGTCCCCGATCTGTCCTCGCAAACCGAGCTAATGGCGAACACGACGCCGCCATTTCTCCCGCAGCGGCCACTCGAGGAACCGCACGTTACTTCCATTTTGAATATAATCGGCCAGAACAGATACAGTGGAAGAGGTTACAGGGGTGCCACCCCCATCTCCCCGGCGGACGCGCCGCGTCTTAATAACCGAAGTTAAAATGCACCTAGGTCGGGACGTGCTACCTGAAAGCGCCGCTGAGGCATGGTCGTATAAAAACAATATTAAATATGCCGCAAAACCTTGCAAACTAAAGATTTTAAAAACATCACGCGCCCTTCATTTTGTACTAATCTCTAATAAATATCATACAAAAAAAGTATTTTTCGTTTGTTTTTACGCAAAAACATGCTTTATAAAAGCTCAAGGTGACCACAGTACAGACAAATGATAAAGAGTGGCGCTGTTATCGCATTTAGCTCGGTCTCGGTGGACGCCAGCGGCCCAGGTTTCGACGGCGAGTTTCCCAACTGAGTATTCTAGTAACGTTGATCGGTACTAAAATGTGGGAGAATTCAGGTGGCATTCACTTGACGTCACTCGCTAGGTTCGCTGGCATCGCCCACCACGGTCGCCATCTTCGAGGTCTCTTTCTATGGCGGGTGTCGTCTGGCCGGACCTTTTGGGCGTGGTTTAGCAGCATTGTACAACTTTAAATGGTATTTTTGACCGAAACTAGGGGTTATTCTTATACTGTGGTGCGTTTGAAGTGCCGTAGGAGTATTTTTTGTGTATTTTAGTTTGTTTTTGTCGCTATCGGACCCGTTCACCGCGGCCACGTTGCTCCCTCGGCTCCATGCAGCGCTCCGTGTCGCGCGCCGTGCCCATGGCGGTAGCTCTTGCTAGAACTGATTTTTCTACATTGGTGCTTTTGTAGCACGGTGTGATTACTCTTTGTTTTGTTTTGCTAGTTTCTTTATTGTTTTTTTCTAGCGGTTTTTGTGCACTACGGCCGTGTAAAGGCCGGTTCTCACATGCAGCGAAGCGCTTATGTAGCGCTGCTCACGTGCCGTCAACTGCTTATCGCCGGCCATGAGCAACAGTTTTGACGGTGCGATACAAAGCTGGTATACGCTCCCGTCAGCACGCGCCCGGCGCGAGGTCAGCGCTAGGCTTGTAGCGCTCCGCTGCATGTGTGAACAGGGGGGCTATGTTGCGCTTTTTGGACTCTCAGGAGACTAGGGAGAGGGAAGTGACGTCAACAACGCAGCAAATGCAGATTGGATGTTGATTTTGTTTTCTTCTGTCAACATCCAATCTGCGTTTCTCTAGTCGTTGACGTCACTTCCCTCTTCCAAGTCTCCTGGGAGTCCAAAAAGCGCAACATAGCACCCCAGGCCTTAAACGTGTTGCTCCATCGCCTCTGTGTCGTAGATACGTCGTGCCTTCGGTGTTCGTTCCTGCGCAGAAACATACCGTGCGGCTCACAGAGTGCGCAGCTTATGAAAAATGAGGCGCATTTTTCATTAGCCCAAGCGATTTAAAAACCGCATGTAAGCAACCCGCTTCGCTGCGGCGACCCGTTTCGCTGCCGCTTTGCTGCCGCACGGTCACTCGCGCAACGAGGCAAACCGCATGAAAGCGGCAGAAGCACACGACCAAGGCGATGAGCACTAAGTTTTCTAGAAATTCCAAAACTGAGCTATGCGACGAGCGACAGTGAAGGGTGAACCGCATGTAAGCGATTTAGCGAACGACGGCGACAGCGACGGAGATTTCTCACAGTCGGTCGTCGCGTCGCTCGGTTTTTTTATTTCTAGAAAACGTCGCTAATCGCCTTGGTCGCTTGCTCCCGTCGTTTTCATGCTGTTTGCCTCGTCGCGCGAGCGACAGCGAAGCGGGTCGTCGTCGCTTGTCTTGTCGCCGTCGCTCGTCTCGTCCCGTCGCTCGCTAAATTGCTTACATGTGGTTCAGCCTTTACACACAATACTTTGCGGCAACAAGGAAACTAAAACAGCCCGCCCCCAAGATAAACCTTTTTCTCTCTTTTGTTCAAAGAAGCTTCTTCAACTATATGAAATTTGCGCACACTATCAACATACCACCGCATACCCAAGCCAGTCGAACCGCGACCTCGAAGATGGCGGATCGACGGTAGCGCTCCCTGGCAAAATCGAACCTGCAGGCTCAGTGAATACCACCTATATGCCTAGACAGCCCGATTATGAGTTCAGCCTACCAGGGTATGATGACAGACAAAAAATTGAGAACCCTTCCACCCCGTGAAGAGGGTCCAGCTCTGAAGAGCGCTCGGCATTGCGCAATGTCAGGGGAAAGAGGCGTTTTATTTTAGCGCGGCTGCGCCAAGCACGGCGCAGGCTCTAGCGCGCTGCAGAGGTGGCCGCCGAAGAGCGCGCGGCCTTGCGCAATTTCAGGGCGGGAGAGACGCCGCGCGTGGCGAGTAGTAGCTAGGGTGGAGAGAGACGTTTCATCAAATACTTTACTAGGGGGAATACATTCCACTCGTCTCAAATAAAATAGCCTCGGCGCGGACAGCTTTTCTGGGCTTGGCGAGAGCCATCTATCGTCGTGGAGGTCTCGGCTATCAGGCAGTAAATTATGATAATGATGATGGTTGTTCTACATACCAAATTTATTGTTGTGGAAATGCTCGAGACACGTGCCGCGTGCCACTTCAAGGAAGAACATGGCGTCTAAAATCTAGCTCAGTGCTGCGCCAAATACTTTGCTGCGCTGTGCCGCCATGATCTTCCCAAGGGTTGCACGTGCCTCGTGCATCGACGCACTTTGCACTATTTTTTAAACATGAAGGGGCTTTAGGTGGAATCGGAGACGACACTGCCGCGGCCGCCGCGAACATCCACGTGCACATGCACGTGGACTGATGCGGACCTTCACTCCGTCAGGGCTGGATTCGGCGCTGTAGGCGTTCTGTCTAATGCAAATGAGCGGAGTGGAATGTATTCCCCCTAGTAAAGTATTTGGTTTCATTATAGCGCGGCTAGTGTGCCTCAATGCCCTTCTGTTTAGGGTGATGCCATCGTTTGTAGTACCCGATGCCGACAGCGCGAGCTTACAGGGAAAATACAAAGAAATCGCAGGAAACAAAATGTCGCCGTATCACAGTCAGCGCCATGAGCGTGTGCAGGGACACGCTCTTTCACGCGCTTCAGAACAAAAAATAAAAATAGGCGTTCGAAACAAAATGGCTAGATGTCATCACCCCAAGCAAAGCGCACATGAAGGCACCCTAAGCGCGGCTACGCCAATCACGGCGCAAGCTCTAGTACGCCGCGCCGAAGAACGCGCGGCATTGCCTAATGTCGGGGGGGGGGGGGAGGGAGTGAGTGAGACGCCGCCTGTGGCGAGGAGTATTCGCGACTCCAATTCACTATAGGTGGCGCCACTCGTTTTCCAAAATGGCCGGTTTCCTGGTATTGGTTTAGTGAGGGTCGGAGATGCGTGCCGCTGCTGAGCCTGTCTAGTGTGCTGGCTTCACTGAGCGACACAAATTATTTCTGGTAATACGAGGAAGCTAGGGTGTTATGAGCGCAGGTCACCTCTTTATCCTGAAAACAAAAACGGTGTTTAGCATAATATTTATGCCAGGTAGCACGTTTTAATTCCGGAGCGAAACCGAAACTAACCTCTATTTTGGATTTAGTTTCTCAGTATCGGCCTTAATTTCAGATTCTTTCATAACAAGATGTGTCTCGCACCGTGATTATTTAGTTAAAGTAGTTGTTTGCGGAAACTTCATTTTGTGACATACGAGTTTGATTAAGGCGCTTTAAACTATTTTGGAGATTTTAGTGTCCCTTTAAAGCAATTAACAGGGTAGCTTTAAAGACAGGGTCTTTCATTCACCTTAAGGCCTGTCCAAACAGGATACTACAAAACTTACGACTCCGGCAAATCGTGCGGCGCTCCGCTTTTGGCCGTCGGGGGGAAACTTCCTCCCGTCAAATCTCCTCCTCGCTTCCTCCACGGCGGCCTTGCTCTGCTCATCACGTGGGTCCGGAGAGCCACTCACACGCTCTGTTGGCTCTCGGTCAATCGCTCAAGGCCTCCGCCGTTGTGTCAAGTCCCGAAAACAGGAAAGGGAACGACACAAAGGTGAGGAGGCGACTCGGCTCGGCCGGTACGCAAGGGCATTGGCGAGGTCAGCCAGACGCAGGTGGCGTGCGACGTCAAATCTGACGAGCACTGACGTCAGAGAAAAGTGGAGGAGGCGAGGAGAGAAGTCGTGATCGTGAAAATTTTCACAACTCCTGCAAAAAGTTTCACGACTCCGACAAATCGTAAAAATTGAAGCGTCCGCTTCAACTTTCAAGATTTGTCGGAGTCGTGCGTTTTGTAGTGTCCTGTTTGAACAGCCCTTTAGAGGTAACAAAGAATATTGGTATTTGTTAAAAAAATCAGTGCTGATATTTGTGAGTTCTCGCTGCCTTTTCTCGCTCAGATAATTGTTGTGTGAAATAACGAACTGCGGGCTTTTCAATGGGTTTTTCAGTACTTAGACGATTAATTGCTTTAACATTTTAGCCAGCACAAGAATAACAGAATAAATCCAATTTTTACAATATGTTCATAAAATGTATGAATTAAGAAAACTGTTCTCCCTAAAAAAATTCAAAGACGAGATTTGAGTCAGACAGGTGAAGTGTGCGTGTTTTTTAAAGCAACGCGCGACGCATAGGAGTTTATATTACATCCAGTGTTTGTTTGTCTATCTTGGTAACCATGTCAGAGCTTTTCATATGCTAAAAAAACAAAATGATACCTTTCTGGAAAGACTATTATAGTTAAATGACATATTTTTGAGATCGTGGCATTAATTGGCGCAATACTTTGCCGCAATTTGTATTAATAATAATATTAAAATTAAGATATAATACGCAATTTTCAAGCTCTAACATAATTAGTTGCTTATGATCCAATTACAAACGTGCGAACAAGTGTGGCAATCAAAAGTGTGCTAATTATCATCAATGGTGCCAATTGCAGCATTCTTAATTACCAAGTTATAAAATAAAAATAGTCTAAAATCAATGAAAACATTCTAGCTAATGTGAGAAATGCATGTAAAATTAGATTAATCGAGGGCGCTATCAAAGTCGCGACCTTTGATAATCAGCGAAACTTCTAAAGTCGCCGCCAACATCCTTACAAACCAAATGCCCCCTCCCCCCCCACCCCCCCAAAAAAAGTTTTTTTATTTATTAATTTTTTTTATAACATTTATTTACTTTCACTTTTAAGCCCCGTCGTTTCGCCAGTTTAAGCCCTTCCAGTTCGAAGGAACGCTTACCTGCTTGCGCATCTGCTCACTGCATGTTTCATTGGCATTGGAAGACGGTGAAACAGGAGCGAGTTTTAGTATTGAGTATACAAGCAAACGCAAGCGCTGTGTATAGAAAAAATCGTAAGGGTGCAGGCGAGCTGGTGAACATGGGTAAAGCGCTGTGTGTTTGCATTAGCTTTGCGTGTTCCACACTACGCATGAGCATAGCCTGAAATTGCAGTCTTGGATTGGCCCATGGCGATGAGGCGCATGCGCAACGTGGAGCACGCCACTCTAACGCAAACGCACAGCGCATGCGTTTGCTTCTATACACAATACTAAAACTCTCTAATAAAGTACAATCCCATACCGGCTGCAGCGTTACATTGGGACAATGAAGAGTGTTTGCATTTGAAAATGACATTTCGCGAGTCATGATTGCGAGAAGTTCCGTTGCGCCCACCGAGCCGGAGAAACGAGGGCCCTCACTAGAGCGCTTCCCGTTTCCGCCGCTGGAGGGCGAGCAACGAGCTGGAGACGCTAATACACGACTGGGGAAAGACGCGATGGAAGTGGAGAGGAGAATTGTTTGCTTGTCGCCAGAGAGAGATCTGCCAGAACCTAGCCATAGACAGCTTTGCTGTAAGAACTTTGCCAGTGCAGTACTACTACAAACCTGGGATCTTTCACGCGCGTCACGCCGTAGTAATATATAAGAGCATGCCAGTATGATGCTCATTTAGAGTGAAATGGGGAGAGTGGAGATTGAGCCCAGGATGTCCGTGTATACCCTGGAAATGGTGTAATCTTACACTGTGAGCCTGGGTTTTGCAGCTTTCACTCCTTGCGCGCCAAGATGTGATGCGTTAACAAACTCGGCCACCGATCCCCCCAATGATTTACAACAGACAACGGAAACATAGAGACAAAACTTCTTTACTAAAAAAAAATGAAGAAAACTGTACAGCAGTCAGACTTCACATGGCTTGTGATTGACAAGATATTTCAGTTGATGCCCCCTTCATGCCATCCAACGAACGAACCACCTGCCACCTGAAAAATAACACAATCTGTAGCAAGATATCACAACATTGGCTTTCCCAATCAATGTCTACAGGCAACATAACAAATAAACGTCTAGCAGTGTTATATGCATTGGACAGTCTACGATGTGATGTGAATACTGCAACACTCCAAAGCACCAATGTTACACTAAAATAATCACCACTGTTTCTCATAATACAGCAAACAAGAAACATGTTTATCCGCTGCAGTTCAGTGACATTGAGAAGTATGGATTGACGACAAACAATGCAAACCTAGTGCAAGTCAGTTTTCACAAGAACACTGCCTTATTTCCAATGGTAAGATAACCGATACCTATTATATCTCCTAAACCTCAGCTTCAGTATGTTGTCTTAACACAGAGATGAAGCTATGAGGCATCCACCTTACTGCCACCAAGGTACAGTGAATCTCTTAAATCAGGTGGCAGCTTGCTCCACCTAGTGGAAACAGAGCAAAGCACACCCAGCAAAGCACCGCCAAGGGAGGAGTTGAGACTGGTACTATGGAGGCAGGGCAGTTTCATTCTGCACTGCTACCAACAATAAATGAAGGTCAGAGAAGAAGGCACGCCCATCACCAAACAATGCTTGCCACACTTTCTGCAAGAGCAACCAAGAAAAACACACCTGACGTTCCGGTTCTCCCCAAGAGCACAGCGCTCACCCCACAGCCCTGCTAGACGTATATCCCGACCCAGAGCAGCAGGAACAGGATGCCGAAGCCCAAGAACACAGCAGCCACCAGTGAGATGACCAGCTCCTTGAAGAGGTCTCGCGTGAACTTGGTCGATGTCACTTCGTAGCTACAACCTCGAGTTAAGGGAGGCAACCCCGCATTGTGGGTGAAGTGGTCAGTGACAAAAGGCTAAACGAGAGCCATTACAAGGAAATAAAAACATTCTGAAGCAGTCTCAGTTAGAGAAGGTTCTACTTGTGCATGTTGTCTTCCGTTTTTGTTCGGTAGCAGCTCTTGTGCCACAGCTTAAGCCTGCCCCACCGAAAGGTGCGGAGAAAGCTCGCATTGTTTCGTTTACGAAATAGGTGAGGCACAGCAGAATGACATCATTGGGCTCTTATGCCGCAATCCAAAGTGTTGATGCATGTAATTTCTTTACCAGCAAGAATGCTATATTTCATTGCACGGTGTTACAAGGTTTCCTTAAGCACTGCGATGAAAGCAAATTTTAAAAAATGTGACGACCAAGTAAGACAATTAAACGAATGAAGCACTCTGCCTGTTTCGGTTAGTTCTTCTTGAGAGGTCAGATTGTCTAGAGGTAGAGACCGAGGCAGTATGAGCTGGCCCACTTTAGTGCTAGCCAACAGGGGCAAGATGCCACACAGGATGCCTCCAGCATGCTACAACTACGAAACCGACTGCCACACTTCAACAACAGGAAATGTGCCGGTCCTCTCCAACCTTTTCTCTTGACAGCTTAAAGTATGCAACATTGTGACATCGCGTGACATTTTGATGTCACTTGACGGTTCGCTTCTCCTGGCAGGGACCATGGCGTGAAACCAACAGCTGCGCTCCTCTGTTGCCGACACTCCCTCCCGTGACCTTGCTGCTGTGCGACCAAGCTTGGCCTTGGTACTGTCCGAACAAGACCAACGCAAGCAAGCAAGGTCCATGCAGGGTTTCTGGGTAAAGCCGTCGCTTTGAAAAGGATACACAAAGAACCAGGCCATGAAGAAAAGGCCGATGCCCATGAGCACCAGCGTGAGGTGTGGGTACACCGCCGGGTTGACTGGGCTGACATACTTCTGCATGTGCTCGATGGCCAACTGCAAAGAAAATTACCCTCCGGTGTCGGAGCATGGCACAAGACCGTATGGAACACATAGAAGGTTTCCAGAACACCTACTGCCTTCCAATGAAGCACACTCGATGGTTTCCCCATGTAATGACATTCGGTCCATGTTGTTCGATACCTATCCAACTCTAACTGCCGAAACTTTTTTTTTTGTTCCTGACGTTAAATGGCTTTATTGACCAATCATCTTTTACACCCCTATAGAATCTCCAATAGAAGATATGGTATCAAGAAGTTAATAAATAAATGATACTGTAAATGAATAAATTTTTCAGAGAATCTAGCTTTTAAAAATCTTGCGACTCTATAAATATCGTGAAACATTTATCAGACAAATATGTCGCCCGAATGTAACAAATATATAGCATATGACCTTTAATCGAAAAATTTGTGCCCGCTAAATATTCTCAAATTCTAAACTTCAGACAATTTGCAGCCTATCAATCCCACGAAAATGAAGTCGCTTACAGTATGTAATTAAATAAATAAGGACATTAAAGGACACATGCAAAGAAAAAAAAAACTTTTTCTTTTTTTTTTTTTTAAACAGGCTCGATGGAAAAAGAATATTATAAAACGAATTTACAACGAAGAAAAAAAATTTAGAGCTATATTTACGGCGCAAAACGAATTTGTATTTGGCGCCCGCGGGAGCCGCTGCTGGTCACGTGGTAGGCCTACGCGCCGCCGCGCTGCGTCGCCGCCACCGCAAAGTGACGCCGCCGCCGCACACTCAGCGTTGTGCGAACGCCGCTTCAACGCGTTTCTCCACGCCGCCGTCGCCGCCACCGCACAAGTTCGTCTGGTTCGGGGCGCCGCCGCCGTCATCTGACCGGCGTACAGGTCAATCACGGCTGCTTGCGCTTTTTCACGAGTTTCCTTTTGGCTCTAAAAGTTATTTATTAATCTTTGTTTTTTTGTTATACTTCACACAAAGATGAATAAGTTACTTATAGACCAACACGCGGCCCTGACGTCACGCAGCTGCGGTGGCGCTGTCGACGGCACTGCGCATGCACAGAGGCCTCACTTCACCCGAATTCGGTTTCTGCGCACGCGCAGTGCCCACACCTGGTGTGGGCAAACGCGGTCTTGTTTGTAAACAGCGTGTCCGTCTATAGGAAGCTTCCGAAAGGGCTCAAGTACCACGTAACAAATATGGGCTCGTCACGTGATAAATAAGGGCCACTTTCCGCAGCGCCCGCGGGCGCCAACTACAAATTCGTATAGAGCCGTAAATATAGCTCTAAAATTTTTTTTTCTTCGGTGTAAAATCGTTTTATGTTATCCTTTTTCCATCTAAGCTGTTAAAAAAAAAAATGTTTTTTTCCTTTGCATGTGCCCTTTAAAGAGATGAGCAGGAAAGCAACTGAAGCCGAGGGTTGTTTGCAGTGTTATGGGAGGTGCGAGCAAACGTTTAGAAGGTATACCTTCCTTGGCCGGGTTTTTAAGCTCGCAAAGCTCTTGAGCCTCTGCTTTGATAGCATTACACGTGACTTGCGAGCGAGAGCACTATACCGTAATTCATCCGTCCTTAAGCTTGTAGAGCAGAGAAGGTTACAGGTACAAGGTCACGACTTTGGAAGGGTATGTTTCAAAGCAAGAAACGCAGACTAGCTTATGCTTGTAGCCTTGGTTGCCCTGTCAGCTTAAAGGTGAATGGAGTAGATGCAAGCATGGTGCCTCGACCGGTGTCCCACACGTGCCAGCACATGCAGCATGGTTCCTTTTGACAAAAGTGCCACAAGACAAGGATATAAAGTAAGAGACACAGCACAAGCACTTGTGGTGCTTCTGCTGTGTCTCTTGTGGAGCTTTTGTCAAAAGGAACGATGTTCCAACTAGCCCATCTCTCACTATTAAACATGCAGCCTGCTTATGAAGGTAACTCTGGCAGTGTTGCAATTACACAGTCTTGGGCAGTAACTAGTTACTAGTAATGCGTTACAGGTAACTAGTCACTTTTTCAGGTAACTTTTACCTGTAACGCGTTACTCTTTAATACTGGTAACTTGTAACTGTAGCACTGTTACTTTTTTATTGAGTAACTGTAACTGTTTAGGCCGTTACAGTTACTTTTTTTTAGTATATAAATTAGAAACCACTGCCGCAGACATGAAGAAATTGCCATCTTGAATTATTTTTCTCCAAGCTCCTTGCTGACAAAAAAAGATATAACAATAAGAAGAAGCGTGGTCACACATTAAACAAACAAAAAATTGCCTGGTTTAGCCCACGACCGAGGATGGACGAGGGACGAGTCAGCACGAAACTGAGAGATAAAGGAAGCGGCGCCTGCGGTGATAGGGGCGGCAAACAATGTCTGTTTCACCGACTTCGGCTCACTCTTTTTTCGTGGGGACCATCTGCGGGTGTCGGTGGTCGTGTGATATGTGTTCAAGTATTCCATCTGGGCTGTGTCTAGGATGTGTCCGTGCTGTTGTTTTTACACCCAGCCGTTCGCCGTTTCCTCATCCCTATTAGTTTTTAAGGAAGCCGTCCCCATATTGTGCAGAAAGCCGGCGCTTGTTTAACTCATTCATTCTCTTCAAAGGCACTCGAACACGACTTCTACCGTTGGCGTTTACGACATAGACGCCGGGGTGGTTGTCGTACACTCGTAAAGCACCAGAAGTTAATTGTCTCCTTTCCCCCTTTATTCTTTCGAAGCGGTTTGACCTGCTATGTTTAGGCCTGCTTCCAAGTATATCCCATAAGGTAATTATGTGACCATCTCTGTCCTCATTCGTTTAGGAGTGAAATATAAACCAAAACATTCACTGATGCGTGCCAATGACAATTTTGAAAAACGGTTGATTCTAGGCTATAACAATTATTGCAAATAAAGTATGCACATCAAAATGCTGAAATGGCGAATGACGCAAAAAAAGAAACACCCTTCGGGTTTAAATTTTTCTAATATCTCAGTTTACCTTTCTTCTCACTATAGTGTAACAACTAAAATATTATTGTTTTGGTTTGTGATTCCTCGTGTCCAATTTTCGTACTGTAACGAGAAAGTAACGACGTTACTGTTTTTGCAGTAACTGTAACTGTAACAGAGTTACTTTTTCCACATAGGTTACTGTAACTGTAACACTGTTACTTTTTACTGGTAACGTGCCCATGACTGCAATTACATGTGCTTGCTCGCATGAGCATGCTCACATGAGCAGAGAAATAATGACAGCCAGGTGCTAGCTTGCAATCACGTCTAAAGGCAACTCGTGCGCTATTACTGCGTCCTTACATGATACGCATGTACAAAACAAGACATGGAAATATAAAGTTAAGAGACGCCAGCATAGCTGGAATTTGGCAATTTGCTCTAACCGCCCGAAAGGTGACTGAGCTCGGCGGCGTCCCTCACTAAAGCATTCGTTAAATAAAAAAAAAATCAATTTTTAACAAAGAGTTTAGCTGGAATGGCAACTTATCGTAGTACACCGAAGGTGAAGTCCTAAAATGAGGAGTGCCGTATTGCAAATATATTGTCGAGGAAGGCACACAGATCTCCTAGCACTTGTGTGGCACGAAAAGTGCTACGAAGCATCAGTGACCATTTATGGAACTAGTTTATACCGTCAAGAGACAAGCTACTTCAAATATTTAAAAGTAATCTCATTCTCCTTTACGAGGCACACTTATATGGGCGTCGAAGATCATGGCAAAAACTTTCAGCAGAGCGCATTTTTTTCACTAAGGAGCAGAATGAAGCTACCGTGCAAGCTACAGTAACCAGCAATCAGATAATCACACGAATACTAGGCAACACAGAAGCAACGTAACTCGCACAGAACCACACGAAAATGGATCTGCGATCTGATAGCTTCGAACGCTATCCAACGCGGCGGCGTAGATCCATCGCGCCACGTGTACATCGACATTATTAAATAAGTAAAGCAAAATGACCGCGGATTTCGACCTAAACGAAAAGTTTACTATGATAAGGAACAACTCCGCTAAGTTTCAAGGGCGGTATCAGTGTAGATTATTCAAATTTACGTCGATCTCTTCACAACAACACAACTCACCAAGCCGGCGGACGCCATGTTTGTAGGATTGAGTGAGTGACCAGAGTGACGTTGACAAACAACGTTGCCGACAGCGTCGCACTGGTCGCACCGTATCTAAAGCTCTATGATCTAAAGCCGCACCGTATCAAGCAAACAAAAGTGGGCAAAACGTGGTGACACGCTATCGGACCTTCTTTATTATTTTAGATAATCCGTCTAACAAACTCTAATATTTTATTCTAGAAATTTTGTTTATTTACGATAAATATAAATTGTTTATTGTCCTAAGTTGATAAAATTGATGTACGCAAGCACACCTTAGATTTTGTGAGGTTCATTGAAGTTGAATAAATTAAGTAAAATACGTTTAAAACTTCTCTATTTTTATGTGTGGCGTTCGGGGTCTTTCCATTTTGGTGAAATCAATGAACCGGTAAATCATGTAAAACGTGTGATTGCCAGATTCAGATTGTTGCCAGAGCACGGCTTCTCGAATTTTGGGCACCATGTTTGAACGTAAAAGTAACGCTCCCGAGCAAGGAGGTTGTCCTCACTCTTCTCTCTCAAAGCCTGCCAAGCCAAAGCCCAAAGCCAAGCCAAAACATTTGGCCAAGCCAAGCTGGCCAAGACTGCCTCTCTCCACAACCAAGCGGGAAGAAGAAAGAAGTTGATCTCGCTTGCACCCATCTCACTGGTCTCGCCCGGCGGAAAACCCAAGAGGAAAACGATAAACACTCCAGAGACGAAGCAGTCGCGTCTCGTTCAAGTCAAGGCGGCGGCGGCAAGGGGCCACATCTTCGCCACATCGAACAAGCATCATGGCCAAAGGAGGAGGACCACACAGCGCCGAGAGCTGTCCCTTCAGCTCGGGGGGCACACCGACGTCGGTGATGATCTGTTCCATCATCGGACTCGTGTTCGTGGTCTACGTGCTCGTCAAGCTGCTCATTTCGCTGTGGCGAGGTTTCTACACTTGCTTCCTCGCCCGCTGGCTCGGTTTCACCGTCGACTTCAGAAAGATGGGCGAATGGGCGGGTGAGTTGGTTGCATTTGACGATGGACCACGGCGGACCATACGAGCCATATCAGCCAATCAGCGCTGTGAACCTATCACGCGATTACATCGATTACGAGCGGCTCTGCGTCTATCCCGAAGGTCACGCGACGCTCGCGCTATGCTACTACGTCTGCCATGCGTTCGAATCGTGGTTCGAATTGTTCGAATGTGTGTGCGCCAGCGCTGTTCCCAGAGAGCTTTGCGGCCATTCCGATTTTGGTTTTGGTTTTGTCCCCCGAGGAGGAAAACCACGAAACACCTTCACGCAGTTTCTGAGTTCTCACGCTTATTTCCTCTTCGGTGCCCTTGTAAGGGAGATCCAGACACGTGAAGCTCCACTTCCTTTTAAGAGAAAAAGGAAAGAAGAGAGCGGAAAGCGTTTTCCGTGCATTGTTCCGTGTCTACTGCAGGTAGCAGTCCGTGTGCAAGCAAAAATGAAACGATGTAGTAATACGGTAAAACGGCGAACAGCTAGAACCGGTCCTTGGCTGGTGGGCCGTGAAATCCGTGCACCTTTTTTCTGGGGGTCGCGGCCTCTTCCGAAGAAGTCGCGCCAGTCACGCACAAAAAAAAAAAAAAGTGTGAAAAAAAAAATATTTATATAATTTAAAAACATGTTACGTTACACTGGAGTCTGCGTTATCGGCGAGGCGCTCTTGGTTGGAATGATCGCACGTTATCAATTCCCTGCCTTCCTTTTTTTTTTTTTTTTTTTTTTTTTAAGCAGGAAGGGGTACATTCATATGTCTGCTTCAAAAGGGGAAAGCAGAAAAATGTTTAAAAAAAGAAACTTGGCGGCAGGGTTTGGCCTTGACTCGTGCGTAGCTTTTGACGTCAACGTGTGCGGAGAGTCTGAAAAACGAGGAAATCACTTTCAAATCGCACGTAGAAACATCGCGCCCGCAATTCCCAGGGTCGTCTGGTGGAGAGAGGACATCGATGAAATGTCGTTTACCCTCTTTAAAAATAGCTTGGCACGAACTCTACTTAATACAAGGTTACATTCTGGCTTTTACCGATCCCCATTGCATGATTGGAATCCTAGAGCCAGGGCTTCTCTCCACGAGTTGTATTGCTGCGTCACAGCGGCATCCCAGGATGTCAAAAATTAATTTCAGGAACAGAAAATTTGAGCTTAGTCTTTTGTATGGCAAGACATTAGCTAAGCCATGGCCACAGGTACCCAGCACAGATTCCGGCGAACGCATCATCGAGAGATGGCCAATGTGCAGTCTTACAATATCTTTATGGTTTCGTTCCTCACGGAAGTGTTGAAACCTTGACACACCTACCAGAATTTCTGACGGGCGTTTTTTCATGGCAGTTGCATTGCTGGTTACTGCTCGCACTGTTCCCTGAATGATGGATGCATACGGCTCAGCCCTTCTAATCAGATGGTGGCTTGCATCATCTAGCCAATGTTTTTTAAACTTCAACATTTAATCTCTACTTAATATACAAAACATTAAAGTGTATTCTCTTAAAAGTAATACTGAAAATTTTGACTAGCAGCTGACCCATTTTCTTGTGCTTCTGGACATTGAGACTGCTGTAGTTTGTGTCGTGCTACAGCCTATGCCAGGACAAGAAAACAGGCGCTGTAAAAGAAGCTAGGGAGCTTGACATAACCACACGCTTTCCTCGAGATTTTGCTTAGGGGATTATAAAATGTAAAGACCCGATTTCATTTTTTTTTTTTTCTTGATTTGCCAAAGGTTACGTACAAATGCGGTTAATTAAGTACCTAAAATACGGGGAGCACTCACTCCACTTTAACTGAAAACTGTGTTAAAGGGAAGCTGAAGAGCTTTTCGAAAAAAATGAGTTAATGGTTGATTCTGACGTGTTTGTGCTTGCTGAGTCCAAATATCACAACCGTTTGGCACAAAATCATTCCTAAACGCGAAAAAAAGCGAAGAAATCAGAAGCGATCGCCGCAGCGGCACGCCATCGGCTAGTGACGCGTGACTCGCCACTACGTCATAAAAGGACCCTCTCCATTCTCGTTTGCTCCGTCGCTTGCGGAAGTAGCCGGGCGCCGGGTCTTCTGCTCTTGTAAATCGGGTTCGGCTTCTAATTTTTCGAAATCTTTCGGTGGATCCGAAAAAGGAATGTGTCCAGACGACCCTCGACGTGACAAAGTACGCGTTCCAGCCGTTGGCAAAGTAGGAAAAAGACCCCCCGCAGTAATAAACGCAGACACGAGGAACCGCTTACGCGGACGCGACATGGCCGGCTTCATACCTTCAGGAACGTACTGACTGCTACTTGTTGTAACGTAAAACGTTGACAATAATCGGAGTGCTATTGACGGGACGCCTCAAGCCGGATTAGCGTGACCCTCCCCAAAACGGTGGTCAGAGGACAAGAATTCTGCACACATCGGCCTTCGTGCTTGCCAGCTGCTGGACGCGTGAGCGTGCAGGCTGCATTGTTCATCAAGGCTGAAGCAGTTTGAAGGGATAGTATAATCGGCTTCGGGCGACGGGAGAGCTTCCCCTGAGATGAGACGGGTGATAAGACAGGGCGGCCGTTCTGCCACCGCCATGTCCTTGCGCACTATGCGAATAACTGCGCAGAAAGTCCATCCTTGTGATAGCGGTACCCTCTGCTGCGTTTAGTTTGTTTGCCACAAACTACTACGCCATTATAGCTTTAGAAAAAGCGGAGATGTGTGCCCGGCAGCCCTTAATTTGATGTCGAAATCGTGAAAGCTTCCTGAGCCTCTACATTCGCATACTTCTACCAAGATTTGTGACTGCATCACACCACCGCCAAACATTATCATTGTCCGATCGCATTTCTACGGCACAAAGAATTGTTGCATGACACAAACTTTATACGGAAAACACTGCGTAACTTGTAAAAAAAGAACTCAATTCAGAACGGAAGGTCACATGCTTTGTTTTTCCAAAAAGCTCTTCTGAAGAGAATATAACCCTTTGGAAGGAAAATTTAACAAAATTTATGTTTACGTTTAAAAAAAAGATGTGATCTCAAATAATGTCAGCAACTGTAAAAAAAAAAGTTTATGCTAAAACAAGTTGCACCATGAAAGTCGCATTATGAATTGCATGACCACTTATTAGAGCAAGCCATCCTCTACCAAGTGACTGGGTAGCCGAGTAGGTTCCCAGGCAAAAATCAGTCCACTTCCAGCTGGATTATGGAACTGGAAATGAGGCAGTCCAGCTGGATTCCAGCTGGACTGCCTCATTTCCAGTTCCATAATCCAGCTGGAGGTGGACTGATTTTCGCCTGGGTTAAAAGCAAAAGAAAATAATCTTGGGCTACCCAAGATTGTTTTCTTTTGTTTCCCAGATTTCCCGGACCGGAGTCGGTACGGAAAATATGGTCACCTCAACAATATAAGAAACCAATACTAAAACACTAATATTAGGCGGTTAAAACAAGAGAGCCAGTAGAAACCCGCTATTCGGCTAAATGATCGCGGCTTTTCTAGCACACTGCACAATTCTAATAACGTAATAGCTTTTTTCTAGAACAGTCGACCTACAATTCCTACCTAGTTACGTTTCCTCTTTGCTTGTGACCTTTAATGCGCTGAATTGCCTTCTTACCTTCAAAGATGGTCGGCAGAGCGTCGGGTTCAGGCGAGCCTTCTTCAGACCCATACGTACATTGTTTTGATATGCGCTGTCCGAAACACGTTTCGAACAAAAAACGGTGTATTTGCTCAAACCCACCCACCCCTTTAAAATCTCGGTGACAAAGTGGAAAAGACGGTAAGCGGGAAGAACAACTGCGACGAGCGCTGTTCGTGAAAGCTGGCGGCTACACATGAGTACTGCATCGTGCAAAAGCACGAGTCAGTTAATTCGGTGCCATGAGAATTCTGCGAACACGTGAACAAACAAGAGAACAATCAACACGTCAGGCAATTGAGTGAATAGCATGACCGGTCAACGGATAAAAGCAAGCGCTATGCAGTGGCAGAACGACGACGGCTCGAAAAGACACTAGAGCCGTTTTTTTTTTCCATAGGGTAATCATGTTTGGGTGGACTCGGCTCGGCGCCCCTCCCAAGTGGCGCGCCAGCCTTGAACCCCCCTGCCCCCCCCTAGTTTTTACCGCACTGCCGACGCCATCTCACGCCCAAAGGGAGCGCTAGAGGTCACAAGGACCCGGTGCCAAAGTTTCAAGCCCCGATAATAACTTAATCAAAAGTTATAAGTGTTTTCTGAAAATTTTCAATGGGAAAAATGGAGCCCATTTTTGCCCGTTTTCGGTTTCTGGTGCCATAGAGCCCCATGTATTCGAAAACTCCGTCGGCCGCCATTTTCCCATTGAAATTATCAGAAAATCACTTATAACTTTTGATTAAGTTTCGGATCGGGTTGAAACTTTGGCATCAGGTTGTGACCTCTAGCGCTACCTTTGGGCGGAGAATGAGCGTTCGGCGATGCCTAGTTTATTTTTGCCGTAAAAAGGACCGTGTAAATTTTCTTTTGTGACACCCTGTACTTTAAAGCACTCCTCGCCAATCTAGCAATCCTTTTTTCGGCTCGCAAGTCGTTTGTTACAGAAAAATAATATTGCTTTCAATTAGCGTTATTTCGCGGTTTTCATCTTTCTGCATAAAACTAAACACAAAACTATCATGCTTGACGTTGCACATACGACATTCCTAACTCTTCCCATTTTTCTAAACGTACGAAAACCAGTATTTTAAAAGTTCAAACGAGACGTTGCGAATATGGGACGCACACTTCCATGCAAAGCTGGCGTCAAGAGACTCAAATCGAAGAACTTGCATATTTACAATAATAATGTTATCTCTTCTGGTGAAGGCTCAACGGCCGTTGCATTCATTTTCGCGCACGAAACGGTGAATCGCAGAGGAAATATAGAACGCAGTGTTACTGCCCTTTTTTTTTTTTTTTTTTTTTTTTCAATAACACGCATTTGCGGGTTTGCGCTGATGAGGCCTCAAAACCAAAACTCGCGTACCGTGACTGCGCCCGCTACTGCCCAACCCCGTTGACCGTGTTCCAAAATTTACTCGATCTTACTCCAGGAAAAGGGTTTTGTACCTTGGCGTTCCGAAACCTACCTGCGTCCAGCGCTTTTCAATCTGTGATGTCACGTGACACAACCCGCCAAAGTAACTCGGATCCATTTGGGTAAGACTTGGAACACAGCCGTTGTCACACAGCTTCTGCACAAAGTCACTTTAAAATGGCCAGTGACAATACAAAAAAGATACGGACACAATAATCTTGCAGAATATCCCCCTATTTAGTAATAACTGCGTTAATATGCGTTTAAAAAAATCTACACTTTTTTTTCGCACGATAAAACAATATATCAACTTTTAGGTCTGGTAACAATGTATTTTTGCCGAATCTTTAGAAAAGTTCGTCAAAAATTCGGCTTGGCCGAATCCCGAGATTCGGCGCCGAATTTTCTTTGATGATGAAGATGTAGTGATGGGCCAAACTTTTGCCGATTTGGCAAAAGTTTGGCCCATCACTACTGAAAACTGTGTCAATCTAGACATGGGTGCTTGTCGAGTCAAATCTGGCGCTTTTATGTATAGTTTCAGAATTCCAAAGTTTGGGGAATGTCAATACTGGGCGCTTGAACGAACTTCCGCGGTATTTTACGGTATATCATATATTCTGTGCATGACTGTATGGTACTGCGAACAATGACAGATGTATTAAAATAAATTGCACACTGTCATTGTTGTTTTCTGGGCCATTTTCAAGTGTAGTTTTTTACCAGACGTGTTATAGCAACCACCTTTTTTTTATTATTATTCATAACTTGGGAAATACAGGCTATTAGGAAACTAAATCAGTCTTAGGACTAGCCTTATGATAGTACCACACTACTATCAAACTGTTAATACAGTCATGTCTCGTTAATATGGACCCCATTAATATGGATACCCTGCTATATGGACACCACTTTCGGGGACGAACTGGGAAAATACAAGCATTTTTGTCTCGTTATTATGGACAACTCACATTATGGACGATTTTTTACGGAAACGGAGTTGTCCATATTAACGAGACATCACTGTACATAGGTATCATCCAAGATCCACACAGTTGGGTCTTTGCTACATGTTGCCAAAGTATTCTGCCGGCGACTCGCCGTGACCTGCAGTTTTCCCTGTCGCAAGCATATGGTGCTTTTCATTGTGGTTAATCGCTGGAATAGTCTTGCCGTCCCCACTGAATGACTTCTCTATTCCTTTCAGTGATCACCGGAGCGTCGGATGGCATCGGTAGAGCGTACGCAGAAGAGGTAATGTTTTTGTCTATAAATTATGTGTCGATAAAGTCATCGTCGTTCCTGAATTAACACCGTTTGCACCCGCACAGTTGGCGGCGCGGGGACTTAATGTGGTGCTCATCAGCAGGACGTTGGAGAAACTCCAGGAAGTTGCCAGCGAAATCGGTTTGTCAATGCCATTTTCACGGGGTCTAGGGACTTTCGAATAACTCGTGTATGCTTTTGCTTGCAGAGAAAGCATACAAGGTCAAGACCAAGGTCATCTCTGCAGACTTCACCGGGGGCAACGAGATCTACGAGGTCATAAGACGGGAACTCGAAGGCCTCGAAGTTGGAGTCCTGGGCAAGTGCCTTTAAATCACTTCGTCATAATCTGAACTGTGGAACTCTGCTGGATCGGATGGATTTTTGGCGCGAGAGGCAGCCACCGCAGAAACCATTATACTTCGTCTCGCACCCTATCGTGGACTACGGCCCAAGCTAGGGCCAATCACGAATATGCATTTTTGTTTCGCTATTATGAACAACTCGCATTGACGCAGCCTTGTAGTCGGAGCTAAGACAGTAAAGTTTAACGTCCGGCACTAACTTGCCCCAGTGAGCCGCAAGAAAACGGTGGTCTCTCACTCGGGCCAACCGTGTTCTGGAGTGTCCGTAACTTGTCACATTGAGTTGTTACCGAACTAACTTAACGTTCCGTGCACATTGATCCACAGTAAACAATGTGGGCACAAGCTACTCCTACCCTGAGTTCTTCAGTGCTGTTCCAGAAGGCGACAAGGTAGGACACTGCCAGTTCATGTGATTTGTCACATTTTTGGTGGTCGTTTGTTTGAGACTTTGTTTCCGTCTATTCCTGGACAGGTCATGGACGGGATCATCAGGGCCAACTGTCTCGCAGGAACCATGGTATGAGCTGTTCCTTTAAATGTGCTTTTATCAATGGCATTGGTGGGGAGTTTTTTTTTGTTTTCACCAATGGTGTCCTCTTAATTGCAGATGACTCGAATTTGCCTGCCCCAAATGGACGAGCGCCGCCGTGGCGCCATCATCAATGTCTCTTCCATCTCTGCCATGCATCCACTTCCACTGCTCAGCACTTACGCTGCATCGAAGGTCAGCATTTCTATGCATCTTGGTGGTACTGTTTGTTTTTCTTCACCTTTGGAAGCACTTTCGACCGGGGGCCTCAAACAACCGGCTGCGAGCCTTTGTTCCCCTGTCTCGGGCACTAGAAATAGCATGTGCCATACTAATCTCATGTCACCAATTAATTTCTGTTCGAAACATAGCTCTGCTCTTGTAATGTATCCACATAGTTTAGTATGCCATTCTGTTTTAATTTGTCTTGGTTTTCGTTTTAATTTTTGCTTCCCAGATTTTTGTCCCCTCGGCTGCACAAGCTCTCGCTCAGCAGGAGCAACTGCCTATGATAAAGCTTGGAATTCTTGCCTTCAGAAAATACCAACATTAATAAAATTAAAATAAGTGTTTTATCACACTGCTGCTATAAAAATTGTCAAAAAACAAAAACTGTCAAATAGACTTTTTTTTTTTTTATGAATTGAGCAACGGGAATTACAGTGTGCTTGCTCTCTTATTCTATAAAAAAATATGCCGGCACGTTGGCAAGGCAGTGTCATTTTAATTCTTGTTATCACATGAGGTAAGCGCCTAAGGTAGTTCCATAAACAAATCCAACCTAAAGATGGCACAGGCAGGAAGCACGAGGTCCCTTCTCCAAAAAAGTGCCCCTCCCCCCGGCCTTACGTTGGCCCTCGACCTTTTAGGGGTGGGATATCTGGTTCCCCACTCAAAGGGGTTTGAAGCCCCTGCTTTAGACAATCTGTCCAACTCTGCTGCAGGCCTACATGGACTACCTCTCTCAAGGTCTGCAGGCAGAGTACAGGGAACGCGGCGTCTACATCCAGGTGAGGCGATTTATCGAGTCGCAACATTCAATTCCATTGTTTTTGTCGTGACTCTTAGATCCAACTACAAAAAGTGCTGGAGAGTTTTTGAACTACACTGACTCGAGTTAGCTAACTTAACAATTTAGTCCGACTTAGCACGTGCCAAGGTTGCAGCAATGAGAATGAATGACAACTGACTGGTGCATTCACTACAAGGGGCATTCATAAAGTTTGTGTTATTGCCACGAGGGAATAGAGATTCAGCAATGAAACTCGGGTCGGAGTCTTTCTCTACATATTCGCCACCCAAAGTCGCTCACTTTTGCCAGCAATGGACAACCTGCCAGAGGTCGTTTTTAATAAACTTCTCGTTTTGAGTGTTAGGAAATCGCTCCGCTTCAGCAATCACTTGGTCGTCGTCCTTGAAATGCTTTCAGGCTCATTTGGCCATGCCATAAGCGTCTGCATTGTTTAACTGCAGTGTCATAAACTGGGGTTTCCCCGAACTCCACCACCAGCTTGGAACAAATCTTCCTGGCATTGCTTCTCTTCGAATGAGAAAACAGATCACTGCACGCTTTGCCTTTCTGGACGGGCGGTGCCGAAGCTGGCAACAAACTCCGACGACTCAAAAGTCGTTATAGTTTGTTCCCAGCTTTTAGAACATTTTTGAATCCACAGTTTATGCCCAGGTTACTGATCAGGGCAAATTGCTTTCTATGTCATAGTCAATGCATCTGTCAGTCGGCATTTTGGAATCATCGTTATGACGAAATCCGACCATATATCGCGATATGTGCGGACAAGAAACAGAAAATAGTTGCATCTGCCACATCGTTGTCACATGGTGCGTCCTAGCCCAAAGTCACGCACGTAGCATTTTCGTGCGGACACATTATTGCCACCTCGTTATCCACTACACACTTCCCGTACATTAAACCAGACCCGTTGTTAAAACACCCAAGCACAAAGGGGCATGCCGAGAGTGTGGCTACACGCACTGCACTTCTGGCTCCTGCAGCTGTAGCTGTCCCAAATCAAAAACCTGAAACTAAATTACACTTTGCACGTGCATCCGTGAACAGATTATTTTGGTTATTTATTTTGAAATCTTCAACACCGACAAAGCGAGCTTGCACAGTGCGTGGGGCTTACATTTCCGAATTCCCCTTGGTGCTTGAGCAGTTTGGCAGAAGACCCGTTAGTGGTTCTCGTCGTGCTCTGCAGAGAAACCAAGTGCAGGTCCTGTAAAGTCGAACGGGGTGGTCTAGCGCGTTAAAGCCCGTTCACACTTGTTTACGACAGAGTTCTTGCAATCTGTTACGATGAGAGAGTGCGCCAACGCCACCTGTGAGATGACCCTGGAACCGAATTTCACTAGAGCGAAGGTTTCGCGGTATTTGCGAGACCAAATGCACGCACTATCTATGAGATACGGTTCTTCGCATCAAAAGGTTTTAAGGGATTTTGAGGCACGCGGTTGTAAGCAGTCGTCAGTGTTTGAGCCTTTGTCACTGCACTCCCAATTCTATGAATGGCATGGCTCCGTTCGACCGCAACTGTCTACGCACCCCCGGTTCGACTCCGGGCCGTGGTCTGCATGTCGCGCAATCTCTTTGCAGTCGGTGATGCCGGCCTACGTGTCGACCAAGATGTCCAAGATCCGCAAGGCGAGCTACATGGTGCCCACGGCCAAGACCTACGTCAGAGAGGCCCTGAACACGGTTGGCGTGGAGCACGCCACCTACGGCTACCTGCCCCACAAGTTCAGGGTACGGCTCCTTTGTTTGCACGCGCATCCGCATTGCAAGGCAGCTGCACGTGGTGGAAAGTTAAAAAAAAAAATTTGTGTGGAGAGGGTCAGTTAAAAAATCTGCCACAGACACCCGGTGTCTTTATGAGCAAGGTACGACGGCACAAAAAGAGACTCGGACACAAGGAGAAGGGGTACACGGGCATAGCGCCGCTTTATTTCTGTCGTACTATGTGCCGACTAGCCCAGCCAGAAACATTGCCAACGTCTTTATACCGTTTGCCATCCGTTTCGTAACACAGTAGTGCGAGTCGAGTGTCTGAAGAAGCTAGTGGACTTGCTGTTTGCCATCGTCGTCAATTTCGATAAACGAGGTGCTCGGGACGCCTAAGCGTTGTCAAAGGTAAGAAGCCTGCGCTGGAGGCAGGACAACTGAAGCCCCTCCCCGCCATTCTCCCCTTATCAGCGACTGTAGTGGTCGTTGCAATGACGAGAAGGAACCTGCACTACGTTCTCCGCACGCACTTGCTCTATGGTCCTTACGGGAGCAGCGAGAAGGCACCGTTTTTCTGGAAGCCCACACTAGCCTGACGTTGCGCTCGAATGTACCGAGCCAGTGATTATCGTTTGGCGTTCTTTGGCAACGTTTTTCACTCTCGACGCAGGCGTACGTCCAGGAGACTCTGAAGAACTGGCTGCCGCACGACATGTTCATGAACATCTCCCGCTCGTCGCTGCTCTCCATCCGCCAGCTCTACTACAAGAAGAAGGGAGTGGAGGATGTGTTCCTGGGCAAGGGAAAGAAAACCCACTAGTGCGACTCCACTTTCTTGGGAACCTTGCGGATGCATCGAGTGGGGGCCTGGTTCACGAGGACTGGTCACGGGGGGTAACTCGCCGTTCGTTCAGACAGTGCCGAGTTCTGTGTTCATGTTGCTTTGTTTCGTCGCGCATTCCATTTTGGGAAGGGGGAGGTGTATCTGTTTGTTTCAGGAGCTCAATAAAATTTTCTCACTTCGTCTTTCGGCTGTCGACGCCTTCGCTTCCGAGGCTAGTAATTCGCCAGCCTCCATGCCAGATTATTTCAAGCTGCTAATTGCTGGTACAGTGATGTCTAATTAATATAGACACATTCGTTCCCCCCCAAAAATTGTACAAGAGACAAAAATGTGTGTATTTACCCAGATGATCCCCAAAACGTTTGTCTACCGTAATGCCCCGAGAGATGGACCACGTAAAATCGGATGAAAATAAGGAGTGGGCTAACTTTCGGTGCGCGAAACCTACGAAATTTGCGATTACAGGGAGGGGCAATGAAACAAAGACTGTCCTTCCCAGTCGCTAATGTTTGCTTATCTTCCGCCCTGGCTAAGTAACACCATTTCTACCGAGGTCACCAGTGGACAAGGCCCTGCAATCACCACAAGTGGGCTATCTTTCGTGGTTCTGGGAGAATAACAAATCGTGCCGAAAATAGGGGGCGGGCTATCTCTGGGGATATTACGGTATATACTAGCAGGGTATTTATATTAACAGGATCTGTAGTAATGACATGACTGTACTGGTTGAAGCACCATTTTGAGCGTGTGCTGTCCGATAGCGAGGCCACAGGTAGCTCTCTGCTTCTGCACGGTGCTCCAAAGTTCACGCTCGTTTTCAGCATGCGAAAGCGTTGCAACACAAGAATGATCCAACGACTACAGAGATTCTTGAACTGATTTTCAGGTCTGATACGACGAACGCGCCCCACACCAGGTATTAGGGGCTGGAAGTTAGTCGATCTTGAGTTCAACATGGGCGATTCGGAGGCAATGGGCGGTTGCTTCGCACCTATAACATTGAAAAACAGCTTCCTACACTTGGACGACATGGAGAATTTTCTGAGGTACCGAGTGCAGTATGAGAAGGGTCGATTCCACGACATGTACAGCGTGTCCCCCAAAAATATTTAGTATTTTTTTTCTCACCGCAAAATAAACTATGCATCGTCGAACGCTCGTTCTCCGCCCAAATGTAGTGCTAGCAGTCCGAACCAGGTGCCAAAGTTTCAGCACTAACCATTATCTTGTTCAAAAGTGATTTTCTGAAAATTTCAATGGGAAAATAGCACCCGTTTTCGGTAACTGGCAGTGGCGCCATAGAGCATGTATTCACGAGTGCCATGGAGTGCAGTTTTTTCAACGAAAATTTCAAAAAATCGCATAACTTGTTCATAAAATGACGGTTATAGTACTGAAGCTTTGGCATTTGGTTCAGACCGCTAGCACTACCTTTGGGCAGAAAACACTAAATATGTTGGAAGGACACCCTGTACATCAATAGCTTCCGAGGGCGACTTACCTTGGCCAGGTTTATTTCGTGTACTATATATTAACTGGAAAGATTCAACTCCCTGGGCTCCTGTTCTAGCTCGAGCTTGTCGCCCATTGTTGAAACAAAATAACTCGAGAAAAAGATGGGTCCCCATAATCGGACATCGCACCAAATTTCCAATTGTTTTTTGAACAAAACAAAACTTGGAACGGGATTTGTTGTGTTCTCGAGTTATACCACGGCCTCCCGAGATTTTTCGTGCGCTCTGTTCTGGCCTGTCTAAACGCTCAGCTGCCCAGCAGGAGAAGCGAGCAGAGTCAGTTCACTATACCTGTTTTCACCTCAAGAAAAAAGTATGTTTTGCGCATTGTTCCTATGCGGCGCGAAATAGTTCTCACGAGATTCGGTTGTCGGAGGAAAAAGCAATACCTTTGACGTTTGGAACGTGTACATCTTGATAAGATAACATATATCTAATCTAAAATTCACCTACATATGTCTTCATTATCCATATAAAGGGGGAAATTAGTAACGTTCCGCGAGGAGCCGGACTTGTTTTACTTCGGTTCTTAAAGTGAAAACAGGTATAGATCTCTGCAAGCGGCGCTTATAACCAAACCAGAAACAGAATCTCCTCAAAGCATGCTGTAAGTATGACCCTGTGGCATGAAGCTTGCATTTTCATTCTTCTCATCATTAGAATAGAGACAAGTAAACCTATCTCTGTTGATTCAGGATTTTTTTTTTTCGCTTTCCATTTTTGCACTGTTTCGCTGGATGATACCTCAGAATGCAAGATTTAGTGCGAACCCAAATCTGTCCCCTACGGATACTGTTTGGGCTGGCGGGACAGGCATAGAAACATTTTTGTCGTCATGCACGAGAACAGCTTCCTGAACTTCACTTACATTCACAAACATTTGTTCTACGCCTTTCGCGCTTTAAAAAGATAAACCTTCAAATTTCGATCAACTTTCCTGCCAAAGGTCCGTGCGTTGTGGCGAGCACAATTCACGCTGCTCCTAAGTTCCGTAGACCGACTATCATAGTGATGACAATAATTCGTGGCTATTTCTTTGTATTGTTTGATTTGGTTGCGAGCGTCACCAAGCAGCCCCGCATCAAAAGCCTCTACCGGCGAATGGAATAGCCCGAAAAGCACAGCCAGTGCACAAAAAATTTTGGAGGCCATGGTTTTGCGACTGGAATCTCCACCCCAGCAAGACCTCAGTCTCCTGTATGACAAGGTGATGCCTTCCTACTAAACTCCATTCACCGCCAAGCCAACAAAGCAGGGAAGCTACGTGCTTGTACGTAAATCTTGCGCCACACGGGAGGGATCAAGTGACGAAAGGGAGGTGGTCGATCGGACCAGCCAGCTAGTAGCCCCCACCACTTTGTCGGCGTAGGGGTGAACAGAGTACAGCAACATGACATACGGAGCAATGAAAACAACTCGAAATTGCAAGGATCAAAAGCGTAGCCCCCAAAATGAAAACACAATAACCAGCAGAGACAATGGAATGACTTTTACTGTATATATATTACATTTCAAAGTATGTGAACAGGCCGATTTTCAGCATCGACGATCGTTCGTCTATCATCGGAACAACTTTTCACTAGGAGCAATAGACAGTGTACCGCTACTAAAAATTGAGAGTGCAGTTACTCGAATGCAACTGCAAGAGTAACCGCGTTTGAAAAATCGTCAAGTACAGGCTTGAGCGAGAGAGGGAGCTAGCTACACACCAGCTTCAAGGACTCGAGGGCCGAGAAACGTCGTCTGGGTCTCACACTTTCACAGCATAAATAACTGACACTGCTCCCAAAACCAATCCGACTAGGACAAACACAGAATACAGTCTCTACTTGAAATACGTACCTGAGCTTAACATTCGGAATAGTTCCAAGTTTGATCAAATACTGACGATGTGCTTCGGAATGTGCGTGTCTTCCACCACGAATGCGAAAATGAAGTGTGTGGAAACAAGCAAGATTGCGCGGGTGCCATGAACTCGTGAGGATGGCAATGACCACAATATTGGAGTGAAATTAGGCATAACTTAAAGCTTTGGAATTTTAATTTCTCAGCTTAGTATTTATTACTCCTGGGCTTTAGAATTCTCCACGTAAAAAAAGTATTTAAAAGAAAAGTTTGAATCACACGTGTATGTTGCACTGTAAAATGTTGCTGCACCATCGTGGAACCAGCACATGGTCATTCGAAGAAGATTTTGAAATAAAAAAACAACACGCACCATCTACCCAAAAACAAACAAAACATCTTAGCGACAGACAGAAGGCATAGCCGATGTCATGCCTAAAGATTGAAGGCTCATTTACCATCTAGCTTTTCATATCCTCTTACAAAAATATAGTACTTCAATAAAAGCACCGAACAATTTTAACATTTATTTAGACTCCGAAGCGGCGTCGATGGTTTCCTATATCGTTCAAAATAACTAAACAAGTATCTATTAACATAACGAATAAAATCCGAATGCTACAAAACATAATAAAGACAAGTTGGTCGTCCCACACAATATACACGATTCGCCCTGTGAAATGAACTCCCTATCATGAGCACGCTTTGTGGCCAAACCAATGTGTTTCGTAGCAACTTTGAGGTGCCCCCTGCAATCTCAGAAGCAGCAGCTTTCTCCGAAGTGCTTCGATGTATCATGCTGCTTCTCCCCAAGTTGCGTACTGGTCCCATTTTCCTAGGCATCTTATTGAAGTGATGGAACTATCCCATGTCAGCACATCACATCCTCCCTAGTGTTTCCTTCGAAGGAGCTACAAAATGTCGTACACGGGATTGCAACGAAGTTGCTCTGAGGCAGCTGCACCACGACACAATTAAATGTCAGGTAGTGCTGCTGTGCAATCCTGGAGCAACTACCGCTGTGTTCTGGTGGCAGGTTTCAACCAACCTTGCCACCACTCTCGTGCAATGCCAGTCGCACTGCCACGCAATTCGGGAGCCGCGGTGTGCCGAGCACAGCCGTATAGAATATACGAGTTGCACATGAGTACAATCCTCGAAACACCGCAATTGTAATATAATGTAACGGAGAGAGAGTAATGGAGCCACACACTGACGGAAGTCTGGAGGAACGGCTCCTGGTGTAGCGGAGGAAGCTGCACCAGGAGCAATTCCCTACAGTGCAACCTCAGGCATGCTCCAGCCCAAACCATCGCACAGCTCCCGTCATATTATGGTAGAACAGTGGAGGTAACGGCAGCTGCAACCGCCGCACAACTCTAGTCACATTACGCTAGGACAGTGGAGGCAACTCCAGCTGAAACCATTGCACAGCTCCAGTCATGCCACGGTAGAACAGTCGAATCAACTCCAGCTGCGATGCCAACTATTGCACAACTCCAGCCACACTATGGTAGAACGGTGGAGGTCACTCCAGTCCCGCTATAGTACAACAGCAGCTGGAGGCAACTCCAGCCACACTGTGGTACAATGGCAGCTGGAGGCAACTCCAGTCATGCTAGGGTACAATAGCAGCTGGAGCAACTCCAGCCACACTATAATACAATGGCAGATGCACAGACGCAACTCCGGTCATGCTACGCTACACCCCTAGACCCTCTGGTCCCCTTGGGGCACCAGGAGCGCCTCGCCGATCATCTCCGGCGAATAGTCCCCCGCAAAGCACTGGCCAGCCATGTTGATGTAGGCCCTGCAGAGGAGGCGCATCGACTTCTGGGCCTCGAGCAGGGAGCTCTTCTCCATGGCGTTCCAGAAGAGGCCCATGACGAGGCAGAAGCCGAGGAGGAGGGTGGCCACGGTGCGGCAGACAACCAGGACCCAGTCGAAGCCCTCGGGCAGCTCCAGGGGCAGGGTGGCTGCCAGCACGCACACCATGAAGCAGCAGGACACGATGTAGAAGACGCGATCCATGTACAGCCTGTCCAGGGAGCGCATTAGCTGCTCCTGGCCACGGGTCAGGGCGTTCAGGTGGGCGGGCGTGGACACGTCACCCTTGTTGGGGCACAGGGCGCCCTCGTTGGACCTAGCGGACGCCACTGCGAGGCGGACGGTGCAAAGCCTCTGAGAGGTCGCAACGTCCTGACGGAACATCGCCTCAAGCGCGTTGTGGTGCCGAAGGTTGTGGCAGTCATAGTTTAATCCTGGCAGCCATAGTTTAATCCATTCCTGCTCAATGCGAGCTTACGATTGGCTTCCACAACGCTTCTGCAATGTGCATTGCACACCACCAAGATTGTACTTATTCTCAGAAGATAAGTGGGGGCTCGGTACTGAGCCTGCATTCCATCATGGCAAACTCGCTTCTTTTACCGGCAACTTTATGAATGTATATTAACATATGCTACAGATGTTTGATATCAACGAAGCAAAGCAGTAAAACAACCATAGCATCTTACCTGACTGATCGGAACTGCTCTTGCGACTAGGCCAGCCATACATTTTGCGCTACCGCAATACGAACTTTGCGTCACCCGATAGCCATGCAGCTGATCACAAGGGTTGCCATCATGCTCAAGCCGGTAGTTTTGGTTTCGCCATAGACCCCAAGACAAAACTTCGATATAGAATATATCTACAAGACTACACGAGGCATCGAAAAAAAACTGAAACCTCATAATTCATGGACACTGCCTTCACTAAAAACCGTTATAACCCTAAAATCGAGAAAATGTACCGGAGTTACCCTTTAACAAAAAAAAACAAGAAAGGGATATCTCTCGGCAACCAATAACTTGCTAAGTTGGGCTTGCCGCAGTTCAAACACAAAGAGACCGTAAACCCGCAAATAGCACAATTTTTTTTTTTTTTTTTTTTAATTTGCAGTTTTATTTTGATTTACTGATCAAGTCATTAGTATATGTAGAATTGCGTTTTATGAGGAATGCGGCGGATGCTAACTCCAGTGTTGGCCTTCTAGGCACACGACATAGTGTCAGTGTCGCCACAACCTCCTTTTTTACCGTCTTTCTCTTTTTCTCATTGTTTTTGAAGCTTTCACAGCTGGTGAAGCCTTCTTGAAGCATCTCAGAGTACTCGCTCCTGCATGTTCTGTTTATTTTTTTAATTCCTTCATCGCTTGCTTCTTTCACAATTGCGTTGTGTGGCCTGCGGAGTTTGCGGCACAGGTGTTTGGCAGCTGGCCAACTAGGCCAACCCTTTTCAAACTGGCCCGTACGCTTCACTTTTCAAGGCTAAATCCAAGTTAGCTCCAGCAAGAATGCAATTCTGCATTAAAAAACACTGCAACCAACAGCCACTCCTGGGATGTCACGTGGGAGATCCGGGGCTCTGATTTGGACACTCGACGAAAAAGTCGGCGAGGAATCAGGCAGCCGTGACTGGCCACAGTGCCAGCGCCCGACCTCCGCACCGGCCAATCGTGGCAGCCGAGTCCGTCGCAGACTCTTTCGCCAAGTGTCCAGGCTAGAGCTCCCGGCGTAATCTGGCTCCTAACCGCCAGCCTCTGTCCCAGAGTCCCTTCGCAAGTGTGGGGTCGAGAAGAGACCCTCCTGAAACGGCTCTTCGCGGGCACGATATCGATCGCCGACGGGAAACCTGGTATTCAGACTCACGCTGCGATGACTTGGTCACCCGCATGACAACCTCCACCGGCTCGTGGTCCGACAAGGGAAGTCCCGACGTAGGTCTTTAGCCGCGGGTTCTTGCACACCTTGCAGCTGGCCGCAACACCTGCCGTGAAGCGGCAAAGATTGTGAAAACTGCCCGTTGCGACTGCTTACGACCGCGTGCCTTAAAACTTCTTAAAATCTCTCACGACGTGAGAACACAACACACTGGCATCATCTATTGGGGTAACCACGACAAACTTGGCATTTCTGCATTTTTCCTTTTTTTTTGTGTGAATTTTTTTTTTTTTGCTTGAAAAACTTTTGATTATGTTATAAACAACCATTTTTCCCACAGATAGTATTTACATCTGATCTCGCAAATACCGCAAAGGTAGTGACTATTTCGACATCCATGTTTAAAGTAATTTGAAGTATTATTTTGATGTCGGTGAAGCCGTTTCCTGAAACATAAAAATAAATTTTTAAAATCATTTTGACGTCCCCCGTCAATATATTTTGTTTCATTATATATATATATATATAGGGTGTTTCACGAAAGGTGGACAAATTCGATATTGCGAAAACTACGCATCGCACCAAAAAAAGGCTTGTGTCGTTTTGTTCCTAGGCCAGGGGCCTATATAGGAAAATTATTAAGTTTGGGATAATTAAGGTGTTAATTATTTTCCCGTAATGAATTTTTTCAATATTGAGTTTAAGGGCGTGGTTTCAACTGAATCTTGCTGAGCATCATCGAAAAACACTAAATCAAGAAATTGCAGAACGATATAAGGCACGCGCAGTATTTTACGGCTTCTCTGAAAAACCGCGGAAATTCGACGGGTTTTTAAGTTTCGGTTTTCAATCGGAGCGTTTCTTGGCACCAAAAGCACCGCACCCTGTGGAGAAATTGTGCAACCAGCCTCTGCTGCCTTTGTTGTTCATTCGCACCGGTCAATAAACAGTAAGGAGGCAATGTTTGCATTAACAATATTTTATTTAACGTCCCGATCATTTCGTAGCCAACCCCTAAGCAACAAACCCACGAAACCCGGTTCAAGAGCCAAAGGCATAGCGAGACTTTGCAACCATACGAAGACGCGCTATCATGGCAGTGGAGGCATGGAGGCCCAAGAAGCGTGCCAAACTCCTAGTGTTACGCCGTGTATGCACTTACATTTGTTAAGTGCAGGCAAGATAGAGGGATATCCAGCTCCCCTTTGTCGTGGATTCAATATCTTAAGAGAGACACACGCTGAAATGACACGCGAGAGCTCAGAACATCGCTGCCGGGCGTGTCATGTCCAAAAGGATCAACTGCCGAGCCAGTCGAGCACGCACACGCTGAATAAGACATTTCCAGTTCAGAGTAGGACCGAAACTTCTAAGGCATGCGGCACAGCAACACATGAAAAACGTGACCCTGTTGACACAACACTGACACATCACCAGAAACTAAATAAAAAAAACAGCTAGGAGACCACGAAACAGCTATCACGCGATGGCAGCTGACTGGGGGACGTTGAAATAATAAAGCCACTACTTTGACGTTTTACGAAAGTGACGTCGCAGACGTCAAAATAATTTTTGTTTATATAATTCGATGGTGGACGTTGAAATAGTCACTGCCTACCGCAAAAGCCTTCGCTCTGGCGAAATCCAGTTCCAGCGTCAACTCATAGGTGGTGCCAGTGTGCTCCTTCGTCGTAAGAGATCACAAGAACGCGGTCAGAAGCAAACACAAGTGTGTGAATGGCCCTTTAGACATTCCATCAAACGAATGAAGGTGCGACAACACCTTGCGTTTTTTTAACAAGCAGCACATAATTCTATTGGAATGATGTGCGATGCGACACGTGGTGAAGGAATTGAGAATGTACAAAGGGCTTCCTCATCCACGCACCCCTTCTTCGGAGGCATTGCATCATTTCCTCTGAAATTCTGCCGCGCATGCAATCCAACCAAGAGATACCTCCACGCCTACTAAATTATTCTATTAATACACACTTCACCCTGCTATGCAGTGGAGGGTGGAAAGTGTTTGCGCACCGCTTACACCCGTCTGCTCTGCGTGGCACTAAACCGCTGATCGTGCACGCTGCGACGTCAAACCAAACAGCTGCGCTCCGTTGCTCAAACTCTCTCCCACGGTGCTGCTATGGCGCAAGCAACTAGCACAAGGAAGCAGGGTTACGAAGGGTTCCCATAAAAAGCTATTTCTCTAAACGAGGATGGGAGCGGAGAATTTGGAGCAGTTCAGAGAAAAACGGGGGACAATGCAGGGACACTAAGGCACTGTGGTAAACGCAAAGGGTTTGGTACCTCGCAGTGCAAGGTGTGTGCTTCTTGCCTTTCACTCTTCCTCGCTCGTTCCTCTCCCACGTTTCTTCTTGCTTTCGCACTTCCTTCATCGAGAGTTTGATTTTCTGCCTCGTAGGAGATTTTGGCTGTGCGTAGGGGTGCTGCACTTTTGTTGAACCTTTGAACTTTCGATCACAATTTTGATTGCATGATCGTGATTTTGACTATTCCAAGATGCTTAGAACACACAGATTAAGTTTGTGGCACAAAAAGACAATGACGAAATCCACACCCCTCTAAACTTATAATTGCTCAGACTTTAAAGCTACCCCTTCTCCCAAACATCATTGTGCTATCAAATAGAAGGAATCTTGCAACCACACACCAGTACATACACTCAGCCATTATACCCACCAATGGTTGCATGCAACCATGCCAATGGTTGCAAGCAATTATGCCACAATGGTTGTAAAACACCCTTTGCAACAAGACACAAGAAACGCTGGTTCACACATTTGCCTTTCACTAGATCGACTTGGGCTGTCTGGAACCCCATGCCTGGCAGGTAACGACCTTTTTTTACCTCGCTGGCACGGGGTACATTTTGGATAGGGGCATAGTAGTTCTTTTAGGAGAGTGTTTTAATAAATGCTCTTGGGACTCCGTCCTTACTCTGATACGTGTCTCTTCCCCCGCTATATTTGAGAGAGTGAGACGAAGTAGCGATCGTTGGCACCGACGGAGGTGTTTTATAGAACTGACTCACGGTAACATAGCCCTAAACGTCGTCCACATTGCCGCGGATATGTAGGACCGTGCTACTAGGTTCAATGTCTCCTTTGAGATCGCCGCCGCTGTTCCAATCAAAGTCAAAACCGCTGTTCCAATCAAACCAGCCTTATATAAGAGTGCAACTTTGCTGCACTATCAGGCCTGCTTCAGACGGTGTCAATTTTTCTCGGCGTCTTGACTTCAGCAACACCAGCAACACGGGCCTCCCGCGTTCACTTGCAGCAGCTCCTGAAGCTCCAATTGCTTTGTTTTGTTATTGTCATCTTTAAAATTGCAAATGTATAACACCATTTAGCCACAAACATTATATATCTGTTGATGGCATTGGGATTACTATTTTATCTCCCTGAAACCATTTACCTAGTTGCGAAAAACAATCTCTGTCAAACCAAAACCAAGTTCTACCCCTTGTCCGGTTACGTATCACCACCACCACCGCAGGAAGGATCACTCGAAAATAATGCGCCTCCGATTGGCTGCTGCTGCCGCTTCAAAAGTCTCCGAGTTGCTGAAGTTGCTCGCCTGTTTCGAGCCGGATTCGATCCCAGCGATTTGTGTTGCAGCGCGAGGATCTAGGAAAGGCTGGGGAGCAACTCACCAGCAACCCCAAAATTGCTGGCAAAATCGCCCCGTCTGAGCGGGCCTGAGGAACCGAGCGAGAGCGGACCCACCTCTGCCCACTTTGAACATGACGTAGTCTATCCGCTTCCCGGTGGGGCACGTGTGCTTATCGTACGCCGAAGTGTAGTGGTTGTCGGGATGGCCGCAGGTGGCACCAACACACAGGCTGTCCTGCAACGGACAGCCACAGACGCATTCGTTGAACTTAAAACGCTCACAACTGAGCGGACTAACGCCTGCTCGCCAAAGAAGCACTTTTCTGGACATGTCAACACAGTGCGCGCTGTCAAAGACACAACCCAGAGTCGTGTACAGGGAGGGTTCGGCCATTGAAAAGACACTGAACTCCAAAAATATATTTTTGAAAGTGCCTACTGTAATATATCCCGAGAGATAGCCCACCTGAAATTGAGAGCAAGACAGGTGAAAACAGGGAGTGGGCTAATGTTCAATGTATACCACCCCAAAAAAAATTACAGCAAAGGATTGTAAAGGTGTGTTTATGCTTCATTCAGTCACCCTCAAGACCTTTAAACGAGCAGTCGCTATCACCGAAAATGTCTATCACTTCGTCACGTAGGCCCTGTGACCTTTCAAACTTGTTACTGCAGCAGGGGGGCTATTAACCAAAGACGACTGTCCAGCCCAGTTATACATTTATCGCCTGCCTAACTGTCCTTGTTTCTGCCGAAGCCCCCAGTGGCCCAAACAGTGCAATTACTAGAAGTGGGCTATCTTTTGGTGCTTTGGAAAAAAATACTGAATTCTGCGAAAAGTAGGGGTGGGCTATCTTTCGATGGTGAGGCACCTCTCGGGATATTACGATGGATTGCAAGTTCTTGAGGTGAAAACATATATAAATCCGTGAATCCCTGGAACCCTAGCTTCTTCGTGTCCGGGGGACCTAGAAACTACAGATCCCTAGACACTTTCGATACCGATATCTGGAAATCCCTACTTCCCCAAGACCTTAAACGGAGGACCTAGGAATTACAGATCTCTAGACACCTTAGATACCTCCTGTCTAGGAATTCCTATACTCAGAATCAACTATTTTGTCCTACACTGTCAAGGCTAGCGTAGCAGCTTCCATAGTGCTGCGGCCTTGCACGGCTGCAAAAGCACATGGCTTTGTCTAGCGTCTCATTCACACACGCTCGCACTAGCAACTTTGATAGCATTGCAGCATTGCGGAAGCTACGCTAGCCTTGACAACGTTGCACTAAATAGTTGACGACGAGTATATAGTTCCCTATAGCCTCTCTGTATGTAGGGAAGCACCTAGGGACATGCCACGGTGCCCAATGGCGATGAGGTGTGTGAAAATGAGCGCACCCCTGTGCCACTGCTGCCACCGACCGTGTTGGACTCCTGGCAGACGAAGGCATCCTCCAGGCAGGTGTTGTGCAGGATGATGTTGTACGGGGGGTCGAGGGGCTCTGTGTTGAAGTCCCCCGCCACAATGGCCAGGTCGCACGTCTCGCTCGTCAGCTTCACGTACTGGCTCATCTCAAATGCCTGGCAGATGCGGTGCGACAGGTAGATGTCCCGCTGACGGTTGTACTCGGCATGCAGCTGTGTTAGTGACAGACAAGATGGCCCGTGTTAAGAGGGAGAGGCCCCCTTCCTTACCCGCTTTCGCTCCTTCAGAACCCCCATAGAGCATTCTATTTAAAGTGCCAGAAGGAGGCGCTGTTGGTAATTTGCGTCCCCGCGAACTTCCGGTCAAATGCGAGGACAAACAATCCCCACCACAGCACCGCTTTTTGTAATGTTCATGAAATATTTGATGACCAGTTCTCCAGGAGGTTACCTAAAGGACTGTTTAGCGAGATACTTGCTGGATATTTTGTTAATACTCCCGTAGGACGACAGATTCCCTTTTTTTATGTTGAATAGCACAACATAAAAGTAACGATGAAGTGAATGTGGTAATGATAAAGTGAACGTATTAAGAGGAAACAAAAACTGAAGGTCGGTTATGGCGGCACCCATGCACAGATGCTGCAAAGTGTCTATAGCAAATATTCTATTGGTTTTTACACTGTTCATTCATTTTCTATAGTCCATAATGCTAATGCGGAAGCAGACTGAGGCACTTTGTTTTTCTTTTATTCACTCGCCTCATTCCAATTATATACATGGCTTGCACGTGACGTCATCGCAGCATGCCAGTGGTCGTTCCTGCTCGTTCTTGCCAAGAAAACCAAGTTCGTTGGTGCGAAACGCACGCCGCAGAAGGTATGCGCTCAGCAACAAGGCCACCATGATGGCAGCTGATGTCACACCAGTGCAAGCCTTGTACTGGTACTGTCTCAATATACAGCGAGTTGAGGGATGGCACTGCAGCTGCTTGTAGCAAGAATACATAGGCAAAAATCAGTCCACTTCCAGCTGGGTTATGGAACTGGAAATGAAGCAGTCCAGCTGGATTCCCGCTGGACCCAGCTGGATCCAGCTGGAATCCAGCTGGACTGCCTCATTTCCAGTTCCGTAATTCATCGCCTGGGTATACAGTCCAATCCAGTCAAGGCCGCGGTTTGCACATTTGTGTCCAAGCAAGACTGACTGTGTTGAGATCACTTGGGACTGCTTACGACGAGGGAGTGCAGACCTTCGGGTAGCCCCGGAAAACTTCTTCTAACCTGGGTATATTTTACGAATCATCCTTTTATCGTGGGTTTGAAATTATCCCGACAATGCTTATACAAGCGACCATTTCTCATAAATAGTGCTCAGATCTGATCTTGCAAACTGGTTTAGTACGCAAATCGGGAGTGTTTCAGTGCCGCCCAATAGTTGGCGTCACTCGACTAAAGCCCCTCGATGAAATTATTTTCGTCTTTCCCACGAGTGTCCTTTAGGGGCTACGAGGTGACCCGAGCGGAAGGACAAATGACCACGACGCACGTGGGTGACGTAGAGGTTGATGAGGAGACCCCTGTGGTTGACCTTGCAGAGGCCCACCACCTTGCCGCCGAACCAGTCTCCGTGGTAGAACTTGTGGGCGTAGCCGTTCAGGTTGTACTTGAGCATGCCCGTGTCCGCAATCGGGCTCTTGGATAGGATGCACACGCCGCTGCCTAGGACGCCGCTGCGCCAACCACAAGCCGGATCGGTTGATCAATTGTTGCGTCGACCGAGCGGCCAATCAATCAACCAAAATTACTGACTGATTAAGTGATCAGTCAATCAACCAATCAATTAATAAACCAGTTTATCTGACTCATGAACAACTCAGTATATTTTTTCTAATGATCGTCACAGTGCCAGTGTCTTGTCTGTAAAACTATCTCTTCCTCTCTGTGCGTCAGGTCGCAAATTATCTCGTCTATGTCTCTTTTGCTAAATTTATTACACTTACCCTGCTCGAAAAGATAAGCTACTACTTCTTTCCCGACTTCATACATCCTCTCGCACTGACCATCAGTTCAAAGTTGGAATTCCTTATTGTTGCTCCACTACCCTCACTGACTGCTTCATGCCCAGAGTGTCATTCGAATGAAACCACCTTCCCGTATCTCTAGTGTCAATATCGTCAGTCGATTAATTTAAACTTGCAATAACCAACCATTTTCATTAGTGTAAACTTTAAACAGTCGTGTTTTCACTGTATATATGCATTAACTTGTTTGTATACTGTATTTTGTTTTTCCTATCACCTCTGTATTGCCTCAAGGCCCTGAGGGTACCGAAATAAATAAATAAATAAAACTTGCCCAAGCTTCACAGATAGAAAGCCACCACAAAATATGCGCTACGACCCTTACCAGTACAACCGTGAAACGTGGCACTAGTGTTCTCTGCAACGCCTTTAAAAATGTACACTGAATGAGCATGCATGTCTGCATGTATTATGCTGGACCTTATTACCTGTGAAATGTGTGCTGTGACCACTCTATACTGCCAGCAGCAGATAGCAAGCATCCTCTGAAATGCTGCATGGGCCCAGCATGGTGCACTAGCGAAAAATTTTTCAAATTGGGACCAGAAGCGCTTATGACTCACAATGCGTTTCCGGGAGCACCTGCTGTAAGGTGCAGGTACGTACTATAAAGCGGCCATCTGTTAAATAACTTGACAATCTTACTCGTTTAGCGACAGAAATCTAGAATCCAAAGGGATGAGGCATCGTTTAGGAAGTGCGCTGTGGCAGGTGGAAAAAAAGTGAAAGCCGTTTACAACTCCCTGTAACGCCGAATTGGAGCGCAGCTCTTGAGGAGGAGGAGGGAAGGGTACTCAGGGGAGGGTATACCCCACCTCCTCCTCCTCCTCCTCCCCTCATTCTTCAATCTCTTCAGGGGGGAGGGGCCACGTGACCTTGGGGGGGGGGACGTGACCCCGGGGGGGGGGGGGGGGCTCACGCGGTGCATTATGGACATTTCCCATAATGCACCGCGCGGTTACGCCAACGGCGACGGCGACGGCGACGCCGCTCAAGCCGGAAACGGGCGCCTAAGAGCTGCGCTCTAAAAATACCAACATGCTGCCTCGAGGGGTACCCCTGAGGAGGACTCGTAATCATTGTCTTCCTCGATGGCTTTTTAAAATATTCAACACCGTCGTCAGCGTGTTACAGCTGACAAGTTCTGTATAGTACCCATCAAAGAAATTCACTGTCACTGTGAACCCTTATTGTACTGATAATGTCCCGCCTCCAGTCAGAAGGTTTACCCTTTAACCACCCGGCCCGAGCTGTACTCGTCATGAAAGGTTGTACCAATATCGCCGATGAAGAGTCACACTTGTCCAGCCAAAATAATTATGGTTTGCTTTCACTGCCAAACACGAGACAGGTTTGTTCATCGGCTTTAGTTTCAATTTTCAACACTGGAGGGCAGGAGAGGTCGCGCAAATATAGCGTGTTTTGGCCTTTGGCGCGTATCTAGCCTTGCAACAGTGATCAGAAATGGCAGCACGCTTGAGTGATGCCGGCCGGTGACGGTCCTCGGAAACGGGCTCTCTCTTGCGGGAGTTCGAACAGTAGCGACGATGAAGACATCTAATTTGTCTCTGAAAGCGAGTCGGACATGGATTTTGAATACGAAACAGACTTGGACGACGACCACAGTGACGAAGAAGACGACGCGCTGGGTAGTGTTCGAGTGTGGCAATGCGTAAACACTGAAAACTTTGCCACCCGCGCCTCCGAGGTTTCCGTTTTGTGCAGTGTCTGGGATTCTGCGGCAACCCACTGACAAAAAAGACATTCTCGGCTGATTCGAGGTTTTTTTTGATTGGGACCTTGTCGAGATCATTGTGACAGAGACAAACCGCTACGCGGCCCCGCAATTCGCAGGGTGGGGTTCTTCATGGAAACCGGTGGACCGCGAAGAGATGATGGTGTTCCTTGCGCTAATAATTTTGCTAGAACGGAGAAACGTCTAAGCACTTGATCTTTTGTTATGGTGCATATGTTCAAATAAACACTGTACATTTCAGCATTTGTTATTCTATTACTCTTACATGCACTGAGGGAAAGCTTCCATAAAAATCAACTTTTTCTTTTAAAAGTTTTGTGTTAATACCAATCAGAAACCAATCAAGTAGTGTATTTGCAAAATCAGAACAACATAAAAAAATATGTGCAAATAAAAAAAATTGGGAAAGTTTGTACATTTTTAAAAAAATAACTCGGTGGTTAAACGGTTAGGAGACATACGTCCCACACACCATGCATAAACTCCCCCATACAAATTAGTAAAATGCTTCGGATTAATTAACGAAAGACATTCCTCTTTTTTTGAACAACGGGTCGATAGAAATCAGTTTTCGAACAACTCGGAGCAGCAGAGCCAGTCTTTTGGAGGCTTGGAGCAGCCGAAGATGTTTAAAAATGTTTGCATGCCCGGTGTTAACACGAACAACACTTTTTGAAACCAACACAGGTGTTTTGATCTGTCGCCATAATAAAATGCTTTTACAAAACCCTACTACCCGAGTCAAGCAGCTTCTGGAACTTGAAATTCGTATTGGAAGCTGCTGCCAAAATTCATGATAAGAAGCAGGAATGGTATATAGTAGTAAAGTGGTAAGCTTTGCCAGAATGCACTGGAAGCTTTTACGATTCAGCAAAATCAATCTGAATATCAATTTTGTTCATATGATACTGTAAAACACCCTAGTGTTCGCAAGCCCCTAAGTTTTGCAGATTTCGCGGCTTGGAAAATTTGTTAACTTTAGGGGACGCAAATATTTCTATTAACTAGAGAGGCAAATGGCAGCCTTCAGAATTTGCTAAACTTAATGTTCACGAATATGACCCAACTGCCCAATTCGCGAAAAAAAAGGGCTTTAGGTATCAGAGCCAAGCATGCAGCACACTAGTTAAGCACAGTCTATAGAAAGAATGAAGCATTCGGTGACACCAAAATAGGTACAATGCTGCTCGATGTCCACAAAACCATTTAGCAAAAACATTTCTAAATTTAAAACTACCGTTAGTATCCAGAGAGATGGCCCACCTAAAAGTGAGAGAAAATGGGATAAAAATAAGGAGTGGGCTAACTTTCGGTGTATGATCAAAAGAAATAAAAAGATGCTATTGTTGTATTCTGTAATTTGTCAAACTTGTTTTCACATTGAACAGCAAGTATAGACAACTGTCCTTCCCAGTCAGCAATGTTTGCTTATCTCTCGCCATAGCTAACTAACCCCATTTCGGCCGAGGTCACCACTGACCAGTGCACTTCAGTTACCAAAATAAAACTCTTTTGGTGATAAAAACAAAAAAGCAAGTCATGTCAAAAATAGGGGTGGGTTGTCTTTCAGGGATATTAAGGTATATATCACATACGTCAACAGGCTTCTGTGGCCTCAAAGACATCCTTAAAGACCAGTTTCCCAACCCCAAACACAGCATTCATCGGACCCACTGACCTGTGAAAATAATGGGCGTGGGGTAGGTTGTTCCTTGTCTTGGAGCGTATTTTCTTGTAGTCTTTCTGACTCCATATCTGCAGGCGCAAAACAAAACAAAGTTTTAAAGATAATATCCAACCTCGGTGTGCATAATTTTACGCACGTGCAAACTTCGAAGGAAAAGTTAGGCATGCGTTCAGCATCTGTTTCCTGCAGGAACGTAGAAACTATATAGTCTGTTGCAGGTTTAGAACAGCAGTTCAAACCCCTCCAACAATGACCTCTGCTGGTCACGATCGGTGGTTGCCTCCTCTCCAGTGTTCCCTCGGCTAAAGTGCAAAGAGTGAAGGCCTTTGAGGGAAGAGCTTCTCTTGCTACTCTAAGCTTGCAACAGACTCCAGCTATGGTATGAGCAGGCCCGTCTCGGCCTCAAGGCACGCACCTCTTGAAGGAACACAAAGTCGAGGTCGCTTGAAGAAAGGTAGTTGGCAATGGCAGTCATGCGCTCCTCTCGGTGCTTGCTTATGCCCACAATGCCCCTTGAAACACACAGACAGAGCTTTCATGAGCGACGATAGACCCCTTCCAAAATTCAGTCTGGCCACTCTGATCACTATCGTCAGAGGAGCAATGGCATACGTGCCATTCTAATTGTGGCCTTCTGGTTACTAATGGAGCAGCAGGGGGGGTGAAGGCAGGAGGAGAATGCGGCAAATCAAAAGTGCTGACATCGGTGGTTCCGAGAGAAAGAAGGAGAAAGAGAGCGACGGAAGAGCAAAGAAAGAAGGCAGACGACAGGTTGGGCGTGTTAGTTTTGCAGCGACGCCTTGAAGTCGTTCGACCGCTTGTCACCGAGTAAAAAATAAAGCTTGGAAAACAACAAGTACAGATTTTGCAAGTGATGTTTTCCTGCTTCTTTCGTGCATATTAGAGCATCACCAATGATCTGGGCCCATCGGGACTGCCAACGGGACGCGTCTATGCCCCATCGTTTCGATGCGACCGCAATGCATGACACCCCTTTCGAGATTATTATGTTAACTTTATGTAGATGAGAAAGTTGAGGATGCTCCTAAGCGGATGATGCGAGGGCTTAAATTCAAGATGTTAGTATTTTATTTATTTATTTACAGATACCTGCTGTGCCATAAGACATTAAATAGGGGGGTGGGGGTTCATAAAAAAAAAAAAAAAACATGCATTCAGAGAACCCTTCAAAAGTACATGCAACAATCACTAGTACCACCTTTTCACAATAGAATGCTTTTCTGCAGTCCATCATAAAAAACATCATTATGAATAACAGAAATCACTTCTTTCGGAAGCGCATTCCTGTCCCGGCCGGTTTGAACAAAAACTGAACATGAAAAACAGTCAGTATGATAAATGATGCTCTGCCGCTGTCTTAGGACGATTCTGCCTTGAGGATACATGATGCGGTACCAGAATGTGAAGACCTTTTTCAAAACCTGTCTCCCCGTGATATATTATGAAAAACTTTTAACCGCAAACACGTTCTCCAAACTTTGAGGTGGTCCCAACCCAGTCTGTTCTTTATTTCTGTAAAACATGAGTACAGGCTATAATAACCTGTGACAAACCTTAATGCCTGGTTTTGAATTCACTCTAACTTATTTGCAAGTAAAATTGAGGCAGATCCCAGATAACACAGGCTTATTCTAAAATTGGTCTGATAAAAGAAAAATATGTTTGTTTCACACTGCGAGGTGTATTCTTAAATTCTTAAAAATTTTCAGAATAAAATATAACATCTTACTTGCCTTTGCTACAGTATTATTATCTATGTGGTCGTTCCATCTTAAATTATTCGAAAAATACACTCCCAATCACTTACGTTTATCTATCCATTCAAGTTCATTATTTTTTTCAGTTATATGCTGATGGGCAAACACTAAATTGAGTAAAACACATGCATTTGCACTTCTTTATATTCAACCCCATTTCCCAATGATCATTCCTAAATCCCTTAGCATCATACAGACATCTGCATCATTTTCAAAAACTCTGTATAGTATAATCATCTGCAAATAATTTCATATCTCACTGTATGCTTTCACAAATATTGTTAATAAATATAAGAAATAACAAAGGCCCTAGTACGCTCCCCTGAGGTACCCCCAAGGTTACAAGCACAGGTGAAGATTTCTGACCATGTAGTACAACACTCTGCCCTCGAATAGACAAATACTCAACAATCCAATGTATAATATTATACATTGGATTGTTGAGTATTTGTCTGGTCGAGAACAGAATGGAACTAATTGAAATATATATTTCAATTAATTTCATTTAAGCTTATACAGTAACTAATGATGTGGCACAGTGTCAAACACTTAACAAAAGTCTAAAAATATACAATCTATGCATTTTTGTTGTCATTGGCATTTGAAAGGAAATGGGTAAATTCAGCTAGCTGAGTAACACATGAATAACCTCGATGGAAACCATGTTGGGAGGGAGAAAAAAAATTGCTGGAATTTAGAAAACTATATATCGAGCTCAAATGTCAGAGACACCGGGCGGTAATTTTCAACAAGGTTTCTTGACCCTGACTTAAAAATTTGAGGTACATTTGCTTTTTTCCAGTCATTGGGAATTGAACCAGTTATTAGTGATTTAGCAAACATTATGTGTAAGTACCTTGCAATTTCCTCTCTGCAGTTGTGAAAAATTACTGGCAAAAGCTACTCTGACCCGTACGCTTTTGAAGTATCTAGGCCTTTGAAGTATCTAGGTCACTAAATTGGCATCCTTTAATAAACAATGTATTGAATTATCCGCTTTTTTGTTCGCACAAACAAATTTCCTAAATTCAGCAAGATCATCTCTTAATTTGTGTTTAAAAGACTCATAGAAAATTAGTTTACTTTCTGGATATCCTTTTTGAGATCAGTGGTTAACTCTTCTAAGTTTTTGTTCCAAGGTATCAGACGGATCTTTTCTATGCCTTTTATAAGCCTGCAGGCATTTACAATTTTTTGCTTTCAAATTGTAGCAGTTATTCACGGTTTATGCTTATTATTTTCCTTAAAAATCCTGGATGGTATCTGAAAATCAGTAAGCACCTTAATTTTCTGTTTAAAACATTGCATTCTTTATCGAGTTCTGAAAAGTAAGAGAAATATGCCGAAAGCTCCGAGGAAATATGCACATAATCACCCTGGCCGTACAGCATCCCTTTGCGTGGATGCTTTGACACCCTATTTATTTGATTTAACGGTAATTCAGATACATCTGCACTGTGGTCGCTTATATCAAGAATTACAAAGACATTTGAAATGATACTGGGACTGTTTGTCAATAAAAAATCTAAAATCGAATTTCCTCTTGTTAGTGAAAGAACAAATTGGTTTATAGCAAATGAGATAATGAGGTCACTAAAAGATTTATACAAGCTGGAACTGTCGTCACAGTAGGCAGTGCTTGTCCAATTGAAACTAGGAAGGTTAAAGCCCCCTCCCACAATAACATAGCTATCAGAGATAGTGGACAGTATATGACCAAGTTCATCACTACTATTATTTATTGTTGGGGCAACGGCAGTAAGTGCCCAATACAGGGGTGCCTCCTTTGGACAAATGAACTCAACACCAAACAGATACAGTATCATTTGGCAGCACTAGAAGCCTACTGCTTGCCCACCGTGAGTATGAATTAAAAAAAAACAAAAAACAATCATTATGTGCACTGCAATCTTTACTATACACTGCAAAGCCTTTAGGGGTCATCGAGCCATGACTCAGTGCCCATAACTATGTATGGCCTCTACTAAGCAAAAAAAATTTGTCTACTTTATTTTTGAGATTGTTGAAGTTTATCAACATACTAACCATGCGATGAGTGTCCGAAAATATGAAAGCATTATCTGAAGATATGGAAGCAAAACTGGTTGGGGTAGAAGAGTTATGTCATTCTTCTCATCTTGTACCTCTACCGCTGTGCAGAGGACCGCCATCTTTTGCTCAGTGTCCCAGATGTACTGCCTGCTTCGCTATTTACAATCAGCTTATTGTACAAAAGATACACTTTATTGACCTTTTTTAAACCTTATCTCCTTTGAAAAATTACATAACATGTAGTCAGTATTTTTTAATTTAAACCCAGAGTGCGGTATACTTTCTTTTTCGTTCTACGACATAAAATTTACAATAATTGGCCTTTTGCCACCCTCTCTAAATACACCAATATGATCAAGTGCATCCTCCATATGACGTGAAGCAGGAATTGAATAGAAGAGCTGCGTAAGCATCAATTTCTAACTCGGCTCCTGTCGATTGGTTGACTGGCATACAATCGCCTCTAAAGCCCCTTGATGTGTAGAATTTTATCGAGGTGTTTAAGTGAACTGCCACTTTATCCTGATCGGTTGTATCTTTGCCACTATTGAAACTGAAAGAGATTGAGAATGCACTTCACAGTAAAGAACACATTCTCATCTGCCGTTGACTTGCAAAAGTGACGGAGCGCGATGAGATAAAACAAACTACAGATTCATTACCGCCATTAGTATGGAAAGAATTATACTATTATTTGAGCCACTGGGTGGCACTGAATTTCTGAAAGGGCCCCCAGCACGAGAGATGACAAAGAATGGGGATGAGGAACCAGCACAGTCCCAAGAGAGGGTAAGACGTAGGTGAGTGCAATCTGCTAATGTTTGTCCTTAACTATCACAAAATACCGAGCAAGCGCACACCCAAAAAGCTACAAATAATCACAAAACAATGAGGGGGGGCATGTGTTAGGTCCAAGAAGGGAAGAGCAGGAGGGTGCACACAGTACAGTAGGACCAGAGCCACTGATTAGGCTACGCTTCAAAGTAACGACACCTCGGCCATCTTGGTGCTCAAAATCGTAGTTGCCAGTTATCTGAAGTTTTATCTGAAATCGCAGGAAACTGGTTTTCATCCACCAAAAAAGTGAAAACAGCTCGCGACAGGGCCAGATGCAGTAGCCCGAGCTTCCTGAAACCGCTGATGAAGCTCAAGAAGTCGCAGCATCTAATTGTAACTACAGCCAATTGTGCCCGTTCTGCACTGAGCAGCAAAATGGTGGCACCCACAAGCAAATCAGGGAACGGAGTACCAATACTCTAAGCGCCCTTGCTCGATCCTTGTTTGATCCGACAAAACGGTTCAAGAGCAAAATTAGGGGCGCGGCGCATCCCTAAATTTTTAAAACACTTATCCCTGGCGCACGTGCGTCAAGCTTCTACGCCTTACACCCGCTCCGTGGATCGAGGAGCACCTCGGTTAGATCAGTGGGCTCGAAAAACTGCTAAAGTGGGCTCTTCAAATGCTATTTGCTCACGTCTTATATGTTTCAATAGTAGGGAATGGGTGCTTATGAAAACATGGGTGCATGCTCGATATTTCACGGAAGTAAATGTTGTTGCTGGTTGAGAGGTGCACCCTCCATTCATTTTCAAGATAGATGACTAAAAATTCAAGGTTTAGCTGGTCTCTTTTCGATAAGGTGGATGTGTACACCAATAAGGGGAGCTCTTGGCCTAGAAAAAAGGTGCACATTTAAGCATGACCCGTCTGACTATGGGGCTGAATTTTTTTCATAGATGGCGCATGTTCATAGTCGGATATAGCTGTCACAGACCAGTCTGTTTAATGTGCAACACCGTGTGGGTTCTGGATGGGGAAACTTGAATGCACATGCAGCGGCAAGCACAACTCATGCTACAGGCTCCCGATATAAGTCGGGCAATTGAAGGACAGATCCCATTTTTTTATACAAGTTAGTGATCAATTTTGCATGCTATATCTTGCTTATATAAACATACCCTATGCCTGCTGGTTCATTTTTAGAAAAGAAGGACTTTCTGTGTAACACGCCCAAGAATGGGGCAGAATAAAAAGGGGTTGCAGCAAAAAGCAAGAGGTGAGCCGACTGAGCATCTACTCGCCATTAGGACCGGACATTTCAAAGGTACCAGTCTTGTCCTAGTCTCATGATTAATTAGACCAGTCCCAGATACCTTTGCTATGTCCATGTTAAGCATTCAAAGGCAACTCTGTGTCTTTATGTTGATGCATGTTCATAAGCTTTCTTGGTTCTACTACTGTTATTTTGCTAATGACTAGGGACCACTTTTTAGTTGACCGACTGTTTATGATACTACACCCCAATACGTAAAAAACAAACATTCTTTATTTTGGCAATGAATTACAAAAGGGAATCCTGAACCAATTTTAATACCTTCCAAGTTTAAAGTTGGTGTCAGTTTACCAAAGGGCCGGAGTTCACCAACTGCTGACCTCGAAGCATAGCAGCTAGTGAAATAACCAGACAGAGAATGTGAGGGCCAGCTTATCTCAAGAGTTCTCTGGAAACTCAACTGTGGGCGATAAGCTTCAGTGTAATCTCGGATATCTCCGCATAAGTGCACTGTGGGATACATTATGTCACCACCACTTTCGCTGGGGGAATCGCACAAGGTTTCCACATGCCCTGGGATATTACCGCATCTTCTGCAGTCGGTCTACAACAGTCAGTAGAATTGTAAGCAGTGATAGAGTGCAGGCGAGCTGGTAATGAATCAATATCTTGTAGACCTGCATGGGGAACGATAATGTAGACCCATCTCAGGGTCTACGAGATGTTGAGTCAGTAGAGGTAGAGAGATATTCAAGTAGTGCTGTGGACTTTCCGTGCAAAGGCATCCCATCCCACTCTGGTGTTTGGGAAGCAGTTTAGGAACAGTCAGCAGTTCTCAGTACCTTAAAACATTAAAAAAGTTAGAAAATTAATCATACGTGTGGCCCATATCTAATCAACCCCACTGCAGTGCAAACCTATTCTGTCGAGAATATCATTGATGTGCCAGGCGGTGCCTACAGTGGCATCAAAATGCTCTGCTGCATGCTCATCTGAGATCCCCCCAGTATATGCTGATTGTTAAACCCAGGCTGACAGGAGAAGTTTGCTCCATCCTGAACCCCTGCTGAGTTTGAATCAATAACATGATATATATGTCAATTCAAGGAAGTGCAACTGATATGAGTAAGAAAACAGGAAAATTGTGATTGAATTTAGGTGTCACGCCCACCATGTGTTATCGCTCATGTGCCGATGACGAATAGGCACTTGATTCCTAGTGAAAGAATCACGAAAGCTGTTGCTTGTTCTTAAAAAAAAAAAAAAAAATTGAGATTGCCTCTGTGTTAAATTAGGAGGAGGAACATTAAAGGTTAAGGAACACGTAGCTTCAACGTAGACCTTGCCGAAAGGCATTTTCTTGGTCACTTCAAGTATGTTGCAAATAGGCACAAGACATATGCATGCAAAAAATAAACAAGAAAAAACAAGCATTCCTTCTCTCTCTCTCTCTCTCTTTTTTTTTTTTTTAAGTCCCATTTATCTACATTTTACAGACGGAGGTGAACTGAGACCTTGGAAGTGCAACATCCTTCTTGTTTTATTTTCTTTCTTTTTTTCGTCGACCTAAATAACGCGAAAACCTACTGCCTATTCCGCCGCGAGAATTTCCTACGAGAGCGAACATTTACAAATAAAAATCCAAAGGAACACACACAAAACAAGCCAGTGGTACGAAAGGTGTCTTGATGGGTTGGCGAAGTAACAGAAATAAATTAAAAAAAAATGCGACGACATAAAGCAAACGAACAAATACAAGCTGCCACCTAAAAATAGCAAGCGGGAATCTTGACCTAGAAATGAGACGATGCGGCCGGCTTGTCCGATAGAAACGCAATAAGAAACAAACAAACATATATATAATGAAACGAACAAGTAAAAATGATGACCACCAAACGAAATGCCTGTAGGAAGCTTGGTTCGACCGGGAAGTCGTTTGAACCGCTCTCCTCTTCTGGTATTGCACTTTCCCCGGAAATCAAGCGATCGCACAACTGACCCTTCGACATAAACAATACCGAAATGATGATGAACGGCCTGAGATTTCACAAATTTGTGTCATTTTTTTTTTTTTTTTAGCACAAGTACGTTCGTGGAGAAATTACTGCCACATAGATACAGCGCGATCGCATAACATCTGAAAATATCTGACTGTGAAAAGATACCGTCGCTTTGCAACGTTAAGACTTGAGTAGGATATGTCATATCGGAGCTTCGGAAAGAGGTTTCAGTGTGACAACTGATTCTAGCGATTTCGAAATTAACATTGAATAGTGATCCATTTTTCGTCGACTGTTTCTTAAAGGATGCAGAGAGAAATATGGAGGAGTCGGAGATCGATGACCACACACAAAACAGCTGTTTTCTGACGCTCCGTCGCGTTCAAAAGAGCGCGATCATTCTATCACGTAGTCGACTTTACGTGACCACAACTTGAGTCAGTTTAAGCTCACGACAACAGTTAAACTAGCAAAATTCGGTTGTCGCGGTGACTATGCGTGTCTTCTGAACAGAAGCAATGAAACCGCGAATCGAAATCACCGAGAACGTCCCTAGGCCTAACGTCTCCCAACAACCCCTATGAAAGTGAAAGGAACATTTGTTTCGCACTCACCAACAGTTCAAGCTGAGGACGCGTAGCTCGACTTCCATCCTCATTCCTGCAGGAGTGCACGGCCGAAGCAAACGATAAAGGTGAATAAATAATCCGCGACACACAACACCGGGCGAAAGGGACAAAAGCACGGATAAACGGAAGCACACACCGACTGGCACTGGCTCATTCATGAAGAGGCTGTCGGCTTCGAGCGAAGCGGCTGCTGGCATCCCGAAAGCAGACGACGAAAAAAAATCACCGGAACAGCCCTGAACACCCCCTGGTGATCAATTTGCGGACGTCCGAGAAAACTGAAAGAAAAAATAAAATCCAGCTCGGTCTTCGCCGTCTTCGCCTTGGTCTTCGCACCCGTCCGCACTGCACGTAGCACGAAATTTTTTTCCCGACTTCTCGTCCGCTCCTAGAGGCAGAATGAAATGCAAGAGGAGTGAAGAGCGAGGAAGAGGGAGGAATAAAAATAAAAGCGTCCTTACAGCAACCAGGAACTCCCGTCTTGCGCTAAATATACCCTTCGTGCCGCCGTGGGCTTCGCGCTGACTCGTCAGTTGTCGCGCAGAGCAAATCGAAACTGAACCTTAGTGCTCGGTTTATCCTTTCTTGTTCGAATAAAAAGAAACAAGGATAAAAAGTGAAAGAGGCAGCTCCTAGCTGTTGCGACTGATTCGTATCGCTAAAACTGGATATCTCTTGACAGGCTGCGAAAGAACGAGATTGCTTGCCCTGCGAAATACTTCTCTGTGGCAATGCGCGATGCTGCAACGTGTGGGGTCGGGTCGGCGGCGTGTGAAGAGTTGTCGTTCGAAGCCGGCGGTCTTTTGAGCAGCGCAAAAACCAGTTCGGTTAATTGAGTCTGCCTTTGAGTTTCAATGAGTGCTGAATCGAATTGATCCTCGGCCGCGTCTTTTGGCGAGACCTCGTGCCCGAATCGATAATTAGGAATCTGAGTCCTGAACCATTAGAACCTTGGATTATCTTCCACTTCTAAGCGAGAAACTTCAGATCCTTTTCGCGTTCCATCCTTTCATTGCAGCACCGCCAAGAGATAATAAATTAATTATATCATTGTTTAGTCTTAATTTCACTGGCTTTCTTTTTTGTTTTTGTTTTGTTTTATACGAAGTCCAGTCGAGAGAATAGAAAAATTAAAGGGCAACTCCGGTCAATATTTTTGAATTTTGGTATTACGACTGTTTTCACCTAAAGCAGTGTCCCTAAATTGCAATATATATATATATATATATATATATATATATATATATATATATATATAGGGTGGTCCAAGTCACCAGGCTCGATAATGAAAACAATAAAAATAAAGCATTTCCGCTAATTATGCCGGAAAGGTTCTCGGGGGATAAAACGAGTAAAGCTAGGTGGGTCGACACATCAAAATCATTTCTTTTTTTTTTTTATTATCCGAAACGATTGAGAACGATGCCGGGGCATTACCCTCAAAATTCGAAAAACTTGGGAATTCAGTATTTGTGAAGTAAAAAAACAATTTCCAAATGCTGAATTCGAAGTTCCCGCGCGATCCGCGCTGGTGCGTTGACTAGGGTGACCACCTTCTTGATAGCGAAATGCGGGACACGCGAGGCAGGAGAGGGGGAGGGGGGGATGAGTAGAGGAAATTTATTAACAACGCCCTCTACGAACCGAGACTCTGTTAACACATTTAATATCATGTGCTGTTTATACACCTGCAAATTGTATAACAGCAATTCAGTTCAAATAATTTTCACTCCTAGTAATATGTTTCTTTGAATGCTAAATATGTTATTAAATGTGTTGAAAATTTAAAACATAAACATCGCCTTTAGCAGAACTCAATGCATCAGATAAAAAAAAAAAAAAAAGAAACAGTAAATCTTTTTCGGGTTATTGTTTCCTGTCAACGCTAACTTTTATCAACATGGCCCTACACAATTTTTTAACATTATGTCATCTTACGGCCGTTGTGAGTTGCAAACTTTTTGCCTTGTGTGGCTGTCTTCACTAAAAAAAAAAAAAAGAAATCCGCAGCAACCCTTTGGCATTTACACAGCAATTTGAAAATAATCACAATATTTTATATTTCAACTTTTGGCGAGCCATTTTTTTTTACAATATTTTCCCACTAAGGGGAGAGGCAGAGCAGCGCATGCGCGTCGGGTCTCCAGCGAGAACGACTGTCGCTTCCCGCAATGCTTGGATAGAAACCTCCGCACTTCCCCGTGCCCCGTTTTTCGGCACAACCATAAGTTGCAGAGTGAATTTTGCGACAGTGTGAAATGGGGGACATTTTGAAGATTTGGGAATTTCTCGCGGGACGCGGGACACGAGCCCTCAATGTGGGACAGTCCCGTGAGTCGCGGGACGGGTGGTCCCCCTAGTGTTGACGTCAAATATTGCGGAGTCCTGCGAGTCAACTTTCTTTCACGACTCCGTGCTCCAAACCGCTGCTGCCACCGCGACCCGAAGCGAGGAGGTGAGGAGTTGGAGATAAGGGCGCCGGCGGACCGAAAAACAAAACGGTTTTATTCCGTGCGAGCGGTGCCGCCTGCCCAGGCGGCATGTTTTCCGAGGGAGGATACAAATTCAGGAGGCGACATCACACCAGACTCTGATTTTTGGAATTTCAAAAAGAAGGGCCATAGTGCGTTCGCAATTGCGTTAAAAACATGTTTTACAATTGCCGTTATTAAATGTTATAGAAATGTCGCCTACAAAGCGTCTAAATTTCATGATTTTTGACGTCACAAATCAAAAGAAGCGAGGAGGCGAGGAGCGGGAGAGAAAAACGCCAAAAATAAAAAGACGCGCGCGCGTGGAGAAATTTTTTTATTTTTTTGCGATGCGGTATTTTTTTTGCGTGTCTATCCTGCAATTTTGCATCGTTTTAGACAATAAAAAAAAAATGCGACCTTTGGGGTATCAGTGCGGCGAAACCACGGGCGTGAAATTATGCGGAGCTCTCCCCTTTTTATTGTTAAATTTAAAGTATTTTTCAAATGAAACAGATTTGACAAAAAGTTGACCTGCAAAAGTTACCGGATTTTTTTTCTTCTTTTTTGGGGGAAAAAGGAAAAAATAAAAACGGATTTTTTTTTTTTTAGCAAAGGTTGCGCCCGTTTTTCGCAGCAGACAGTAGTATGAAACTGCCTAAATGGGCAGGACCGGTCGTTTATTCGTTACCAAATAACATATTTACTGGTCTGCAGTTAAAGCATGAATCTGTGAAAGCCAGTCGGAAAAAAGTTTGACGGGAGTTTCGACTGCAACCGTTTGTTTTGAAACTTTGGATTTCGGTCCGAACCGCTAGCACTACAAATTTGGGCGGAAACTGAGAGTTTGACGATGCGTAAATTTTTTTATGCAATAACAAATAGATAAAAAAAAGTTAATGTTCTTTTTTTTTTTTTTTTTTTTGGGGGGGGGGGGCACATATTGTATACAAAAGTCAATCAAACCGAAGGCTTTGACGGTTTCAAGGTCGTCGCCTTGAAATGTGTTTTTACAGAAGCGATGAAACCTGGTTTGGTTTCATCGCCTTTCGTGAGCAGGTGCGGATATGTGTACACGAGGATAACAGAATAAGCAACATCATCTCAACATAATTGAAAGTATCACAACGTTATGTGGTTTTCTATGACTAGAGGAGGAGTGCGCGTGCACAGCTTGTATCGGCGTTCATGCACGCGCCCCTTTGCTTTTGGCCGCATAGCCACATAAAGTTGACTTTCTATGACATTTCAGAAGTGAATAGCGGGCGAGTGGGGCCTTGATCAGTGCTCAAGGCATGCGAGACCCTTGTGGTCATTGCTACAGAAAGGTTAACTTGCATCTTTTGTGGCCGCAATTCTCTACCCCCCCCCGGGCCTTTTTTTTTTTCATGGATTTGGGTGCGCCTGTTAAATCGTACTTGGACAAACGCCACCAAATTTGCCTTTTGTGTGTGTGTGTGTGTGTGTCTTCGTTTATGTGGATGTGAAAAGTCTGTCGTATTCACGGACGCGATGACCTCGGAATGCCCTTGATGTCACTATCCCACAACAACGCGTGTCGCGGTGTGTGCACTGCTCCGTCAACAGATATGCTATTGTTCTTCGAAGGACGGCACTTCGCGATGTCATCACAACTCCATTGAACAAGCAAATAAAACAAAAAAAATAAAACAGGTAACGTTGGTGATTCATCTTTTGACATGTTTTTGTTAGAGGTGTGCGAACACAGCTTCGAATCTTGAACAAAGCAGCGCCATTAGCTTCAACGCACGCAGAGTTCGGCGGCGGATATTTTGAGCACTGTGCACAACGAACGATGCATAACGCTATTCGATTCGAACCACTATTCGCACACCACTACAGGTTTTCGCGCTCATAATAATCAAAGTGCCAGCTTTTTTTTTTATCCCCAGTGTCCCCGAATTTCATCCAGCTGTGCACCAATTTAATCCAAGTGTCAATTAATTTAATCCAAGTTGTCAGCAATTTAATCCCGACGCCATTCATTTTAAATCAAGAGTCACTCAATGTAATCCGTTCATATCTGTGAATTAACTATGACTACTAACTCATATGTTACAACCGTTTTAAAGGTCTAAGTTGCAAGTCATGAATGACTTTTCACTGTGTATGCGCGTCGCGTGACTTCTTCTCTTGTGAATTCTGAGGGATTTCTTAGACCATAATACGCGTAAGCTTGAGACTGAATGATATGAATGTTTTGTCGGTTTTAGAACAGTAACGAACATTTTCAAGAGGCTTGGCAGTAAAACCGTGTTTGAAAAATGTCTATTTCAATTAGGCGTATGCATTCAATGGCACGAACATTTTCATTGCAAATCAAGATGCTGATTTTCGACTGCGTGTTTTCCACACTCGAAAATGTGAGTTACACATTCTCGGTTTCAAGGGCAGGCGTAGTGTACTTGAAATGATTGCGGTCATAGGCCGCGCAATCAACACGTTGAATTTTCTGCATTGCTTCTTCGCCGTTTGCTTGCTTCGCCGTTTGGAGCTTTGTGTTCCTATCTTCAGGCCTCGCAAGTACGGCTGCGCTATGCTCACTGAGGTAAGCTTTCCCGCCGGACTTGAAGTTGGGGAACATCTCTTCAATTGGGTTGAAGAACGGATTGTGGAGGTAAGCTTTTCTTTTCTTCATTTTTTTTTTTATTTTATATACAATGGTGCCAACTTGATCGCTGCCTAACCTTTTATTAACAAGGGGCCCCTTCAACAGTTTGGGACCCCCGTCTGAATACGTGTAATTAACTAACATCTTGATTACAAATTAAAACACATCTTGACTTGACTTGGGAACTTCAAAGAGTGCCCCTGGAACAAGGCGGCGTCTGCGGCTCGTCGGTGTGCGGGAGCATTATCAAATATAATGACCGCATCCTGGCCAGGAGCTGTTGCCATGATCTCCCTCGAAACTTTCTCCAGGAATTCGTTGAAGGTCAACCATGACATTTGTTTTTCACACTCTACAAGAGGATTTCGTCAGCAGGCATGCACGCGAGGATATTGATATTGGGCCCTCTGGAACCCGTAGTTCTCACGACGGCGTCCTTCCCACATTTCGTCCTCCCAAACCTTCGACTAGTACACCAAATATTAAAGTTTGGCTCGTCAACGTATACCATCGAAGTTGAAGCGGGTCGTCTCCCTGCAACCCCGAAGCGTATTATCTTCTTTCACTTTTTACGTCAACGCAATTTCGGTCAACGGGATGCAAAGGAAGTTGCTCTGTTGTGTAACCGTATCCATCCAAAAGTATGTCAATTGTGGATAGGCTAATTTGGATACCTGGTCCAGTTGCTTCAGGCTCTTGTTTAAGTTGCTTCAGCAAGCAGGTTGGGTGTCCATCCACCATAGCTGCCAGATCCTCCACAACATCGAAGTGGAATGTCTTCTTTCAGTCTCTTCTGGGTTCCGGTTCATTACTATCAGTCTTTGCAATTGACCGAGCACTTTTCACGTTAATTTCTAGTGTTTCAGAAAGTTGCTTGATGTTGCCGCTTCGTCAGCAGCAGTCAAGCAGCCGCGCCCGATCTTGATCGGATACCTTTTGGTAGGATTGTTTAGGTAGGTTTTGATCCTTCTGAGGTCGACCTCGACATCTTGCATCAAACAAATTAACTCATTGCCAAGAATTCACAAATGCGGGTGTTGCGTACAAATCGTCGAACCGCTCCAATCGTTTTTCTGCCTCGGAGAGTTGAGAATAGGTCGCTGCAACCAAGCGGGAGATGCCAGGTTATCGTCTGCAACCGCGGCACGACGCAAGCATACCGCGAAACGTTTGCAGACGACGCAAGAAGCGTTGCCCGATGGTTCCATCAACGGACGTCGCCTGAACCGTCTGCGAAAACTTCGCGGTATCGGGCTGCTTCTGCTGCTTTAAAGGGGTTATGACACGCCAAAAATAAAATATGAGAGAACAGCACCGCTAGGACCCATTGTATGTTCCTATAATCCTGCTCAATTTGTTTTGAAAATGGCGCGATAGTTTCGTGGAAAAAATCGATTCATATGCAGGTCCCTCGGAGGGGCGGATCCGGGCGGAGCTGGAGGCTGGCTACGTAGCCAGCCCCCCGCGCGGTGTCCCCTTGCACGCACTCGCAGACTTGGCTGTCTTGGCGTCTCGAGCTTCAGCTTCCTCGTTTACCTTCCGCGTTTCGAGCATGCGGTTCATGACGATTACATCCACGGCATCGCTCGCCTTGTCAAAGTGTTCGAAATTGATCGCAGCAGCGATGAGAGTGATTGCTATTAAGAGATGTTGGAAGCTGTTCATTTTGACTGCGACCCGCTGGCGACCAGCTCCAGCGACGGCGAGTTACGTAAGAACCCACCGTGGTCACCGTCGTCCGGGAATATCTCGCGGGTGTATGTAGGGTGGAAGGTCAACGGGCCGGGGGCGAGAGCGAAAATAGCGTTCGGGTTATCGAGTTGCGTGAGCGGTTTTGATCGTACCGCGACGGCGAGAACTTGGGCGATCATGGGGGCGCCTAGAATGAGAGAGCGTTCATGATCACGTGGTTTATAGACACTATGGTGTGACTAACTTGGGCAGTGTTGCGTGGTCGTCAGATAAAAATTATAAAAATTCGTAAATTGAATATAGCAATTACCAGAGCTCTAAAAATCTCGTAACTTGGTGTATATGCTAAGTAGCCTATGCGCATCCCATTTCAAGTATAATTATCCGTTTGATTTTCGTGTCATAACCCCTTTAAAGCGCCTGCAAAAACTTCGAGGTGGTCATGTGCCGTGCCGCAGTTTCATCCCCGGGATTCGTCTGCTGCTTTAAATCGTTGGCAAATCACTCTGATGATGAGGCGATTTTGAACGAATTACTTAGAGTGTTCGCATTAGAACCCTCGTTTTGACGAAAACCCGGCGGTGTCTGTCAGTTTGTCAGCGCCAGAAAGAAAGAGAGGGAGAAAGAGCTTTTTTGTTTTCGTCAAAGGAGCGTCGCACAGCTGGCGCGGAGCCAGAGAGGAGGAGGCTTTGCTCAGTTACCGCTCTGCCGTCGCCGTTAATGGCTGTACCCTTTGTAACGGGCGGTAGCTTGCGCCACTTAGCCTAAGTCTAAAAAGACAAACATATGATTCCTCTCGCCCTTCTAAGACCAATTTTCTCCCCCTAGCTATCACCAGGCAGTGTGGGATATCACCAGAATGATCTTCGGGGGATCGGGCAAAAACACTAAAAACATCACCCGGCCCGCCTCTTCCACCCGGCGAGGGAGTCGCCAATTGTCCTCTGGTCAAACCTTGTTGGCGTTACCCCAGCACCGGACCCACTGGGAGACAGGGTTGAAACTTTGGGCCGGAGCCACGCGGGGGGGAGTCCCAGTTTTCCTTTGTCCCACCTGTCCCCAGCTGTGTTAGTTAGTTGTGTATCATTCAGTTTTCCCTAGATACTTTCCACCAACCTTCTAATCGCCTCTTTGTGACTGTAATCCTTTTCTCTTTCGTCCTTCCATCGTCGCCAGTAAAACCCAGGGCTCCGGCCAAATTCGTTACCTTCAGGGAGGGCAGGGCGAAGCCCCGTGCACTTCAAAACCAAGTGCTCTAGTGTCTCTATCTCATTATGGCAGGCGGCACATAATGTGTCTGTCTCCTGAAATTTGGCTCTATAAGTCATTGTACTCAAAACTCCCATTCTCGCCTCGATCAGCAAAGAACTTCCCAGTGAATTGTCAAGCACAATTTTCTTTCTTATGTCCCGCAGGCTTTCGTGACCTGTACACTGTTAGAGCCGATTTCTCCTGCATTCTTCCCTCCCACATTTTCCTCTCTGCCTCTTTCACCCCATTTTCCACTGAAGTAGTCTGCTCAGCACCATAACCAGTGTGTAGGTATTTAAATGTTAGCTTTCGGGTTCGGTTTGTCCATTTTGTGTTTAAACTTTTTATGTATAAACACTTTAACACCTTCCGTGCCCACCGCGTATCATCCATTTCGGTCAACCATTGTTCAAATTTCATCTTACTAATTGTAGGCTCTGCTTACAAAAGACGACCATCCCATGTCCCCCTGTACTCTCTCATTTGGTGTTTTTTCATGTGCTCCCAGTGCCAATCTGCCCATGCTTCTTTGCCAAATTTCTAACCCTGATTGAACCTCTGATATCATGATCACGCACGCAACTCGGTAACCCTGATTGAACCTCTGATTTCATGAACAGTAATAAATCGCCCAAAGACAGTCCTGGTACCATAACGCCTTTCCATATACCTCTGACTACTTCATATATTATAGTTACATAGTGCCTTGAGCTTCATAATAGATGAATTTCTTTTCCCTTTTCTAAATGTATTCTTCTCATGTTCCTCTAGATATTTCCTACCCTCATTCAGCCAGGCTCCCAGATATTTGTATTTTCCTACATGATCTATTACAACGTCTTGTATCCTCAGGGGTTCCCTCTTTTCGTCGTGAAACACCATTACTGCAGACCTGTCACGACTAAAACTCATGCCCAAGGTGTCTCCTTCCTCTCCACATATCCCAGCTAGTCCCTGTAATGTATCCTGGTTATCTGCCATGAGTACTATGTCATCTGCATACATCAGTCCTGGTATTACCTGTATTACATTTCTCCCTCCCTCCATATAACTCACATCAAAACCTAAGTTGCTCTGCTCTAATTTCTTTTCCATTTCACTGAGATATATCATGAAAAGCAGAGGTGACAGTGGACAACCCTACCTGAGTCCTCTTTTTATTGCTGCAGGTTGTGTAGTTCCTGCTTCCCATGTTATAACTACCTTATTGTCTGTGTACACCTGCTGAAGAAACCTAACCAAATTTGCATCTATATCATATCCTTCAGCTGACCCCAGAGTTTTTCCTGGCTCACATTATCGTACGCTCTCTTGATGTCCAAATAAGCTAACCATAAAGGTGTTTGGTTCTTCACTGCCATTTCTATACATTGGGTAGCGGTGCGTGGACTGTAATGTGTGTGTGTAGCTAAAACGATAGATGCGGTTCCCTCCATGAGTGATATGGATGCGGTTCCTTCCACGAGTGGTATGGGCGTGGTTCTTTCCACAAGTGATATGGATGGCCGTATCCAAGGGCGTCGACGCACTCTGACAGGCAGAGTACAAAAAAGGGGTGAAAAAAAAATTGAAGGAAGGGCTATTGGTTGATTTTTAGGGAATGTGTTAGCATGACCCTTGGGGAGCGCCACACACGTCCCTCTTTAGGAAACGCTAACACTGACCCCGGAACAGGTTCAGAAAGAGGCAGCAAAAAATAAAAAAAATGACCGCATCTCCACGTGGTGAATGATGTTGATTGGGGCGAAGCTCGGGTTGTGCTGATGATACTGATTTTGGTCATAGGTAGTGCTGATGGTGCTGATTTTTTTTTTTTTTGACGCTGTGCAGCAGCTTCTCGCACCCTGGTCTCCGGAGCAGCTTGCTGTCTGCGTAGACGCTGAGGCGCTGCATGCCGAGCTTTTCGGTCGTTTTCATTCATGTCAGTAGGGGGAGAGAGAGAAATAAATCTTTATTAAAAATAAAAACGTTCAAATTGGAGATTTTAGCAGCTGCAGGACCAGCGCCGACTACTCCAGACAATTGATTGGAATTATAAGCAAATGTGTGGTTTTCTCCTTTTTCTTTTTTTTTTTTAAGAAGACAGATGGGATGGCATCTCAGAACCCCCTACTCTTTTTTTTTTCTTCTTTTTTTTTTTCATAATTTTTTTTTCATCTTTTTTTCCATTTGTTTTGCCCTACACGAGCACGTGAGCACGTGAGCTCACGAGCAGGAGCACGAGCACCCGAAGCCGGACTGTAGCCGGACGGCGGATGGACATACGGATATGGCTAGCCCCTAAGGAGCTTTGCCCCTAAATCTTTTTTTTTTTTCATTTTTTTTTTGCCCTACACGAGCACGTGAGCACGTGAGCTCACGTGCAGGAGCACGTGCACCCGACGCCGGACGGCGGACGGACATACGGACATGGCTATAAGGAGTATTCACTGGGCGCCATATTTGTGGGTGATGTCTAGAGCGCATGCTCTGAAGGAACCCACAATAATAGGCTGCTAAGACCGGCAATCTTGATGGTGTTGAATGCACGTTGCAAAAGAACCGGGGAAGCTCGCCATCAGCACGAGCTCAGCAGTCGTGCACACAACTATGGCCGCCAGTGAATACTTCCTATACTTCATCCAACGTTACTAAAATACTCAGTTGGGAAACTCGCCGTCGAAACCTGGGCCGCTGGCGTCCACCGAGACCGAGCTAAATGCGACAACAGCGCCACTCTTTATCATGTGTCTGTACTGTGGTCACCTTGAGCTTTTAGAAAGCATGTTTTTGCGTAAAAACAAACGGAAAATACTTTTTTTGTATTATATTTATTGGAGATTATTACAAAATGAAGGGCGCGTGATGTTTTTAAAATCTTTAGTTTGCAAGGTTTTGCGGCATATTTTATATTGTTTTTATACGACCATGCCTCAGCGGTACTTTCAGGTAGCGCGTCCCGACCTAGGTGCATTTTGACTTCGAGAGTAAGATGCGGCGCGTCCGCCGGGGAGACGGGGGTGGCACCCCTGTAACCTCTTCTACTGTATCTGTTTCGGCTTCAGAATGGCCGATTAAAGCCAAAACAGAAGTAACGTGCGGTTCCTCGGGTGGCCGCTGCGGGAGAAAGGGCGGCGTTGTGTTCGCCATTAGCTCGGTTCGCGAGGACAGATCGGGGACACTTTTTCAGGGCAGTCTCTATGGCAGTTTCCCAACTGAGTGTTTTAGTAACGTTGACTTCATCTCACCTAGAGTGCCTCAATGTCCTTCTGTTTAGGGTGATGCCATCCTTTGTAGTACCCGATGCCGACAGCGCGCGCTCACAGGGAAAATACAAAGAAATCGCAGGAAACAAAATGTCGCCGTAGCACAGTCAGCGCCACGAGCGCGTGCAGGGACACGCTCTTTCACGCGCTTCACAACAAAAAATAAAAATAAGCGTTCGAAACAAAATGGCCAGATGTCATCACCCCAAGCAAAGCGCACATAAAGGCACCCTAATCTCACCTTAGCACGGACTAACTGCGAAGGCTGTGCAAGCGCTTCGACTGCCTTGACTGGAGCACTCGCTGCACGAGCGCTCGTGCAGTCGGCGAGGCTTCATCCAAAGCAACTAGCTCGGGCTTTTGGCACGCGCGGCTAACAATAGTCCATGCTAAGGTGAGACGATGTATTAGCCCCGTGCGCGACCGAAAGCGTCGCTGTGGTCGGCCTTCCACGATTGGCCGAACGCTGACTATGACGTCGGAAAGGGGATTTATCATCGACGGAAATAAGAGGAATGAAAGAACTTTAATTTTGACGGTGTTGGCAGTGTTCCTTTGAGAGCGAAATTATTTCAAGCTTCCACCATGCTAATAACAAACACCATCGAACTTGTTGTTTGCAAGGTAATGACGTCACAAGGGGGACCACAGGAGGGCGCCACCAAAACATCTCGCCGCTAATAGCCCCTAAGGAGCTTCGCCCCTAAAAAAAGCAAATGAGAAAGCCAAAACAGAAAAGTGAAGGAGCCAGCGTTAGCGTTTTCCAAGGGTCACGCCAACGCATTCCCTAAGGATCCACCAATGGATCTTCCTTTATTGTTTCCTTGTGGAACGTATCAGATAATGGCTAATAATCAGGTTGTGTTGGTTAATGACTGGTGGCTATACTTGAAAAGTGTTGTAATTGAATGCTTCGAAAGGTATGTACCTACTAGGACAAAGAGGCAATGCATAATCCTTGGATCAATAGAGATATTATTCACACTAAAAAAAGGAATATCTCGCTGTCAGGCTCAATCGAGGTACACCCAGTCAAGGTGGACGACTCAGCCTCAGGCTGCTAAGTCAAAACCTTAAAATGTTGATTAAAGATGCGAAACTTAAATATACAACAAAGCGATGTCAGCTTTTTTTCTTTTTTTTTTTATCATCACTTTTTAAATTTTGGAGGCACTTCTCACCAACGAAAGAGGGTGTAGAAAAAATTGATATTAACGGTCGCACAAGTAAAGATTATTATGAAATAGCGAATCGTTTCAATTAATTTTTATCGTATTTCTTCTATAAAGAGGGGGCGACGCCAGTGTTTAACTGATTAGGGAGCGTCCGTCCCATTCCAGACGTGCAGTTATCCCTAAAGGGAATTGCAGAACTTTTGCTTAACCTTGATTGTATATACGAAAGCTGCCGGATATGATAAAATCCCAAATGCGTTTCTACGACGATGTGTTAAGTCACTGTCGCACTATTCGCGACTCCAATTCACTATAGGTGTCGCCACTCGTTTTCCAAAATGGCGGGTTTAGTGAGGGTCGGAGATGCGTGCCGCTGCTGAGACTGTCTAGTGTGCCGGCTTCACTGAGCGATACAAATTATTTCTGGTAACACTAGGAAGCTAGGGTGTTATGAGCGCAGGTCACCTTTTTATGCTGAAAACAAAAACGGTATTTAGCGTAATATTTAGGCCAGGAGGTACGTTTTAATTCCGGAGCGAAACCGAAACTAACCTTGATTTTGGATTTAATTTCTCGGTTTAGGTCTTATTTTCAGATTCTTTCATAACTCAAAGTGTGTCTCACACCGTAATTATTTAGTTAAAGAAGTTGTTCGCGGAAACTTTTGTCCCTTTAAAGACCGGGTCTTTCATACACCTTAGAGGTAACATGGAATATTATTATTTGTTGAAAAAATCAGTGCTGATATTTGTGCGTTCTTTCTGCCTTTTCTCGCTCAGATAATTGTCATATGAAATAATGAACTGCGGGCCTTTCAATGGCTTTTTGGGTATTTATATGATTAATCTAAATGAATTAAGAAATGCTGTTCTCCTTAGAAAAATTCAAAGACGGAATCCGAGTCAGGCAGCTGAAGTGTGCGTGCTTTTAAAGCAACGCGTGACGCATAGGAGTTTATATTGCATCCAGTGTTTGACTGTTTGCCTATCTTGATAACGATGACAGAGTTATACCTTTCTGAAAAGACTAATATGGTTAATGGCGTATTTTTGTGATCGTGGCGTTAATTGGGGGCATACATTGCCGCGATTTGCATTAATAATAATATAAATATTAAACGTAAGATATTTTAATACGCAATTTTTTAAGCTCTAAAATAATTAGTTGCTTATGATCTAATTTCAAACGCGCGAACAAGTGTGACAATCTAAAGTGTGCTAATTATCATCACTGGTGCCAATTGCAGCATTTTCAATTAACAAGCTATAAAATAAACTCTAAAATCAATGACAACATTCTAGCTAATGTGAGAAATTCATGTAAAATTTGATTAATTGAGGGTGCTATCGAAGTAGCGACTTTTGACAATCGGCAAAACTTCCAAAGTCGCCGCCAATATCCTTCCAAACCAAATCCTCCCCCACAAAAAAAAATAAGAAATACTAATTATTACTTTTTTTTTGCATTTATTTACTTTCGTATTTGCTCGCCGTCGTTTGGCCAATCTCAGCCTTTCCAGTTCGAAGGAACGCCTACCTGCTTGCGCGTCTGCTTATTGCAGCACATTTCGTTGGCGTTGGAAGCCGGTGAAACAGTGGGGAGTTTCAGTATTGCGTATACGAGCGAACGGAAGCGCTGTGTGTTTGCGTTTGCTTGCCATGTTCCACACTACGCGTGCGCGGAGTCCGACATTGCGGTCTTGGATCGGAGCATGGCAACGATGCGCACGCTGAACGCGGAGCACGCCACCCTAACGCAAACGCGCAGCGCTTGCGTTTGCTTCTATACGCAATACTAAAACTCTCTAATAAGGTACAACCACATTCCGGCTGCAGCCCCACGTTGGGACACTGAAGAGTGTTGTTTGCATTCGGAATTGGCATTTCGCGAGCCATGATCGCGAGCATTTCCGCCTTGCCTGCTGAGCAGGAGAATCGGGGGACCCTCACTAGAGCGCTTCCCGTTTCCGCCGCGGGAGGGCGAGCGTCGAGCTGGAGACGCGAATATTATCATCATTTTTTTTTTTTTTAAATCTGTATCTTCAGGTTTATTACCCAATGACTGGAAGATTGGTAAAGTTGTGCTTGTATTGAACTCCGGTAAAGCGTCTACCGTCAATTATATTATAGGCCAATTCCACTAACATCCACATGCGGGAAACTTCTAGAACATATTGTCGCAGATAGAAAAGGCTGGACGAACGTAAACTGAAAATAGAGGTTCAATCGGCGAAGTTCCCCCACAAAAATCGATCTTGACGTTCTATGTACTGGCTACTACCATGCGTGCTATTACCTCTATGGCAATTCTATGGTGAAGGGTGTACTTATATGGGCAGTGGACTTTCTGTTTAGTCACTCTTGTATTGCCGTCAAGTGACTAAGACGTCCATATCACAAGGTGTCAACATTCTGTAAACATACAAGGCGCATCCCATAATTGTTTGCACCTACAGGGGGCCTACATGGGCAGCTGACCTAGGCTTCTGTCGAGAGACCTCTTAGTGCACACTCTGGGGCTTAGCGAAGTGTTCGCGACTCCAGCGAACTATAGGGGTGCGCGCTGGTCAGGCAAAATGGTGGGCGAAAAGAGGTCGTTTTCGTTGTTCAGCACGCGGACCACCATAACTTTCTTGCACTGCAGCGTAAAATCGGTGTTACATATGAAAGCAAAGCAATATTTTGACGGTATAGGAAACCTTCCTCTAGTCAGTGCGTAGGAATGACACGGCGGAAGCATAAAAATAATTACTGGAAACGATGTTTCTGTCTATGCTGTCTGCGAGAACCAAGCAGCAATAGCAGACGACAGAGTTGAAACGACCTTCTCTCTTGAGCCCTCGGCGTTGCCGCTACGCGACGTCGATATCGCTGGAGTCGCCAATACCTTGCAAGTTCGTCGGGTTTTTTTTTTATATTTCTTCGCCCCTCGTGCGCCGAATGCGCCCACAACCAGCGACAGTTGTTAGTGACGCGTTCTGCGGTTTTTCGACGGTGTAAGCGTAAACGAAATGCTTCCCCTATAAATTTGGCGAGAAAATGAATGTCACGTGACCTGACGTCATGGGACAGACAAATTGAGGTTCCGCTCTAAATTTAGCGGAAACATTTACGTCACATGACCTACGCATCCATTCAGTTTCCCCATTAAATTTAAAAGAAAAATTGACGTCACGTGACCTATGCACCAATTCAGTATCGACGCTAAATCAACGCAACGTCATTTCAATATCAGATCACCGTATGACGCACAACCGGCGCCATGTCAATCGATCGCCATCGTCATTTCGTCGAATAAGCAGCACAGCTGTCGCTGTCTCACCTCGTATGGTCGTCGCGCAATTTTTTTATAACCCCCCCCCCCCCCTCCCCCGAACTGTACAGCAAGCACCGGAGAAGGAGGAGGAGTTGGCTTTGCAACTCAAGAAGATAGGGCGAGGGAACGGAAGGACGGGGAGAAGGAAGCAGGCGGAACGCTGGAGAAAGGAGGAGGTTTCCCCTTCTCCTCTCCAGCATTTGTTCTGCTTCCTCCTTCCCTGCCTTCCTTTCCCTCGCCCCAGAGCCGTTTATTACCTCGCCCTACCTGCGCACGCGCCGGCAAGCGCAGCAGACCCTACCAGGTGCGGCGGCTGCAGAGGGCGATCATGTGATTGATGACGTAATAATGACGTCCCCGGGACAACTTTTTGTGGCTATGCAGTCAAAGCAACGGGAGCACGTGCGCTAGCGCATCTTGAGTGCTCATCAAGCCCATGTGCGCGCACTCTTCACTTAAATACCACAGAAGGTTGTCCGCGAGTATAACAACTCTCGCCACCACAATTGCATTTGGTGCGACATCAATGCAGGCGCTCTCAGTCCTTCCTTCCGTCAGGAATCCGGTGGACGAGCCGAGGTTACCGAGGTTATCCAAACCGACGAACGCGCACGTGATCCTTCAAGAGTTAGTACATATAAAGAATCAAACATCCAAGCGCGCAAATGCGGTTGAGGGAAAAAAGTCGAGAACTTACAAGTTCAAGAGTGTTTAGTATACATGACTTGCATAATTGACGCAACATCATGTGGTGGCCTCACAGTTGAGCGCGTAAGTATCTCCTGCAACACACATTTCGCACCACCCTATTTGTTTTTCTCGGCAAGAACAAGAGCATGGTGAGATGACGTCACGTGCAAGCCATGTGTAGTTCACTGCCCTTGGGAGAAAAAGAGGAGGAAGGGAACGGCACCATGCACCCAGCCGTTCTTTATCCTGGCGCCCTCGCCATGTCTCGCCGGTTTACTCCGCCATCCTTGGGAGAGCTGGCGACAAACGTCGTCGCCACCGTCATCCTACCCGCCGTCGAAGAGTGCGTACCTCCCGAGGGCATCGACGGACTCCCGGAACACATGAACCCCTTCATCACCTGCGCGGCCCCGCTCCTCGAGCACCTCATCGAGCAGGTCCAACGGAAGAGGGAACCGCACTCCCTCAACTGCCTCCAGTTCGAGATCCTCCTGTGCCGCGGAGGCGTCACCAGGCTCGACCTCTTCTTGACGTCCGAGTTCCTGGAGAGCCGCGAGCCGTCCAGGTTCGAGCGCATGTTCAGCCGCATCGGCAGATATGGCAGCCAGCTCGTGGACCTGTCGCTCGAGTTCTACATGACGTGCAGCAACGAGGAGCTGTGCGCGATGCTGAGCAAGCTTCCCAACCTACGTCATTTCCTAGTCGCGTTTGAGAACCTGACCGACAAGGTCCTCGAGACCCTGGGACAAAGCTGCGAGCAGCTACACAGACTGACGCTGTGCGAGACGCCTCAGATCACGGACGTGGGACTTCGGTCCCTGGTAGACGAGACCGGCACCAGAGGATGCCTGAACCTGAGCTTCATCTCCGTGGAGGGAGCTCCGGTCGGTGTCACCGTCAAGAGCATCGTCTACCTCCTCGAAAGGCTGCCAAACTTGGAGGCCATCAACCTACCCTCTCTCGACAAGGCGTTGGTGGTGCTGAACGAAATTAAGCCCGCCGATTTCCGTCTGTCGCTCCGGGAGTACAAGGACATCAACGCGTTCGCCGTGCAGACGTCTGTGAGACCCACCCGGAGAGAGTTCCTGTCCAAGGCCGTAGAACTCTGTCCCAGACTGCGAGCCATTGAAATCGAAGTGAAGACGACTGACGACATCTCTCCCCTAAGGTTGCTAACGGGGCTGGCGGAACTAACCATTCGAACATCCGAGTCCACCTCAGAATGGTTCTTCTACACGCAGCTTGAGCCGGTGCTCCAGGAAGCGGGTATCAAAATGTCGGTCCTCAAACTAGCCATGCCGGACGTCGACCTAGCCGCCATAGATACGGCGTGTCCGAATATCAGAATGCTGCAGCTCGTTTCTGTCAACATGTGCTGGAGAAGGAATGGCATCAAAGTCAGGGAACAGCCATTTAGTGAGCTAGAAGTCCTGTTCGTGCACCCGGAAAGCACTCACTCTCTCAAGACGAGAGACCTGTGCCTCCTCTTCAACTGCTCTTATGGAATCAAGGACCTGGCCATAGGATTGTGCGACTGTTTCGACGACATTTTTCTGATGGATGCCCTTCAGAGAGGACTACTAAGGAATCTGAACAGGATAGAGTTTCACAGCATGCGAAAGATCAGCATCCTGGGGATCCAGCAGCTGGTGTTGCTCGACGAGCTGCTGGAATCACTCACGCTCAAAGACTGTACCGCGCTCAGCCCGGATGATTTGGCTTTTCTTACCGGATCTTCGTATACCCTTAACTTCGATCTCAAGGTGCAGACATAGTGGAAGCTGAAAACGCTGGCCTGCAAAAAGTGAGCGAAAGCTGCTTGCGTTTATTTTTTTCTCACTATCAAATGGCCAATGACAATGCCTGCGTTTGCAAATGGCATTCGACGACATTCATGTCAGGGAACAATGATATGGTTAGTAACACTGCTGTCCAGTTGTCCAGCTTCCTCTCGTTCTTTCTTTTTTTCAGACAGGAATAAAACTTTACCTGAAAGTGCAACATTTAATCGCGTTAAATGAAACCTAATATTCAATAAGAACAAATTTAAACCTATAGATATAAATTACTTGTGCCCAGTCAGAGATAAAAATAACACGTGATATGCTAGAATGCAAGCAGACAACCAGAAAAATGAACGCTTCCGACTTTTCAAACAGCAGTAAGTACGCAAGGGGATGACACTTGGATAGTGCCGTAGTGCCTAATGGTTTCGCAAATGATTTGCATGGCTTGCAGATGGCGTCATCAAATCATGTTAGTGGTTATTTTGTTCGTGCTGCGCAGAACAGATTCGGTGGTGAGAAATGTGTTCTGAAGAAGGTACGCGCACAGCAACAAGATCAGTAAAAAATGGAAGCTCGTCAACGCAAGCCATGTACACTGATCAGCCGAAATATTATGACCACCCCTAGGGTGCTATGTTGCGCTTTTTGGACTCCCAGGAGACTTGGAAGAGGGAAGTGACGTCAACGACTAGAGAAACGCAGATTGGATGTTGACAGAAGAAAACAAAATCAACATCCAATCTGCATTTGCTGCGTTGTTGACGTCACTTCCCTCTCCCTAGTCTCCTGGGAGTCCAAAAAGCGCAACATAGCCCCCCTACTCCTGGGTTTGAGCGCGCCTAGCTGACATGCCGTCCGCATTATCTACCATCTGCTGATGCGGACGGTAGCCGCGCTGGTGACTGTGGAGGACGTTCTCATTGGCGTCACTGGGACCGGTGGTTGCTGCAGAGCACACTGTAAAAGCTGTGGAGTATACAACGTCACCGCTGACCAGTTACGCCCATTCATGGCCCTTGTCTTCCTCACCGGAATCCTCACAGTACAGCGCTCTATGTCACAAGGCCATAATTGTGCTAATGTGGTTTGAAGAGCATGACGATGAATTCCGGTCGATGTCCCGGCCACCTCATTAGCAAGATATCAATTCTATTGAGCACATCTGAGATGTGAAGGGGTACTAGCTCACAAACCACCTCCTCGTGGTCTAGAGGACTTTCGCTACCCGTGTTTATAATATGGTACTTAACAAGGAGTTGTAGAATTCATGCCAAAACGGGCTGCAGCTATTTGGCGTGCCAATGGGGCACTGCTCCCAATTAAGGAGTCCGGTGCCATCCCTTTCCATTGATTCTCACTGTGTTAACAGCGACCCCGTCCACTTATTGAAACACTAGCCCCAGCGTATGGTGCAATACATACGTAATATACACCTTTCTTACAAGAAAAAGAAAACGCAGAAAGTAGAGACATTTGGTACATCCATGCATTAATTAAAAAATCATACAAAATAAAATAATAAAAAAGTGTGCACACAAAATTATCAGAGGTGTCTGTGCGGTTTCTGTACTCAATTCTCATTTTTTGTGCGTTTCTTTTAAATATTTTGTTATGTCTGAGAGTTTAGCCACGACAGAGCAAGTTTGTTTCGTTTTGTTGTCAGACGAGAATCGATGTTCGCCGTGGAGTAACTTGCTCGAATGCAAAAAAGGAAAAAAAAAAAAAAAATCACCGCTCGCACCTTGTCGTGTCTGGGGCAAACCAGTAGTAGACTGTATCGGCCATTGATGGTATCTTGCTGCAAAGCAAGCAGGTGCACGCACGACCCTTCGTCTGCGGCGTATCACAAAGTTGCCCGAGCCTCGTTCTCGCGGGGACGACGACAACGTCCAGTATTTTTTTTTTTTTTTTCCGTTATCGTCCGCTTCGGAAACGCCCAGGGCCAAACACGAACGGAATAAAGATGTCTGCGCAGCTTCGTCGCGGGCGCCGAGCTGCGTGCTACACCTGTTTGCCTAGCTTGTCGCAGCTCTTGCATATGAACAAAAGACGAGGTGTTTTCTGCAGTCATGTATGGCGGAATCGTCTGCGAGCGCGCCTCATATACACGTAAAAGACAATCGATTCCGTCGAACCGGTTACACATTTATGCTAGGCGCGCGTCCGGAAACGCGCATGTGTGTCACATTGTTCATACTAGAGACATCGCTGCAGACATAATTATCTGTGGACACGCCTGAAACACGGTGGAGGCCTGTTTGTCCCGAACCTTCAGACAGCTTTTGTACGACAGGACCGCAAGGAAGAAACACGTCGGGACTGCGACTTATATCTCTTCGATTTCTTCATGGTCCCCGACCTGCAATTCGCTAAACACGCCAACGAACAGCTGAAATAGTATACCAAATATTATTGAATTAACAATTATGGTCCTCGCCGTGTTCCTTTTTTCTTTCTTTTTTTTTTTTTTAGACAGAAAATTTATACTGGCAACAATGAAACAGTTACGTCAGCGGAAGGTAGGGGCAACGTTACTAGATTACCTCAGATGTGGAACTCTCCGCGGAAGGGGGTACCCCCCCTCACTCACTTTAGTCCGCCTCCCGTAGTTCGAAGCGCCATCTATCTAGATTTTCTAGTCTATTTTTCTAGACTGCTCGCTCTACTGGCAAGCCCGCCTGCTGCCACTGACGTGGCAGCAGGCGTGCCCTGCCCTTCTAGGCCTGGAGACGGTTGCCGTCGTGGGAACCTCCATTATTAACTTCTTTTTTTTTTTTCTCGCTTCATCGTTTAATGTGACACGAGCATTCACATAGGTCCCTTTGCAATCGGCGAATCAGCCCGCGCTCTTGGGTCGCGGGCACTTGACACGCGCGGAGCATCGCGAACTGATTCGCCGCTGGCCCTAAAAGTCCCTTAGCTAGAGGAACTTTTATGGTCGTGAGAATAGGGTATCATTGGCTTCACATGACACCAGGTATAGCTGGCTTAGGTCCAACCACATGTCCCAAAAACTGGTTTTGTGATAATAATAGCGTTAATAATATTATATTTAATTACTCAATATTATTTACTGCATTTTTATCGGGATATATTAAACTTTTAAGCGAGAATTTAGTTGAGTAGATACCCGCTAAACGGTAAGCATCTTTCCAATTACTTCTTTGGGGCCGTTTCTTCTTTAATTAAAAGAAAAGGAAAACAAAGTGTTCTTGATTGGACTGACGAACAGCCTACCAGGCTCGAAACGTATCTGCAGATCACTTTTTTGGCGACCTTGGACGACCATCTCCTTAAAGGGCAAATATTGTGTGAATATATATATATATATAGAGTGGATATGACACGGCCGAAAGCTTTATCTGAATTCCCTGACCATGAGTCAGGGAGTTCTCGTATCCCAAATTCTCAATCGATGCTTTGGAGAAGTGCGGGTTTCCCCTTTGGGGGTACCACTTTGAAACACAAAAGTTTCCTTGGGTCCGGATAATGATGTGTTTATTTGACGATAACGCCACACGTTTGCCCGAGGGTAGGGTGACCAGACGTCCCGTTTTCGCCGGGACAGTCCCGTTTTTGAGGTCGACTTCTGCCGTCCCGTCCTTTTATCCCAATATAAAATCATGTCCCGTTTTCGCAAAAATACAGTGTCACAAAAAAAAAAAAAATACCGTTTTTTTTTTTTTTTTTTTGCAAAAATAAACTAGGCATCGCCGAACGCTCATTCTCCTCCCAAAGGTAGTGCTAGAGGTCGCAACCAGATGCCAAAGTTTCAGCTGAAGGCCCGTTCACACTCTTGCGACCGACTCGGTCGCAGGAGTGTGAACGGGCCACCTACACACTGGCGCCATCTATTGGGTAGCAGTGTAAACTCGACGGTCCGGCGCATTATCCTTTCTTTCTTGGCTCGAAAAACTTTTGTCAATGTTATAAACGAGCCTTTCTTTGGGTATTACGCACATTTGACCTCGGAAATCCCGCAAAACCTTCGCTCTTGCGAAATGCAGTTCCAGGGTCACCGCATAGATGGCGCCACAATGCCGGTGTGTTCCCTCGTTCTAAGTCTCAGTCGTACTCAGTCGCAAGAGTGTGAACGGGCCTTAATTTGAGCCAGTCAGCGAGTCAGTTGCTCAGAAATAAAATGAGCGGGAAACTGCTAGCCCGCGTTGAGCCCTAACTATGGATGCCGCGAACCACCCTAGGTTCGAATTCGAAAGGTTTCGATATTCTCGAACCGAACTGATGTTCGAGATCGAAAGGTTTCAATATTTTCGACCGTACAGAGATTCGAATTCGAAAAATTCGCAACTTTCAAAAATCGTGGAGTTTCGACTCCGAAAAGTTCGAAGCTTTCACGGTTTCTAAAAGTTCGGGTTCGATTATTTCAAATATTTTTTTACTTGAGGTTCGAGAAATTCGAAGATTTCGAACTTTCCAAACTTGAAATTCGAAAGATTTGAATGTTTAGAATTTATTTGGATCTGAAATTCGAAAAATTCGAACGTTTCGAATTCTTATAGACATAAAGGTCGATAAATTCGAAGATTTCGAATTTTTTTCTACATAAAGTGCGAAATGTTCGAAGGTTTTGATTCTCTTTTAGGGCTTAATTCGAAAAAAAAAAAAAAAAACTTCGAAGGTTTCGAATTTCTTTCAAGTCCAAGTGCGCCAAGCTTGAAGTCCGGTTTTCATGTTCCGCCACAGTTTTAGCTTCAAATAACGTTTTCACGCCTCACTGGTTTTCACGAAATCAGGTTTAGAAATGTTTGGGTGTGATATTTAGACTGCGCGAAGTTTGTCAGGCAATTAAATGAGACGACGAGTGTCCCGGATGTGCTGGAATATTTGCCAGTGCAGAGTGACGTGTGCAGATCAGTAATTGTGACCGCCAGTCCGGGGGCGGGGGGGGGGGGGGGGGGGGGGGGGGTCTTTAACGTGCACCACGTAATAGTGATCACACGAACGCACTGTTTAACGATACTCATCCAGTTCGAAACGGCCAGGGGCAGGCAGGTGGTTGAGGATCAGAAAAACCTTGAAGCGATCTGGCAAACTGCCTCCCTACCCCCTTGCACGCTGGTAGTAATCTGCTGGAACGCCGCCCGAGTGACGCTGGCATATAGTAATTATAGTTTATACATGATGCAAAATCCTGATACTGGGAATGAAATTTGAAAGAAAAAGTGTAAGAAGACAGAAAAAAGGGGACAGGACAATACCTCATACTCAGCTCTGGGAATGAAATTTGAAAGAAAAAGTGTAAGAAGACAGAAAAAGGGGAAAGGTCAACGTCTCAAACTCAGCTCAGGACAACGTCTCAAACTCAACTCAGCTGAAAACTCAGCTCAGAACAACGTCTCAAACTCAACTCAGCTGAGTTTGAGACGTGTTCCTGTCCCCTTTTTTTCTTTCTTCTTAAACTATTTCTTTCGAATTTTAATCCCAGTCTCGGGATTTTGCATCATGATCAACATACACCAGCTCGCCTGCACCTTGACAATTTTTTTTAGTTTGTAATTGCTTTGGAGGTTTATATTCCGAGACGGAAGAAACGCCGAGCAAAGAGCACAGAAGCTGACACAGATTGAAGTCGAGGAGCGTTCTACCATACCAGTGGCGTCGGAAGAAGAAAAACGGGGGGAAGGGGGGGGGGGGGGGTTCCAGTCTCCCCCCCCCCCTCCCCAGATATTTCGGACTGTTAAAGAAAACAATACGGGGAAAGAGGGCATGGTCGAGCTTATTTTAATCTGAAATTATTTATGCATATGTATAGCTACTGTCGCTCTTCACTGCATAAAAATCGCGTAGATGGTCATTGTTAGAAACTCGTTGTCAGAAGGCACTACTCGTCACATGCTCGGTGGTTCGGAAGTTCAAAGCTATGTCTTTTCGACCTAAATAAATGTGCCATTGGTAAAAAATAATAAATAAATAAACATAACAATAAATGCAAAAAATAAAAAAGCTGGAGAAAAAAAAAACTATCAAGATACGCCGGAAGTGTTGTATTCTTGCATATTCAGAGGCCCAGAACTACGAAACAAGTTTCTCCTACCAAACTGTGTACAGGCTAAAAGAAACACGACCCAGAAACGTGAAATAAAAAAAAAATGAAAAAAAAAACTTTTTTTTTATGACGTGCCGATTTTGAGAAAAATAGAAATCTTTTTCCCTGAGTTAATTTATTCCTCAACGTGAAAAGAACAATAGATACATTAATTTGTATTCTGCAGATGGTAATGATATTTACTGTCTGTTGTGTTAATTTAAATGCGATACCTCAAACAATTTCGACGAAAAAAATGACCAAGTTTAGGGCATAATTGCCCGTAGATACATGTTTGGATATTTCTTCGAAACTCGTCTTAAACAACAATAATCATATCTTAAGACGCCACTTACCTAGGCAATAGATAGATCATTATTAAAAAGTTTAACATCTCTAGCATAAATCGCTTCGGCTATAGCGCGCTTCAAATATGGCACAAAAGACAATTGTCAAAAACCCGTCGTCCTTCCTCGCTCCTTCGGGAATCTATTTCTTTAAAACCAAGCATGCCAGATGATTGAAATAAACGGCATTGTCTTTCGCAAGGAATGCGGCACCGCATGTAAAAATGCAAAAAAAGGAAAAAAAAATTACGAATGTACCTCACTGCTTGAATCCAAATGAAACCGTCCGCCCGTCTTTCGAAGGTCGACGAACTTCAACCTTTTACCCTAAAAATTCGAAGTTCGTCGAACTTCTGATTTTTCAGGAATAGAAAATTCGACAATTTTTGAATTCTTTAGACTAATAAGTTCGAAAATTATCGAATTTCTTAGCGCAGGAAGTTCGAAAGTTCGAAAAGCTTCGACCTTTTTAGTGCGAAAGTTCGAAAGTTCGAAAATCATCGAATATTTTAGTCTGTCAAGTTCGAAAGTTCGACAAGCATCGAATATTCCAGCGTAATAAGTTCGAAATTTCGAAAAGCGTCGAACTTCTTGGTTTAACAAGTTCGAAAATTCGACTTCCGTCGAATTTCTCGATATGGAAAGTTCGAAAATTCGAAATCTTTCGAACCTTTCGAACCGCTTGATTCGATCATCGAACCTTCGGTTCGAAAAAAGTTCGAGGCATCCCTATCCCTAACATACTTCTACGCAAAACAAATAATTAAGCGTCAAAGCAAAAGGCAAAGGGGGAGGGGGGGGGGGCTGTGGGGCCTTTCACGGACGCGCAGGCGACGGGCTTCACTGGCGTTACACAAGAGTGAGCGGAGCGAAACAAGAAACCAAGCACAAAGCAAAAGAAACGAAGGGAGCGGCAAAGAAAGAAAGTGCCATGCACAGCTCCTCATCGTCCTCTTGTCTTGTTTTTTTTTTTTTTTTTAGGGGCGAAGCTCCTTAGGGTCTAGCCTTGTCCGTCCGTCCGTCCGTCCGGCGTCCGTGCTCACAAAAAAAAAAAAAAATGTTTGCGCAGTCGACAGGATTCGAACTTGTGCGGGGAGACCCCAATGGATCGCCTTAACCACTCGGCCGCGACTGCGGGACGAGTAGGGGGCTCTGAGATGTGGTAGTAACTCAAAAGCTGGGATGAAACGTTGCTTGTAGCCGATCAACGTCTATACAGGAGAGGGCGCTGCGGTCAAATGCGTATATACACTAACCCATGTTTGCAAACAAACCGGAGCGCCCCTAGCGGACGCCACCGGCGCCGCGCATGCGCGATGGGGGTGCGGGCAAGAAGCTCGCCGTCGCCCATAAACAAACCATTGAAATGCGATGTTGTCGGCGTCGGTGTGAGTCCCCCTGCCCTTTTTCGCGTTCGAATTGTTGATTCTACGTCTTCCTGGCGATGTCTGACTATCAATTGAGCGGCGTCAGCGAAATTACCGAGGCTCGTTACACCGCAAGCCTTCGCGTGAATAATGTGACATGTGGCGATTCATTCCGCGTGGACGCCGCAGTATGTACGCTAAAGCCTGATTCGCATGATGAGATTTCGCTCGCAATTTTCAGTCGCGACGCCACTCGGGCTGCAAAAGCGTGAACCGTAGCTGAGATGGTCGATGTCGATACTGAAAATTGCAAGCAGAATCGGACCAACTGAATTAGGCATAACTAGTCGGTGATGGTCACTGGTAACTATGATCAACATCTCCTTGTATCCAGGGGCGGATTTAGAGGGGGGGTCCGGATGTCCGGACCCCCCTCTTGATTTCTGCATGTGTAAAATTTAGGGCGTGAAAATAGGGAGAGGGGGAGGGGGTTCCTAAACAAATGGTACGCTGACCAACACCTGACCCCCCCCCCCCCCCCCCCCCCCCCTCAGGAAATTCCTGCATCCGCCGCTGCTTGTATCTACTGTTTACATCGAGCCTGCTTACCAACCTTCAAATTTAAGTCTTTTGAAGCCTGCACTTACTTCTTATCGCAAGTACCGGGCCAACATTTGGTCTACGGGCCGGCGTCGTCTAAGAGAGCAGACGACAAGCAGAAACGTTTGAAAGAGCAGACGCCAGTTCGAAAGATCAGGCGGCCGTTTGAACTTGAAGACACACTGAATGTAGTCCGCAGGTGGCCCGCACAACTTGAAGGTTTTTTGGCGTTCATGTTGGAACAAAACAAATAAATCTGATGATCACACACAAGTATCCGTGAATTCAACCAAAACTGCTTCCCGCCCAAGCAATCGTTGTCTGACGGCGTCTGCTTTTCCCTTTTCACGGCAGATATCCAGATTCTCGGACGAACCGAGCACGTGAAAACTGACCTTCAAACCTTTCTCGACACTTTTGGTACGGCCCCAGTCGCGGCGTTTTGACGAGAAGGCAGGTTTTTGTCTGGTTCCTTTCAAAACAACGCAGGAATACACGTCTGGCATGGGGACTTCTGCCCACAGCCCCAGACCGGAAGTGCGACCGACGCGCCACCACCGCGCCGTGACGTCACAGAGCTGAGTTCGTGTATAATCGCGTTAAACTTTGCATGCATGGCTCTGCATTTCACCGACCATGAAGCAGTAATAATGAAGTCGAAACGCAACCCGGAACTCAGCACTACCTATGAGCAATAAAAAAAATCAGCACCATCAGCACTACCTATGAACAATAAAATCAGTATCATCAGCACCACCGGATCATCGCCCCAATCAACATCATTCACCACGTGGAGATGCGGTCATTTTTTTTTTTTTGCGACAACATGGAGAGCGCTCAAGCTGAGCGGAAGCGACTCATAACTCGCAGAGCTCTGATAACTCGTTGACTCGCGCGCCGCCGAAAGATCAGTTATTGTATTTTTATAGTTAGATGTGCGTTGTTTATACTTCGTTTCACCTTATGATGTACCGCAGGAAAGGCTACAAGCGCGAGCTCCTTGCTCTAGGGCACATCTCGGCGGCATAAGCTCTCGTGCGTTAAGAGCAGATCCCAAAGCTATGAGCTCGCGCTTCTAGCCTTCTCTGCGGTACAACGTACAACCCTGCTGCCTTCCACGTTCATTCGCGCGCACTCCTTTGAAATGCGAAATCTGGGTTCGCTTCGGCATTAAAACAAAGTGAGATTCACTTCTCTCTTCTCCTCTTGCGCTTTGTTCTGGGGCTTTTTTTTTTTTTTTTTATACTGCATTTGTACACTCTAAAAAAAAGCCCGTGCGTCTGCTTTCCCTCACAACACTCGGAGAGCCAATCACCGCAACTTACAAAGGCAGCTCAGCGAATGACGATGCCGAAACATATGTTTAGACAAAAAAAAACGCAGTCTGAGTTGTGACATTAAGTGCAAAACGTCACGCTTGCATTACTTAATGTCACAACTCAAACTGCGTTTTTTGGTCTAAACATATGTTTCGGCATTGTCATTCGCTGAGCTGCCTCCGCAAGTTGCGGTGATTGGCTCTCCGAGTGTTGTGCGGGAAAACAGACGCACGGGCTTTTTTTTAGAGTGAGTGTAAGTCCGCCTATTACTTGGTCTTTGTTCCGATGCTTGTTTTCTGTGTTATATGTTTTACATTCAAGTGGGTTAGGGTTACAAGCAAGCTAGCGGATTCCCGCTCATTTCCTTTGCGATGGACCTTGCGATGGACCGCTGGGGACGCTACGAGTCACCTCAGGCAATTCAGCACCGTGAGCGGGACTACTGGGTCACGCGACACTCAGCCAATTGCCTCCAGGTGGGCGGCGAGGGCACACACTGTGCATGGGCTCCCTGCCTTTCCTTGTCGCCTGCACGCCTGGTGTGAACTCACTCGAGTGCAATAAAGAACTATTGAACTATTGGTTTCGATGGCTCTCGTGCTGTCTATTGCGGTTCATCGTAAGGTGAAGTAGACTATCGTCACCGCTCTTGTCGCCTGACCGAACTGACTAGACCTGCAGAAAGACAGTCCCGCGGCCAACGAGGCGCGACCGTTGCTGTGAGGGCAACTGAGAAGGAGAGCTGGGTGCTACTGCTACTGAGATTTTGGCTTCCGCGCGTCCCGGCTGCCCGGTCTGCATTCGTACTCCTTATCCTGGACAATGTTTGAGGTGGTGAGAAGTCAGTTGGACGGTGGTGTTGAGGAGACACGGGGGAATGTCGACGCTGACTGCGCGACCCGTCGCCACAACGCGAACAACCGACGCCGAGGTAGAAGAATGAATCGGTTTGTACCGTCTGCTGCCTGAACCCGCCGCTCGATCAGCGTGAAGAGGAACATTACAATTTGAACGAGAAGACAAGAAAAATACAGATCGAGTCATGGCATCGTGGAAGACATTTTTTGACATTAGTCGCGAAGACAATAAACAAGCTGCACGCTACAAGTTCTGCATGCAACGAAACTACACACGGTGCAGTCGGCGTATCATCGAACTTCATTCCCCATCTGAAGAGGGAACACGAGATTGAGTACGCGAAGGGTGGAAAAGAGCAGGCGAACCAGCCGAAAATTGAATTGAATGTGATAAAAGATATGAAGATTCGTAAAGCAAGCGTGAACTTATGCGTTTTAAAACCGGTTTTCTGACATGGTCTATACGGTCCCTCGTGCTGCGCCGTAGAGGTTGCACTTTGTCAGAGGATGTGTTCTTGCCGCTGTGCATGGAGTCGCTTCCAGCAGCGTACTAGCCGTGTTGCTGTGCAGGTATTTGAAGAATACATTAATATAGCTTATTTCTGCGCCACGCACGAACTGGATATTTTTATGGTCTTATCAAACAAACACTCTGGCCGCGTATGTCCTAAAAGTCAAATGCAAAAAAGTAAAAATAAAAAATTAGTGAGTTTAAGTTTTGCTGTTTGTTGCGAGCCACGTGGTCGCGAGACCGATGTCTTAAACAAGCATCGACATATCAAGGGGCTTTCTCGATGTTTGCAGCACAATGGAAATAAACACACTGTGCCACCAGCGCTCCGCTTAGTAAAATCAGTGCTTTTTTGAGGCATTTAGCTTTTTTTTTTTTTGCAATTGTTTCTGCATTTGATGATGTCAGCTTTATGCTGCTTATGCCGGAAACACAATGTATCTGTCAAGTGCCAAATTTTACGTTTAGGAATTAGAGGAATGGAATGGAACGATTCAGCCACTCCAGTAGTGGGGATGGGCCCAGTGTCCCCATTCCTAGGAGTTGAAAGGAATTGAATTATCGAAAGCTCTAGTTCCCCAAAATGGAATTGGAATGGAATGGGGACCATTCCGCAACACTGGAAGGCACGTTGATTGACGCCGCCAGAGGAAGACAATTCTTGGCTAACGACCTAAACGCGGCATTAGGCGTGCACGCACCTAAGTTTGATCTAAAGCCGTCTCTCGGCGGAGTTCTTACTTTTTCCTTCTATTTTGTCCAATGTCGAATCTTTATCAATTGAGAGCATTTCGAAGACTCTGCAGGCGAAATCTGAACAAGTTCATGAGCTGTTAGCAGTGGCGTACCAACTTGTTTTTGAGTGGGGTGGAAAACCAGACCCCCCCCCCCCCCCCCTTTCCAGTGCCGAGGGGCGATGCCCTTGGTATCCCTTGGGCGCCGTTGGCCAGTGTTTGCCCTGCCCAGTGGCGGCTGTTTCATGGAAGGGGGGGATGGGGGGGGGGGGGGCAAAACACATGCCTTGCCCCCCCCCCCCTCTGAGAACTAGGGGGAGGGGCAAGTGCCCCCCTTGCCCCCCCCCCCCCCCCCCCCCGTTTGGTACGCCCACGGCTGTTAGACCAAGTCGTCAAGTACATGGAACTTCTTCTTTCTGTACCTGCATCTGTAGCTTCGGCAGAACGCTCATTCGGCGCTTAACGCCGAATAAAAACTTATTTACGAAACCGTATGATGCAGTGGAGGCTGACACACCTTCTCATTTTGCATGTTCAGAAGGAAAGGACAGCCACGCTCAGCTTAAAAGACGTGATCAAAAAATTTGTAGGACTGCTGAGCGAACAGCCACTTTCTGTCTTTGATGGAGTAAGAAATGTGATTCGCTGAAACTTCAGCTTCAGGTGTTTCGTGTTTTTCTTGTGTACGTGAACATTTTCTAAAATTACCAGGTGAAGTGTGCACATAATTACTGTTTATATAATCCATTATAGAGCAATCAGCTCCAGTAGCCGTGAAGGCTAAATGTACTACGGGGCAAGAGATGCACGGCAACAAAATCTTTTAGGAATAATGTTTGCGTAACATCTCATGAATTTTTTTACAGGTAAAATATAGGAAGCATAATATATTTCCCTTTTACAGCGGAGCTGTTAAGGGCTAGGTTCCCCAGGATCGTGTCCGTGTATGTCGACACAAACCTACCTGGACAGCCGGCGGCAAGCACACAACCAGTATGGTTTCCGCCGTCGCTCGTAGATGGCGCCGTTGCTCGTAGAAGAATGGATAGTTGGGCGCGTTGGTGGGAATTCATCGTAGGAAACAGCGCGAAAAACAGACGACGACGAAGAAGCACACAGTGTATCGAGTACAGCTCCGCTGGTCTTCCTTCTTCACGAGAGTGGAAAGGCTGAACGTTTTTCTTTAAAAAAATATACAATACAAAAATTCTGCCATTTCCGCCACTGTGCTGTCCGTGTGTCAGCCCCCCTCCCCCCCCCCCTTACTCAGAAAGTACTTCTGGAGTCACTGACCTTTTGACGCGTTGGACCTGTCGACTCGTTTGATGTCTTGACCCGCCTTGCATTTCATGACTCGTTGGATTTCTTGGCTCGTTGGACCTCTTGACCCACGTTGCTTCTCGTGACTCTGTCCTGAAGAGCCAAGAGATCCAACAAGTCGAAAGATCCACTATTGGACCTCTTGACGCGTTGGATTTCTTCACTCGTTTGATCTCTTGACCTCTTATGTACCTACCTTTTGACACGTTGAATCTCTCGACTCGTTGAATCTCTCAACTTGTTGAATCTCTCGTCTCGTTGAATCTCTCGACTCGTTGAATCTCTTGACTCGTTGGACCTCTTGACTCGTTGGACCTCTTGACCCACACTGGATGAGGGTTCAACAACAGGGAATTTTAGAATAAAAGGCTCCCGAGCGCCTTGAGGTGTCGCACAGAAGGTCCGCGCACGCGCAGTACGACGGCTCAAGCCGCTTGGGTGACCGAAAGCGTTGGTGCCCCCTATTCTAAAACTCTCTAATAAACATTTTTTCGGGGGTTATTTTTTAGAGCGCAGCTCTTAGGCGCCCGTTTCCGGGTTGAGCGGCATCGCCGTTGGCGTCGGTGTAACCGCGAACGTTGCATTATGGGACGTCACAGTTTCCCCGCTAAATTTAGTGGGGAAACTGAATTGGTGTTGAGGCTACGTGATGTCAATTTCTCCACTAAATTTAGCGGGCACGCTTAACTCTTGCTATATTTCCCGCTAAATTTTGCGGGGAAACTTAACCCGCGAAATTTACCAAGGACATTTTAGCTAAATTTTCCGCTAAATTTTGCGGAAAAACATTTGCTAAATTTCGCTCTAAATGGGAGGCGAGGAGGAGGGGAGGGTACGGAGTGGGAGGAGAGGCATACCCTTCCTTCCGTACCCTCCCCTTTTCCTCCTCAAGAGCTGCGCTCCAATTTCGCATGACAGAGAATTGTAAACGTCTAATTTATTTTCTTCTTTTCTTTCGTGGTCGGGCTTTATGTGCCACGTTCGCCAAAAAAGAGAAGGGGAAAAAACGTAACATGTTGGGTTTCATTTGTTTTTATTACGTGAGTTTGTTATGGAGGCGATAGAAGGTTTAAACGAAGTCCCGTTTCCTGAAAGAAGTCCAAAAGGGAGCGGTGGTGCGGGCCATACGTCCAGCGTTGAAAATCTGGCGGCCGGTGAGGAGAAGGCCCGCTCGACCAAAGTGGCGTCGTCGCTCGAAGGCCCGGGCACGTCCAGAGGTGATGCTCGAGATCCCCCTCCCGCGGACAGGTTGCGGCGCAGAAGGGACAGCAGGTGGAGGCCGTGTGTGACCCCATCTGGCGCGGACAGGCGGTGTTGTCATCGCCGAATTTACACGAACTGGTCAGATCGAAACCTCCTCTAGGCGGGTGAGGCCACCTAGAAGACCATGGAGCTGCATCTCCCTTTCCCCAACGAATGGCATTCAGTACGAATGACATTCGTGTGATCGACGAATCGGCTCGCGATCTGTCGCGCGTGGAACGCCCCACGCTCGGAGTGTCGCGCGCTGATTGGCCGATCGTTCAAATGTCATATTCGTTGTAAATGGCATTCGAGTTGCCCGTGTGGCACGGGTATTAGCCAGCACCGAAGGGGTGTCCAGGAGGCACGAAAACATCTTGGGTTGGATATAGACATAGCACCGAAAAAGAAAAATAAAACGGTAAAGTTTCTAAAAGTTTACCGCTACCTTTTTGATGTAAACTTCACAACAGTTTACCAGTTCACACACACACACAAAAAGAAAATTTATTTTTATATAAAAATTAAAAAATAAACACGAATAAAAAAATCGAAAACGAAAATCTTAATAACAGGAACGAATTTTTGCGAACTATGGATCTAACCATAGTCTTTTGTAATTGTCATCACGCCAGGAATATAAGCACAAGTTAATATCTGCTTTCTACACGTACCTTCAACTTTATTTGCAGCACTCGTGCTTATATGAATTAATTTAAACTCTCGAAAATGATTTCCCCGAAGTCGTTTGTTCGGCTTTTCTGTGTACCGGTCACCTTTACCTTGCGCTTCTGTTCGATTACTTCCGTTTCCCAAATATACTCATTGTTCATGAGACACTTCTCGTATCGTATGGACTCTTTGTCTACTGGCCCTGTCGTATAATTTGCGGAATGACTGGAGGGAATTCATTAGGCGCTTTTTTACAGGATCAATGAATACGTCTCTCACTTGGCCGGCACGATAACCCCTAATGCTCTCTTCAAACGTACCTTTCAAAACCGAACCTTTAGGCAAAAAACTCAATTCCGTGCTTCTTTTTTTTTTTTTTTGCATTATACACAGTAGCATTGTTTCCTCCACTGCGGTTTTTCAAACCATCAACCTCGTCAGTCGACCATCCTATTGCTGTATACTTAAAGGAGCTGTGCAACGATATTCAATTGGAATGTTTTTCACTTTACACGAGCTTACTGGCACTAGTGGGACTCAAGGATACTCGCATGCAATGCCACTGGCCAAGAAACTCCTTTGTTGCGGTGTAATTTCAAGGACAAAAGCGATCATTTTCATTCAATCTCTCCCTTGCAAAATTCGATGACGTAACGCGGGGATCGCAGTACACCCGTATGACGATATTTGAATGCGGTTCATAGATTGGACCCGAGCATTGCGTGGGCACTCGATTTAGGCTCGTGATAATTGATAGCTCGAGAAGCATTCGAGTAGTGGCCCGTGTCCAATCGCTGCAACGACGACAATAGCCGAGCCATAACAATGTCTGGAACTCAGCGCGTGTCCTGTGCTTTGCCAACCCCAGCGCGTGGCTATGATCAACATTGGCGGCATATAATCGGCTCCAGATCACGTGGCCGCTTGTTCTGGCTGCGAGTTGAGGGCGTGAACGCTGCTCGTTGTTTTTTAATTTTTTTTCTGGGACTTCTAATGCGTCGGGTGAAAAACGAAGGCGTGTTTCATAGGTCATTAACGTCAGGGATCCGTTCTAAGCGGTATTTGCGCAAAGTAAAAAAATTGTTGCATAGCCCCTTTAAAGGGATACTGAACCAAAGAATTTAAGGTCTGTTCACACGATGCATCTTTTAGGCGCGCAACAGTTTCGCGACACTCAAGTTTCGCGAAATGTGCTCGTTCACACGTACCGCTTCACGTGCAACAACGATGACGTTTAGACTCGCGAAAATAGTTTCGGTGTTGACCATGATGTGGCGCTCTGAATCAGATCGCTATTTATCTGGGGACCTGCTTTGCGCATTTTATGCAGTCAATTACCTTAATTTTTTTTTCTCACATACTGCACTACTTGGAGCGATCTCGCATGTGCGCAAAGCCGATTGAGGTGGACACCTTTACGTGCAGGACATGTGCCGGCGCCGAGCCCGTACGCAGCCAATTCATTGCCAAAGCTCCTATCAATGCACATGGTATTCATAGAAACGCTACGTGCCCAACTGTGCACTGTTTCAGAGAGCGCAAATGGTTTTACGTTCGCTTGTAAACAAAGCAAACTTGGTTTCAGTTTACTCGATGGTCTCTTAACCCTTGTTACACGGGCGCACTTAACTGCAGTTACGCTAAGCCACAGTTAGCGCACAATACTTGCGGACAACATTCTGCGGCTATGCAGTCAAAGCTATTGGCGAACGTGCGCTTGAGCATTTTGAGCACCCATCAAAGCAGTGCACACGCGCTCTTCACTTCTTCTGAAATAGCTGTCTGAGAGTATAGTGAGGTAACTGTGGTGCCACGTAACAGCAGTTAAAGCTGAGTTAACCACGGTTGAGGGTGCCCGTGTAACAGGGGTATAATCCAGCGGTATCGTCACGACAACAACGCTATGAGCACTATTCTAATCTCGCCAACTCCCGCTAATTGTCTTCGTCCATCGCTGGATTTTTTTTTCCGATATGCTACTCACTTTTCCTTCAGTGGTGCTTGACGTGCTTGCGGAAGCGCCGGCAGTATCCATCGTTCGTGGTTTCGGTTTTTTCGGATTTGGCTCGGCTACAACACCGGCAGTGAAGTGGTCTTCTCAAACAGCTCGCTCCCCCCTCAAAGGCCACGTGAGAGCGTTTCTGAGCGGCCATTGGCGGCGCCCTCAGAGTGATTGACAGGACTCGGCAAAGTTTCAGCAAAAGCTCGCTCCAGAAGCGAGGTGTGCGCGCAACTTTTTTTAGATGCGCGCGTCCTTTTCGGACTCGTTCAGACGGCGCAACCATTTCGCGAAACTACATTTCGCGACACTAGATGCGCGAGAAAAATGCATCGTGTGAACAGGCCTTTAGTGTCCATAATAAGTGGCGCACGTTCTTTCCACGAGCCCGCAGCCGCTGGTGTGCGCGAGCACACGCAACAAAAATGACGTCAAAGACCTCCATTCGCGGTTAAGATGACAGTGAAATGTATATGCTTCGGGCCAAAGGAGAATAAAAACAAGTTTTTCATCTACACAGTGGTGTTTGGTGTAAAAGGTAAGCGATTAATTGGTCTAACAAGCACGTAGCTTTCACTTGTAGAGATGAAAAGCCTGTCTTTATTCTCCTTTGGCCCGAATCCCATGCATTTCACTGTCCTCATAAGCGCGAATGGAGGTCTTTGACGTCATTTTCGTTGCGTGTGCTCGCGCACACCGGTGGCTGCTGGCTCGTGGAAAGAACGTGCGCCACTTATTATGGGCACTAAATTCTTTGGTTCAGTATCCCTTTAATCTGGTTCATATTTTTCAAGTATATTAGTCCCAGCTCAATATCAGTTTTATCGTAACCAAGTCATAATTTTCATGAGCGCTGCTAAACTTGCAAAGGGCTGCGCTAACACCTCACCACGTGCATAAAAACAAGAATTATTGCCTGAGGGCCCTGCAGAGAATGTCCGTCAACAGCTTTCCTTAGAAGAGACCAGCCCAGCCAAGAATCTCTCAAGTTACAGAAGATGTCGGTGAAGCGGTAACTCCTTTAGGTGTTGCCGAAGTCAGTTGTCAGTCCGATCCAGCTGAACTTTTCTGTTCTTTTTGCACAGGTCCACAATTCCCCCGACGACAATCGAATTCTTCCAGGAAGTAATCGGGCGCGTGCTGCATGCTTATCTTCCTTATATCTTCCTCCGATTCGTCAGTAGCCTTCTTCAGCACTTCTACGAGGGTCACGTCCTTCGACACAGTTTAAGAAACCACAAGAGGATTCAGCAGTCTCAGCTCTTGGTTTAGGATTCAATTTCTTATCACCACATCGTCACAACAAAGTTAGCGCAAAAAGAACCTATAAACATCCCGTGACAACCTCACATAACGCTTCAGGAACGAAAAATAAAACCACTCATGAATACATTGCTTGAAAATGAGGTCGTGGCCGTTCCCACTAGCGTGCGCGAGCGTGATTTCTTTTTGCCAGCAGTGGGCTCAAGACCATTTCCAACAAAAGGAAAACGAATGTGACGAGGATTCCGAGGAAATAAAGCTGAAAATTAATCCAAGTGGATACCTGTACCGGAGGCGGTGGTGGCGGCTTGTACCTCCTGGACATTTTGGCCATCCTCTCTCTCTGCTCAAACCAAACCATTCCAGTCTCCTCGAGCGACAATACCAAACGCCTCAGTGCCTTCGCGTAGGGAAAGCCCTTGGGCGTCATGGCGGCAGAAAAACTGTACCTAAAAATATCCGTCCCGGGCGCCAAGTCATGTCGGGCGACTATGACCGAATAAGCAGGATAAATCACGGAGAGGTAGACGTGCGAGCCACTCCTGGTGAGGTTATAGCAGTAGGAAGGGTCTCGGTGATTGAAGCAGGGACTCCCGCACTTCTGCAGCAGCTTCCGCAGCGTGTTCGCGATTCCTGTCTTCGATGTGGCGACGAACTTCTCCAGAGGGGAACGTTTCTCGACGCACGGCAACACTGTGCCCGCTTCGGCGTACCTGCGAAGGTCCTCCATCGTGCTGATGGGTCTCGAGAAAGAGGGGACGCTCATCTCAGATGTGAACGCAGACTGGAGGTAGGCCGAGAACACAAGCATTCCGAGTACCCAGAAGAGACAGAGAAGTCTCGTGGTTGTGTGCTGCGAAGACGCCGGCATTGCGACAGCTCTGCCGAGCGTGTACGCTACCAGGAAAAGCATCATGTCCGATAGACTAGTGCGACGCTGAAGGAGGCGCTCCTGTAAGTGATATAGGAGAATGACGAGCAGTCCGCTGAGGGTCGTATACGACATGATGCGAGCCACGGGGACGATGGAAGACAACGACTCTGGAGTCCCCCTGGAGCCCTTCTGCGAGTAAAAACCCAGTCGTGCGAAGCCATTGATGGCGCCCTGGTAAACTAGCGCGCTTGTTTCTTCGGAGAGAGGCGAAGGAATCAGAGAGATGTCTACCTTTTTGCGTTGAACCTCTCTGCTTAGCGCGTCCCGTTCCTTGCCCGTCCACGCATGACTGATTGGTACGACCGTTACGTTCAGTTGCAGCAAGGCCTTCAAAAGGACCACCGCTTCGGCCATTAAGGTGTAGTTGTAGGACACCCCTCCAGGAAGATCGTACCGAGTGGCGACTCTGAAGTGCCTTCCCCGTAGCGTGCTCCGAGTCTCGTGCAAGCCAGAATTCAAAGCCAGAGCGGACACCCGACGTGCGCAGTTTCGATATCCGTCGAAAGGTACGTCGATGGCGGTGTCGTTCAGGGCAATCACGACGCACGACACTTCGGGATATTTGTCATATGGGATCAGTTCATCTCGCTCCAGGACGAAGATCAAGCGCACCAGCGGAATTTCGAGGACGTCGCCGCCGACGAGCATGTCAAAGATGCGCTTCCTTGCCGCACTTGACGGTAATGGCACAATTACAGCTACTTTCGTGTTTTGTGCCGTGAGGAATTTCAATTCTTTTACTCGCGAGTTTTCCAAGTGGCTCCAGAGCTTCACCGGGACTGTCAACTTGGAGAACCACTGCGGCAGTTCACTTCTTCCGGGCTCCCCGATGCCTGTAACTCCAAAGAACTGCGTTGGACGAAGTGAAGTAAGGACCTGATTAAGGTTGCGTGATATGCTGCTTGGCGGGAGTTGTGCTGCCGCGAGGTAAAGTGACAGAACAAGGACTGTACGACTCTTCATTTCCACCGAAAAAGATGTATGCTGTCCGACTTCAGGCTTCTTTAGACGCTGTACCAGAAGTGCGGCTGTACCAGAAGGACCGGCTTCGAGCGTTTTTCGACATGCCATATGGCGTGATTTCGACTTCAAATAGACACTTAATTAAATTCCGCACTCCAGATTTTTTCGTATTAACGTCGCGTGAACTGTGTATTTCTTCAACTAGTTTTCTCTCTGAGAGTACGGATCGATCTTGATGGGTTCTCGCATTTTAAAAGCTCGATAGATCTAAAAGATCTAAAACGATTCGCGAAGTCATTTACAAGTCTTCGGCAGCACTGTTCTTCACACGCAGGAAAAAGGCTATAAATTATTAATATTACGCGCATCGAAAGTTCGACTATACTAGATGTAAAAGCAAACATTTTCGAGAAATAAATATCAAACAATATTGCCCTTTATGGTACAGGAAATACAGTACAGGAAATACCCGTAGTACTTAGAACTCCCTTGTGGGTGCGTGCTGGTGGTGCATGCACAGCAAACTTCAAAACACCTGTAGTGTAACTGGCCTTCTATCCAATGTCTACAATTCACATCTTTTGATAGGTGTTTTTGCAGCATTATACCTCTTTGCGATCAAATTTGAAGTTTCTGCATTACACCCTTGATGTGGGTCTTTTTAAGTCCCTGCATCTTTATATTGGTGTGTCACAAGCGCCAGCTGATGAAGCAATGTTGTCTCTCTTCTTTAGAGGGCCGTATATTTGATGTTTTATCAACTTCTTGTAGAAAGCAAATACGTATACAGCCTTGGAGAGCACTTCAGGTACACATGACGCTTAAAATGTGTTTTTATTTTTAGAGAAATGGCATTCATAGTTATGTGCAGCCCAATTGCTCTACAAAACTGTTTGTTTGCTTTCTAAAAAAAAAAAAAAAAGTTTGATGCAACAAAAGATGTATGGCATTATAAAGAAAAGAAAAAAACATTCAAAGCATCATGCATATACTTTCACTTTCCCCTGAAAAAAAAAAAAAAAAAAAACATTTTTTTTTTGGCTGAGGTGTTTGTTAGTCAAGGAATGGTGCCCAGATCTTGGGCACAACCCAAGGTTATTTGATCCAGTAAATTTTCCACAGTACATTGCACTGCACGGAAAAGGTGTGCTAAAAGAGGAACTCGTATTCAACAAACGCACAGTAATATTTCATACACAACCATCAAAGCCAAGCTTTGGTTTCCCAATAAAAACACATTTCTTATGATCAGTTTTGCAACTCAACAATAAAAATACCACCAAATTTAGAAGAGGCACGAAGGCCACTGTAATGCCATTACTTGATTTATTAGCCCGTAAGCACTACGAACAAATTAAATAACAATCAAAAGAAGTGAAGTTTTTTCTTCGTCAGATTATTAGCGCCGTAATGTTTCGGTGGCGCCCGCCCCCTAACGGTTTTCGTTCGTGACGTCACGACCAGAATTTGCCTCGCTGTCACGTCACGAGTTGTAATCTTGGCTACTTATTGTCATTTGCGAGTTAGGTTCGATGGTGTGTGTAAAAACACGATGAAGGCTTGGAGTCATCGCATTCTTTAAATAGCACCATGAAAGTTGACAGTCTGACATTGTTGTTATTACCGGTCGATGAAAGCAGAATTATTTAGAATAAAGACATCATAGTGAGCGTTTGGCCAACTTTGGAATGCCGACCAAAACGACGCTTTTGCTCACCCATGTCACCAAGAACCCTTCATGTTTCTTTTTCTTCCTCACATGAGACGTTCCCTTATTGTGTCACTTTCTACTTTTTTTCTCACCAGTCTCGGCTGTTGCAGAAAATTATTACCTATCACCAGCTCGGCTGCACACTCCCTGTCTTTTTGTTAGGCCATTTCTGTTCACGGAAAGATGTCCCCTGGTTCATCAGGATTTGGTGTGAGCAACGCAGATCCGAGTGATCTGTTACTGCCGGTTCTAGGTGTGCTGCCATATCATCCCGACGTTATCCGCGTGTTTTGCACATAGTTCTTTTCTGCAGTAGCAGTAACTGGGTCGTCTGACAGCTCTTGTAACTTTCAGTAGTCATGTCTCTAAGTTTCGGGTCCTATATAGCCACTTCAGAAAAAAAAAAAGAGGCTAAGAAGCCAGAACTTTGCAACTTGGTTCACATCAGACGACCCAAATGCTGCTATTCCAAAACAAACCTCACTGCAAAACATGTGGATTACGTCGGCAGGTATGGAAACAGCCTTGAAATCAGTGGTAACAGGGGTTCTTTTTTTTTAATTTTGCTACGAGTAAGCAAAGGTGTCACAACCCTATGGCTCTACCTTACACAGAAATAAAGCCATTCATAATAACGAAATAATAATATATATATATATATATATATATATATATATATATATATATATATATATATATATATATAGAACATTATAGACACCAGAAATACGCAAAATGACAAAAAAAAAAAAAAAACTTAGAGACCCGTCGCCTGCAGGAAAAACAAATTACCCACCAGACAACTAACACAGCTAAAGTTGGAGGGAAAACCGCTAAACTGGGAACAACGTTTGCGATGTACACAATCAGTGTACTAGTTCATGAACGTGATGGCAGGATTCTTCAGCTTCGTTATATATTCAGCCTGAAGAACAGCCTTTCAATGACAGATGCTGTTTTGAGGCGCCCTTTAGCATACTTGATATGGGACATCCAGAACGCTGCCACCAAAGCTGCAAGGCCTTCGGTGATGTTAATCGCTCAAAAGGGTTTCGTTGACTCTGCATCGACAAACAGGTGTTCGGAAAGTCCTAGGCCGTCTCCATGGAACGCAACACAAGGCCGACCGCGTGTAGTGCGTCTTCATTCTGTAGTGCGAGCAGGAAGCAGTCATAAATAACAAGAACAGGTATTGTAACGTCAGAAATGCAATGCAGTTTTGGCAGTTGAGTAACTACAATTAAAGCTTTTTAAAAATATGGCATTCACGAAATTAGTAATGAAACATAATTCATGAGCACCTCAGTATATTTCATTTTAAAATGCATGAGTGGTACTGAGTTCCAACTACGAGGAGTTGTCCCACTATGGACAACTTGCCTGTTTTCAGGTATACAATATTCACTAAGTCATTTGAAAAGAAAGTTTGATACTTCTATGTGGGCGACCTAGTCATTTTATGCCTGTCAGTGTTGTGCCAAATACTCTACAAACGTACTTAAGAAATACCCATTTGAAAATGTATTTAGAGTAGTATTTAAATAACTTTTACTACGAACTATCTTGAGTGGAATACAAAAACTTTGAAAAAGTAATTGAATTAAATTCGAAGATACTCGAGGTTGCAACTTGCAAGTTGGTAATATGAGGATAAACGAGTCAAAAGGGGGCGCTCTACTTGTTATAGCTTCGCTGAAAATCACATTCCACTGTGATCCTCATGACTTTCAAGATGCGACTTATCTGCTGTAATCGAAGTTTACTTCGAAATAATTCGGGATATGCTACATAATGGGTACCGAAAGAGTTTAGGAACAAGGGGGACTCACGTATCGTAGGCATGGCAACTGACGTGCTGTATATAGTTTGGCTGCAGACTCGGCTTATAACGTATTCCGCAATAGTAGTAATAGTAGTAGTAGTAATATATTTATTCACAGGAAATATATACAAAAACAGTGATCTGGCCCACAAAAGCAGGGGTGTGCTTGTGTGTGGGGCCAGGCAAACGACGGAACGCATCGACATGAGGAAATCGGAATCAAATTGCACAACAGAAAAAAAGGCACTTAGAAGTTATGCAGTTAGACATATTACAATTAATTCATTAAAGAATGACACCAGGTTTTAAGTTTGAGTTTTATTTTTTTTTAAGGATGTCATAGCTATTAAAAATTGAGGAAGTCTATTAAATAATGTTGGAATATAATGATTTCTTGTTCTTTTTCCGTAGTGGGTGTATACTTTCGGGACAACATATCTTTCTGTATGTCTTAAGACTCTGGTTTTGGCCACTTTATTCTTAAAAGTCTTATTAAAAAAGTTTTGCGTGATTGTAGCAAAGATATGAAATTTTTCAAAAAATAAAATACCCAGCTTTGCCACCTTTTCCTCCATTTCTAATGTTTCGTACCCAGTTCCATAGGTGATATGGTTCACAATCTGTTTTAATACCCGATCTATCGCAGTCATTTTAGAACGAGAACAATGACCATATACAGTGATACCGTAACGCAACGTCGATTCTACTAGTGATCTGAAAACTAACAATCTTATTCTTAAAGAGCTGACAAATTTTAATTTATACATGTTGGCAGATATTACACGCAAACGTTTTATTATGTAATCTATTTGTTCATTCCACAACATGTGCTCGTCGAAATAGATGCCTAGGTATTTAACAGACCTGCTATACGGCAGAGGCAAACAGTTGCAATTATGACAATGAGCTGTATGAAGGAGAATACATGGAGACAACTGAACACGTTTATGCGGATTACGGAAACAGACAAGCTTAGTCTTAGGGACATTCACAGAAATCATGTTAACAGCAAACCAAAGCAATAATGTATCAACGTCTTTTTGAAATAGAGAAACTGAGTTTTCATAGTTATCAGATGGTAGCAATAACACTGTATCGTCCTGCATATTGGAAAATTTCCGAAGCAAAAGGCAAGCAACCGAGATCGTTGGTGTAAACATTATATAACATGGGTCCCAATGTACTACCCTGCGGTACTCCACAATCGACAGAAATTTTATTACTCACGTGGTTCATAATTTTTACCATTTGAAATCTATCTGTGAAATAACTCTCGAAAAACTTAGAAAACGGACCTCTAAACCCTAGTTTTTCTAGTTTTTGTAAAAGTAAAGAATGGTCAATGGTGTCGAAAGCCTTTGATAGGTCAATGAATAGGGCTAACGCGGTTTTGTTATTATCTATGGCATCATGAATGTAGTCAGAGAAGTCCTCAAGCAATGTTAGTGTACTCCTTTGCTGACGGAAACCGTACTGAGTTTTGCTTAGTAAAGTAAAGTTCGTAACATGCCTTGTCGCGATTCGGCGGACTTGACGCACATGCCGGTACTGCATATCCCTAACAGCGGAACTAGAAGTTGATCAGGCAGCCAGACTTGATGATGAGTGCGCGAGTGAATGGCAAGCGAAGGTACAGGCGCTCCTCCTTAGCCAAGGGTGAGGAGGAGCGCTTGTATACTTTCAAACTGTCAAAAAATATTAGAAAGGTCAAGAGGGAAAAACAAGTAACACAAGAGAGTGTCCACGAGACTATAAGGTCCCTATACTTTAGAAGTCTCAAGCACTCGGCCCGCGGGCCGCATGAGGCCCCCGACTCGCTGGGACGCGGCCCGCAGGCAACCGGTACAGGTCCCGGCTCCCATGTCTCCAGAAATGTCTCCATTATAGAAATGGCATGCGCCATGCTGATCTCATCTCGTCGATTCATTTTCGCTCGAAAAGTTTATATGCTTTTTTAATGCATTCACATAGTTTCTACATATATCTGTGTACATTTGCCCTTTGTTTCGCTTTATCTTTTTGCCTCCCAGCTTTTTGTAATGTACAACGATACTGCTACTAGGCTGCAAGCGAGAGCTCTTCGTTGAGGGATGCATCTTGGCTGCGCGAACTCTCGATCAGCAGGAGCAACTGCCAAAGATAAAGCTACCGAGCTCGAGATTCTCGCCTTCAAAAGAATATCACCATTAAAAGACAACCATTTGTTCGGAGTGTTGTAATAAAAATCGCGAGGAAGGCAAAAACCCTCAAATTACCTTATTGTTTTTTTAGAGACATGTTGTGCTTGGTGAATTCCTGAATGAATTGAGCAACGGGAACGACAGTATATATAAATATATACTTGCTCTCTTGATCTATTAAAAAGCCAGCACGTTGGCGGGGCAGTGTCATTTTAGTTATTTTTATCACATGAGGTCAGGGCCCAAAGTAGTCGTATAAACCAGTCAAATCTAAAGATGTCACTGGCAAAACTGAATTTACAAAAAAAAAAAACGCATTGAGCACGAGGTCTCGTTTTCTTACTTAAAATATTTTGATCACCATATAAAACAAGCAGGCACGTAGCCAGGATTTTGTTTCGGTGTGTGTGTGTGTGTGTGTGTGTGTGTGTGTGGGGGGGGGGGGGGGGGGGGCCCGCCCATGACAAAATGCTGTATAAGGGGGAGGGAGGAGAGGAGGTCCCAGCAAAATGGAATATTTCGGGGGGGGGGGGGGGGGGGGCCGGGCCCCATGGGCCTCCCCCCTGGATACGTGCCTGAAAACGAGGCAGTGCAGGAAATGCATTATGTGTCATAGAAACAGCCGAAGCACGATCACGATGGAAAGGCGACATAAAACAAAAGTAAACATTTTTTTTTTTTTTTATGGCGAGAAATGGTTGATTGTCTATACCCCGAAGGATGCAATTTGCGCCACACAACTTGAACGAAAATACCATGCTGGATTCTGCCACTTGTTTTCAGTGACAGTGACGCATGTAAGTGTTTGGCTACCCGCTAAAACAACCTTTAAAACGCTTCTTTAAAATGCGATTAGAAAAAAGAAGAAGAAAATGAACGTTAATTATATAATGTTATGCCCTGAAATTCTGAGGCACTCTTCAGTTCCTGCACGCAACAAATGCGTTTTGCATTAAGTTGGTATCGATCGCTAGTCTGTCGAGTGGCAGAGGAAATCGGTGAGAAGCACAGCGTTTTCAACAATTTGTTTAAATGTGGCAGCAAATCATTTACGTCTACTCCTGATTTTAAATTATAATCCTTCATATGAACGTTTTCGCGCCCCTCTGCAAAGTTGATGGTGTGCAGTGAAAGATTGCTTTTTTTTTTTTACTTTGTTGCTCTGATCGCGCAACCTCTGCCGTATTGGTGCAGTTTATTTGTGTATTCTCAATGATTTTATTTCAAAACCCACACACACAAAAAAGGTTCACAATTGAAAATATATAAAACATATATACGTGCACGACCAAAATTAAATTGAAAACATCATTTGTAACAAATAATGTACTAAATATTTTTTTTATGACCATTAAAGTTAGATTTTGGAATTTAGTTGAGCGATCGTCACAGGTAGTGAATTTGGGTGTTTCGCCAGGCTCAGATACCTTTCGCAGAACAACAACAAAAACCTTTTGTACGTGTTTTTCTGAACTACAATGAACGAAATGGCCATAAAATGGTGTTTTTATTTTTAAATTTCTTTTTTCGTCCTGAACTTTAAAGGGGTACGGAAACGAAATTCTGGAGCTCATTTATTTGCTTCAACATGACGTAGGTAGCAGTAGAACCTCAGAAACATCAATATTTCGTTGAAAAACGCGAGAAAACATATTTTAAACGGAATTAAACGATAACCAAGAAACACCTGGCTGTTGGTTAGGAATAGAGATGCCGCGAACTTTTTGCGAACCTGAGGGTCGAAGATAGACCAAAGGGGTCGAAAGGTTCGCCAAGTTTCGAAACGTTGAACTTAGTACATAAAATGTCGACGATCTTGAAACTTCCTAATTTTTGGCGCTGAGAAATTCAATTGTTTTCCAACTTCTAATTTTTCGCGCTATAAAAGCCGACATTTTTGACCTTATTACGCAAAGAAATTCGACGATTTTCGAATTTTCGTACCTGCCGAGTTCAAAAGTTCGACAAGCTTCAAACTTCTGAGCAAAATTCTGCGGACTTCGAACTTCTGAAGAAAAGTTCGACGAAGTTCGAACCATGTTCACTCTATTGGATCAGAATGTGTGAACATCCCATTGCTTCGTGACAGGAATTTTGGATGAATGTATGGACACAAGGTAGGTAGTGATTATAAATCATCTATAAAAAGGAAAATCATGGTAATGATTTTTTTTTTTTCAATTTTAATTTTTTTTTTTTTTCACCCCTCAACCCCGCTTTATTTCAACCGCTAGCCCCCGCTCCCCCATGTAAAATACACTTCCGGGGTTGCTGTGCCTCCTTGACGTTTCTTGCTCGGTGCGAACCAAGAAAGGTTCTGGCGCGGTTGTACGAGACACACGCATTTTCTAATCAACTGCAAATTTTATGACAATAGGCATTCAGCTCCTTTGTCTACATAACTCATGAAAAACAGCGGTGCTTCATTCTGTAATGTTTGGCACAACCAAGCAAACGCTACTTTCTGCCTGGTAGCTGATGTACTTTAAGAAGGTCTTTTTGCATTCCAGATCACTGCCTGCAAGCAAGATGATATTTTTTTGACCGCTGTGTCGAACGGACGTGTTATATTCTCCGAAGTATTTCGGCTCCGGTTCGGTTCCGAGGAGCAAAACATAACGGTTCGAACCGGTTTGAACCGCAAAATTGAAACTTAAATTTCGGCGTTTTTTTTTTTGTTTTTTTTTGTTTTTTGCAGTAGGCACTATTTCAACTGTGAAACGAGTATCTATATAGCTTTTTATCATTCGTAGAATGATAAAATTGCATTATTTAATTTCAATGAAACAGTAAAAGAAAAGCTAGATTAACATATATGACTCAACATCTTTCTTTCTTTTTTTTTTTTTACCACAGTCGCGTATATCTTACCTGAATCTATAGGTTATCAGTTTGGTATGTCGCCAAAAATACCCGTTAATGCTACAACTTTGCGTCGCAGTATTAAACGTCGAATCTGGCTATGCTCTTGAACTTAGGAATCGATTACAGTGCATAAAATTATGAAATGGGAACATTCTCGCCTACATATCCCGAAATCTAGTTTACAAAATATGTTTTACAATATATATGTTGACGATGCAACTGAGCTAAAAGCAATAATATTTTCAAAATGCCAGGAAAGTTTTAGGACAAATCCTTTCAGTCTACCTTTTATAGCAACACATAGCGGCAATCAGAATGCTTGCTTTACTGACCAATATTGTTTACACCCAGCACAGTGATGCGGGCAAATTCACGCAGAAAAAAGTGACCCTCGTACTCAGATCGGATCTGGCCTAAACTAGCGGGTACCGAAGTGAACATTTTCGACATTGCTTGGCGTTTGAGGTTTGTTCTTGTCAAGATGCCGGTCAAATTAATTTGCAAATAAACATCACCTTGCTATTTTTTGTATTTTTGTTAAATAAAACAATGTAGTATTTCATACTCTGCTCGAGATTACAGCTACATAATTGGTCACTGTGCTTTATCAGTGATGCACGCTCTAGCATTTTATTAGGCTGCTGCATATCATCGCCCAACTTTACAATTTGGACGTCCCCTTTTGCTATTGGCGACGTGACCGATCGAGAGCGTCGCGGTGGTCGGCCCTCCACGATTGGCCGAATGCTGACTTTGGCGACAGCAAAGGATTCCTCATCGACGGAAATAAGAGTAATGTAAGAACTTCGGATTTTGACGGTGTTGCCAGTATTGGTTTAAAAGCGCAATGATTTCCAGCTTCCACCATGCTAATTACAAACACCATCGAACTTGTTGTTCACAGGGTAATGACGTCACGAGAGGTAACCATAGGAGGGCGCCACCCAAACATCTCGCCGCTAGCACTGCAAAAGGACGAAGAAAACCAAATGCTGCTACGAAAGGCCTGCCTATCAGTGTCATACACGAACGTTCAGTGACGACATTGGTCTAGCGTCAGATAATGAGGACATAGAATTCTAGAGGAAGTGACCCCTTTTGATTCCTTCAAGCACGTGGCTCTCAGTGAAATATTTACTTGAAACACCCGTAAATTTGTGGGGCGTTCACATCTTCATAATTGGATGCTAATTTCCAACATTTAGGAAGATCGCGCATGGTTGTTGCACGCTCTTGTCATTTAGGTTCTATATTGGTTCAGACCAAGGACGTCATCAACAAAAGAAAATGTGCTGCAAATTCTGAACTTATTTCGCCTATTACGTTTAAAATAAGTCAGACTTTTTTTTCTTTATTTTATGTTTAATGTGCTGTTAGAGTCTCTCGCTAGTTAAGGCCCGTTCACACTCGAGACCAGACCACTTTTAAGCCTCTTGCGATCTCTTAGGTCCAGCTCCGCTGCAGCGCATCCGGTCCTAAGAAGTCGCAAAAGGCTTAAAAACCGGTCTGGTCTCTCTCGGTCTTACTCGGTCGCAAGAGTGTGAACGGCGCATTAGAGCGAACGCGATGCAAATTAAAAAAAAAAAAAATAGTCAAACTTTTTGCAGGGTTCCTTCAAGTCCAAACGCAGCCGATGCTACAGGCATGCGAGGATGTGGTCCTGACCAGGTCCTGACCAGTGCTTGCACTGCAGGAGCGCGCGTGCTTGGCAAGAACGCTGAAAGTCCGGAGCTCCCTCTTTTAGCTTCAGCTACGCTCACACTTAAAGTGAAACCGAGTATTGTGTTGAGAACATCACATTTAACCAGAAAACTGAACTGTTTAACATGGTTTGCACGTGACATCATGACATAGTGGTCAGAGATTTCTTTTTGGTGAGAAAATCAAATCCCGTGGTGCACAATGCACGCTGCAGAAGGTTCGCGCTCAGTGCAACTATTGTATTCAGAAACAAAAAATATTCTTTCTTGGTGCAGCGTCGTGAGGAACGGCACGAGCGTCTGGCACCCCGAAAACGCGCTTTCTGGCAAGAGTGATTTGGCAAACGAAGTAGTTTTGCGGGATCACGCTGTCTGGTCTGCGCACAAGATGTGGAGCAGAGGAACCTTTACTACACAGTAGATGATTATAAACCGCCCCCCCCCCCCTTTCCCTCTTTTCATTTGATGATGCTCCTCCAGATAATACTTCTTATTTCTGAGAGACTCCCTCCTCCGTTTGGGGGTGCCAATTCGACAATTATATTTGTGTCATTTGTAAACAGTAATCCTCCATTTATCTTATTTTGCACCCAAAAACTGTGAAGTTTAAACAAAACTGAGAGAATTTGAGCGGCTGCCTCTAAGGCCACTAGAATCTTGTTTTCAGGTATCCCTGCCGTACACACTTGTAGTTCTACAGGGTGTCACAAAAGAAAATTTACACGGTCTTTTTTGCCGCAAAACTAAACTAGGCATTGCCGAACGCTCATTCTCCGCCCAAAGGTAGGGCTAGAGGTCACAACCAGATGCCAAAGTTTCAGCCCGATCCGATAACTTAATCAAAAGTTATAAGTGATTTTCTGAAAATTTCAATAGGAAAATGGCGGCCAACGGAGTTTTCGAACACATGGGGCTCTATGGCACTAGAAACCGAAAACGGGCAAAAATGGGCTCCATTTTCCCATTGAAATTTTCAGAAAATCACTTATAACTTTTGATTACGTTATCGGATCAGGCTGAAACTTTGGCATCTGGTTGTGATCCCTCTACCTTTGGGCGGAGAATGAGCGTTCGGCGATGCCTAGTTTATTTTTTCGGTAAAAAAGACTGTGTAAATTTTCCTTTGTGACACCCTGTATTTATCGTCAGATTAATAAGCCATATTTAGTCTTTTGAATGCTTCTATTTTCGGGGTCAACTTTCATGGGGCAGTTCAGCAACAACGAAAACATGTTTGGCTGCCTCAATGATGTGTAAATCTAAAATGGTTCATGCAACAATTTTTTTACTTTCAGTAAATACCACTAAGAGCTAATCCCTGACGTTGATAGCTTGCAAATACACCAATTAGTTTTTCTCTCCGCTCAATGGCAGATACAGAAAGAATAAAGGAAAGAAATAGCTTTCCCCTCCTCAACTCGCTATTAGAACAAGCTGCGATGTAATCTAGCGCTAATTGTATACCGCCGTTGTTAGAGTTCAACTATTCTTATCTTTGATTGAACACGAGCCAACACAAATATTTGGAGATGCTGGTTGTCAAGAACCCGAGCACTCGACTCGGGCTCATGACAATAGAGTACGTCACGATGTCACGTGACTCGCGGTGAGAAGTGGTGATGGCATGTGACGTCACGGTGTCAACAACGCTAATCCATAGTCCGTTGCTGCTCAAGAAGGTAGCGCGAGGGTAAGGAAGGCCGGGAAGGAAGAAGGAGACGGAACGCTAAAGAAGAAAGGGGAAACCTCCCCCTCTCTCTAGCGCTCCGCCTGCTTCCTCCTCCCCGGCCTTCCTTTCCCTCGCTCTACCTTCTTGAGTTGCAACGGACTATAGTGACGTACTCAATTTAAGTCGACTTGACGCGGTGAATTACGTCACAAGGGCACGTGACGGGACATTATTTGGCAGCATATTTTGACACCATGACGTCACGTGACCACGTGACACATGATTAATCGTAGTGCCAATACAAAAGCGCCACGAAAACCCACATTTTTTCATACATTGCAGTTCGGTATATGACAATATGATCACTACATAAAAATCACTGATCTCTATGGCAATTGCTGGGTCGCGTTTGCCCGCTCCGCGAATGCGGCCACTGGCGGCCATCTTTTTGGTAGAGTTATATTACCTCTAGCCAAGGTACAGCTGCTGCAGCCACTATCATTCATCCATGGCAGACAGCTGTGGTGGCAGGCTGCCATCAAAAGAGCGTGGGTGATATTTCGTGCTTAATTGAAATTGTTTGACGAAACATATTTTTGAAACCCGGCGTGAACGGTAGCCCGATCTTTGAGGACCCGGTGAAAGTTTCACGAAATCGCAGCACCGGGGAAAAGCAGCACAGCACGCATCGAAAGTCGCATCGAAAGAAGCATCGAAAGCATAGAGATCATAATCGAAAGCAGACGCCGGTACGGAGTCTGCATAGGTCCGCTTTCGTTGCGAGCTGCGCTGCTTTCCCCCGGTGCTACGCTTTTGTAGAACTTTCGCAGGGTCCTCAAAGATGAGGCTACCGTTCACGCCGGGTTTCAAGAATCTGCTTCGTCAAACAACTTCAATCAAGCACGAAATATCACCCACGGTACCGTACAGTGTACTAAATCTCACGACCAACTCTATACTTACGACCACTCCATCTGGTAACCCTCCAGTACGCACCTTTGGTGATGATGATGATGATGATGATGCGGCTATTTCCCTTTGAATCGGGAGGACTCAAACAAGGTTTGTGCCCAAGCCTGGGAGCGTAGGTGTCTTAATGCTCCCTGAGATGGATCTTCTGCCACCAGTCCTCCAGTCTATTTTTCGTGTCTGCAACAAGCCTTTTTGTGCAGTTGGAGGCTACCTTCAGCCCTGTAGCTGGGCAGACTGCTGTGGATTGTCCGATTGCACTGTCAGTGAAGCCCAACGCTTCAGAGAGCGCTAAGGGTCTTGGACGCCTTGGGCCGTTGTCCTGTGACCGGGACTGCTTGAGTCTCGCGCAGTCTAGCACAATGTGCTCCACCGTTTCGTCGTTTACCCCACACACCCTACACATTGTTGACGTAACAGACAGCGTCCGGAGTGCCCCGGCACGTGCCTCAAACAAGAAGCGGCTACCCAGGCTGTTGTCGTACAGCCGGACTTCCGAGGCGATGGTTATTTTGTTGGCGAGGTACACCCCCAGCGTCGATTTCGTTTGGGCGTCTTGGTGCCATTGTTGGGTCTCGCAGTCTCGAACTCTCTTCCTAACTTCCGACGTCCACTCCGTCTCCGTCGACGCATCAACAGGCTCCGAGAAGAAGCCGTGCTTGTGTTGAAGCTGATAGAGGCGCTTCTGCCAGCGGGTCCGCAGCCCAGTCAAGTTGGTGTATATAAACAGTCTCTTCGCCCAACGGCATCTATCCATAAGTCGAAGGCGTCCGTCATACGCAATCTTGCTGGAAGCCTCCCGAGCCTCAAAAGAGGACCAGCCCAGGTCACCCTGCACTGCCTCGTTGGCGACCGCTCCATGGCAGCCCAGTGCCTGGGGTCCTACGTCTCTCTGCCTATGCTCCATATTGGCGCGGACATCTCCTGGGACACACACCACTGCATTTGCAAATGTTAGTCCGGGTACCATTACTGCTTTCCACAATTCCCGCGAAACGATGAACCTGTTGCAACTCCAAAGGCTTCGCTTACGGAGAATGCTGGCTCCTCGTAGGGCTGCTTGGCGGAGATGGGTGTGATGGCCTTGCAGGTAGTCTGTGTCTTTCGACATTGTGATGCCCAAGTACTTGTAAGAATTAAGAATTGGTACATCGGACCCTCCGAGACGAAGGCTATCGAGAGTTGTCTCGAGGGAGCCCGAAAACACCACCGCCGCTGACTTGCTGGTGTTAAATTTTAAACCAAGTCCCATAGCCTCCTTGGAGCATATTTCAAGCAGTTTTTGCAGTTCAAACACTGATCCTGCGGTCAGTACCACATCGTCCGCGTACGTCAACCGGTAGAATCCAGTCAACTCGATCCCCATGCTCCAAATGTGCTAGTGAAAAGCTCAGTCCTGATTGTATAAGTTGCTTCTCTAGGGTGGATACATATAGCATATACAATAGGGGAGAAAGCGGGCAACCTTGGCGTAAGCCCCTCGTCACCAGCACCTCCTCAGAGTGAGCATCATCAAGGTGGGTCATAACTGTGTTGCCATGGTATAGGCGGGAGATGAGTGTTGTCCACTCGGGCGGCATGTCAAGCTGTTGTAGGCTAACAATAAGCTGGGCATGAGAAACACTATCATAGGCCTTTGCGATGTCAAGAAAACAACATATTAGGCTCCTCTCCTCTTTCCGTGCAACCTCAATACATTTTGTTAAGGTAAAAAGATGGTCCTCTAATCGGTGCCCCTGTCGGAAGCCTCCTTGGATTTCTGTCAGTATACCCTCCTCCTCTGCCCATGAGGTCATGCGCTTTTTCATGATGTGGACGAATACCCTATACACCGCGCTCGTCACAGTCAGGGGTCTGTACTGTCGAAGGTACTGACGGTCACATCCTTTTTAGGAATCAGGACAACCCTACCGCATCTCCAGTCTCGAGGAATCTCTTCTTTCCCAGATGCAATATCATTAAAAATTCCCGCGAGTTGGTCCCTGGAATCCTTGCCCAGTGCTTTGAGCACACTTGCCGGAATGTTATCTAATCCCTGGGCGATGTTGTTAGGTAGGGAAACGAAATTCCAGCGCTCATTTTTTAGCTTTAATGTGTTGCATGTTGCACCATAACCTCAAAAACACCAGTCTTGCGTTGAAAGGCACAAGCAAACTGAAAGGCACAAGCAAACTAAACAAGCAAACATGCGGAACCTATTTGGGAGGTAATCTAGCAACGTTGGGGAATTTGCTACGTAGTCATGACGTAGCAGATTCCTTCGGAGCAGCGCCGCTCTTTGGAATTTCAACATTTTCCTTCTTAGCTTTCCTCCTCAACTCACAAATCGCGCATTGAACTAAACAGTCCAAGAAGTCGGAAAGGAGGGACTCCCCTCTTTCTCGGACCCTCGTTTGTGCACCCGGATACAGCCATTCTCCCCCTAGAAGATTAGCCAGTCGCTCAACACTCGGACAAAAGTTGCTTTCCCCAACCCGTTCAGCCCTAAGGTGACAGTGTTGTGGAAGCTACGTGCTCTTTAGGCCAGCCACACGCTCGTCACCCCACGTGTACTACGAACGGCTCGGTTGTAACACGTTCACGCTATTGACAACACCACAACGCCACCAACGGCAAAGCTGCTCATAATCACGCCAGCCTTGCTACTTCACGAACGCGGGAATCCTTTTCTTTCTGTTTTTGTTTGCGTCGGATATCCCATGATGCATCGCGCTCTCCGTTCGCTTCTCTTCGAGCGCTTGCTCGAGTGCACCATTTTGAACGAAAAATATAGCCAATCGTTCAAAATACAAACGTGCGATTATCACTTACGGTTATTATCCGTCATGCTTGACTCATTTCCGAACGAAATTTGATAAACTTTTTGCTGTGAGCTGTTTATTTGGCATTGTTGTCAGCGATTCACGCGTCTGTTCGCGAGGAGTGAAAATGAGCCTAAATATTTTTCGATTAACTGAGGATGATCGATGGAGCGATCCGCACTGGTTTCCCGTTTCGTTTAGCAGTGACGCACTCCTAAATTTAAGTGATAATATTAAAAACTAATGCAGGTTCTCGATGAAGACTGAATACCAAAGAGCTGAGCTTCTGTTTTTCTTGACCTCATTGCTTAGTTTCCTTCAGTTGCATGACACCGTCGTCGGTCTTTACTTACGCTTACTTATATAATCAAATTCGAAATGATTGTCAATCTAGCGTGGAGGCATTTAACTCAAGGAGAAGAAAAATAGAGGAGACGCGAGTATTTAGTGTCGCAAGTTGAACTCGAAGAACCGTTTTTTGAAAGGAGGCGCAGAATATGCTCGCTGTTTTCATATGACCATGCCAGGCACGTAATGACCAATCAAGCAATTCAACTTTTTTTTCTAGGCTCCACGCCTGTGGCTGGACGGCGCAAGGCTTGTGAGTATACGCCAAGAAGCTCGAAAAGGATCACGAACCTAGAGATTTTATGTAAATTTAGCCAAGTGTTTTTGCAAGGACGCATATCATCACCTTCGTCGAACGTAACCTTAACGTTTCATCCTGTTTTGTTGTTCATTTCTTTGATTCGTGTGTGCAAAATAGTGAGAAATTTCTTCTGTATTTTCTACTGTCTGTTGAATAAAAATGAACGCAAAAGGAGAAGCATTGCATATTTTTTGAGTATGTGTCACTTTCGTTGCTTTGCTAGGTTTCTGCTGCTTTGCTGCTGGTCTCGCTTTTCAGTGCTGGCTTGTGTGCGTTTCAACGCACATTAACCAGCATTGAAATGCGAAAACCAGCCGCAAATCAGAAGCCTAGCAAAGCAACACGCAAACCGGGAGGGAAAAAAGCAGCTACAATATATATATATATATATATTAAATCTAGGTGGCGCAAGCTACCGCCCATCCATCCAAACACAATGGCGCTGCCGTGCAGTTTCGGTTTTGCTTTCGCTGTGCCGCCATGTTGATTTCAGTACCACCTCCAGATACCAGGGGATTCAAATGGCGCTGCGGACTCCCAGGGTTTCGCGTCAAACCGGAGCGCCCCTAGCGGACGCCACCGGCGCCGCGTGTGCGGGTGTGGGCAAGAAGCTCGCCGTCGCCCATAAACAAACCACTGAAATGCGATGTTGTCGGCGTCGGTGTGAGTCCCCCTGCCCTTTTTCGCGTTCTAATTGTTGATTCTACGTCTTTCTGGCGATGTCTGACCACTTGAGCGGCGTCAGCGAAATTACTGAGGCTCGTTACACCGCAGAACATCGCGTGAATAATGTGACATGTGGCGATTCATTCCGCGTGGACGCCGCAGTATGTACGCTAAAGCCGGATTCACATGATGAGATTTCGCTCGCAATTTTCAGTCGCGACGTCACTCGGGCTGCAAAAGCGTGAACCGTAGCTGAGATGGTCGACGTCGATACTGAAAATCGCAAGCAGAATCGGACCAAGTGAATTAGGCATAACGAGTCGGTGATGGTCACTGGTAACAATGATCAACATCTCCTTGTATCTACTGTTTACATCGAGCCTGCTTACCAACCTCCACTCTTTAGTCTTTTAAGGCCAGCACTCCCTTCTTATCGCAAGTACCGGGCCAATATTTGGTCTACGGGCCGGCGTCGTCTAAGAGAGCTCAGCAGACGACAAGCAGAAACGTTTGAAGAGCCGACGACAGTTTGAACGATCAGGCGGCCGTTTGAACTTGAAGACTGTTGTATCTTCTAGTTAATTACTTTCCAGTCACTTCGTCTTCTTCTGTCCTTTGCCCTTTCTACTTCCTCTTCTTTACCAAAAAAAAGATTGAGTCTCGTGGCAGCTGCGCTCAAGTGTGGTCGTTCCATTCCGGGTCTCCAGACTCTGGCGACGAAGATAGAGGGATTCGGACTCAAGCCGCCTCCAGACTTCTTAGAGAAACCAGGGACTCCGGAAATTCCCTGGGAGCGATGGCTTTCGCTGTTCGAATGTTACATGGGTGCATCTGGTGCCCATGCACTGCCCGTAGAACGCCGCCGATACATGCTCCGCCACTGCCTGGGAATAGAGGGTCAGCGGGTCTTCGACAACCTGCCTTCTTCCCGCGTTGTCGCTGTGCCGTCGCCAGCAACGACGTCAGCGGCAGCCACTTCTGGACTGCTGACAACGAATGTCTACCAAGATGCTGTCAACGCCCTCAGCGCGCACTTCAAGAGGTCATGCCGATGTCAGCCTGGAGCGTCACCGCTTCCGACGGCGCCATCAACAGCCTGGAGAATTCTTGTCTGATTACTTGACCGCGCTTCGAGACATGGCAGTTCCAGCCACTGGTCGTGGTTCCGGCCAACTTCGGTTCTCAACAGGACGAGAACATCGGGGAACATGCTTGAAGTGAGGCGCCAAAACAACGAGGACACGAGGAGAGAAGCAGACAGGACGAGGCGCACTTTCAACTGAACTTTATTTTAGAAAGACACAGAAACGCAAGCTATGTCCGATGTGCACGTGCGCATGGGTAAGAAAAAAGAAGAAAAAAAAAAAGAAAAAAGACAGAACGAAGCCTAGCGCGTTTTCCTACGTGACTCGTTCATTTTGAAGGAACGTATACTCCCTATCAGATAGCGATAAAGATGGGGCGCTGACACATACATCGGTGCCGCGAGATCTTATGGTGAAGGCCTCCAAGATTTCGCGAGCGATTTTTGTTGCGCCGCTTCCAACAATTCTTGTTTCGTCAAACTTTGGGTCACACTCGCATCGATCACAGTGTACTGCCATTGGACATAGCTTGCGTTTCTGTGTTTTTCTAAAATAAAGTTCAGTTGAAAGTGCGCCTCGTCCTGTCTGCTTCTCTCTTCGTGTCCTCGTTGTTTTGGCGCCTCACGTCAAGCATGTACATACAACCAACTAGCCCAACTCGCCGTTCTAATCCGGGAACAGTTCACGGCTGGAGTGCTATCTACTACAATTCGAGAACGGCTGCTCCTGGATAGCACCCTTCCCTTCGAGCAAGTGGTGAAAATCGTCCTGAACATCGAAAGAGTCAAGGCCGAAGCCAAAGAGATAACCGTGACTACAGAAAAGCAACTCACATGCAACGTCACGCATGCCGCCCAGACCGTCGACTACCGACCTTCACGTGGAGCTTCGTCCTCCCGTCAATTAGCGGGGCAGAACTTTCTACCGCGTCACGGCGACCGGCACAGCTCACAATTTCAGCAAGAGTCACGTGAGTGCGCCCCTTTTGCCAAAAGTAGATCTGACTATCGAGCTCCGAGGTACAACGACCAGCAATCGATTCCATCCACTGCGTTTGGACAGTCGCGCCGAGCATTTCAAGCCCGAACACCTAAGCGGCGCGAAACCTATCGCGACGGTCGATCATGTGCAAATTGTGGATTCGGGGTGGACCGCTGTCAGAGCTACGACACGTGTCCAGCACGAGGAAAGACTTTCAACGGTTGCGGCCGGATCGGACACTTCCAGCGCGTGTGCCGCAGCAGGCACCGACCTGTCCACCGTCAAAGTCAAATGCGAATCCACGAAATCTTTTCCGACGAAGAGGATGACGAGACACAGGTTTGCCATGTAGCCACGCCTTCCCGGATGGGAATTTACATCAACGTAAGTGTCTATGGTAGACCACTTACGTTCCTCTTGGATACCGGCTCGTCAGTGTCCATCGTCGAAAAGGAAGTCTTTCAAAAGTTCTTCAGAAATGACGCAAAGATTATCCCACCACCGGTAACTCTCCTCAACTACTCCCGGCAACGTATTGAAGTCCTGGGAGCGTTCAACGCAACAGTCACGTTCAAGGAGCGTTCAGCCAGGATTGTGTTTTATGTAGCGAATACCGGCACATCGTTGTTGGGAATGAATGCCGTAAAAGGACTGAATCTTCAGATTCAAGGATCAACAATGAGCTGCCTCTATATGGAAACTGAGAACTCAACAGAGACCTCCGAACAGAGCTCTGAGAGTGTCGTGCCTTTTGACCCATCATCTTCGGGTCACAGCTCGACAGGAGCTCCTGAACATCACGACAAGCGGAGGACACTGCCTACAACTGTACCTGCACGGGCCTCAGAGCGAGACGTGTCGTTGGACTCCATCGAGGCTGCGTTGATGTCCTGTCCTCAACCCCAGAAATCTGCAGCTACGTCAGATGGACTTCTGACACAAGTTGCTCCTCCAGGCCGTGAGAACATGGCAAAACACCCACCAGCATTACCGAGCCTTCCAACGTCCTTGAAGGAATACAGTCACCTCTTCTCTCCCGAGCTGGGCCACGTGAAGGACTACACTCACAAGGTGAAGGTCCGAAAATCAGTGCAGCCCGTGCGGCATAAAATGCGTCACATTCCATTGATGGCGCGGAAGCCTGTGACCGAAGAAATCAAGCGCCTTGAGGCAGCGGGAGTAATTGAGCGCATAAGTGCCTCAGAATGGGTTTCCCCCATTGTTGTGGTCCAAAAGAAAGATGGATCAATTCGAATGTGTGTGGACCTTCGGGAAGCTAATAAGGCTGTCGTTATTGACAGTTACCCTCTTCCTCATGTTGAGGAGCTTCTGAATGCGCTGCATGGCGCGAGACGTTTCTCCAAATTGGACTTGGCATCAGCTTACCACCAGGTCACACTTCACCCTGACAGCCGAGACTTAACCGCGTTTATAACGCACGAAGGCTTATTCCGTTTCAAGAGAGTTTGTTTCGGTCTCGCTTCTGCTCCAGCTACCTTCCAGCAGATGATGGCAACGATTCTAGAAGGATGCGAAGGGGTCTTGTTTTACCTGGACGACGTCATAGTTTTTGGTAGGACTAAAGAAGAACACCTGGAGCGATTGCGCCATGTCCTCCAGCGAATCGGTGATAGTGGACTCAAACTTAACAACAAGTGCATTTTTGACGTTGCCGAATTTTCATTTTTAGGCCATCATGTCAGCGGCGAAGGAATCGCCCCACTTCAACAAAAGATAGACGTCATCAACGCAGCTCCCATTCCAACAGACATTTCGCAACTCCGATCATTCCTTGGGATGGTAGAATACTACAGCAGTTTTGTTCCTCGTCTAGCCGCAGAAGTAGAGCCCCTGCGCAAGTTCTTGAGAAAAGACATTCCATTCATTTGGGATACCGAAGCTGACACCAGCTTCAAGAAAATCAAAACAATGCTATCTTTAGCAAGGGTTCTGAAGATGTTTGACCCCAGTCTTCCCATAATCGTATCCACCGATGCGTCTGGGTGCGGGCTTGGTGCCGTGCTCCAGCAGCGCAATGGGAATGAAGTTCAGACCATCGCTTTCGCCTCTCGCACACTAACAGCAGACTTTATCTGTCGTTTCTCCCTTGATGCACACTGGATGAAACCCTTGAGTGTTCTATTAAAACGCTCAACTTGCCCGTATTTATTTATTTTCGATTTTCTTTGTGAATCTTTCTCTTATACTTCCTCTTTATTTTTAACCTGTTTAATTACTTTCTTTAGGCTTTGTCTTTCTTTCAATTACTTTCTTAAAATGGGAGGGGGGAAAATGTTGTATCTTCTAGTTAATTACTTTCCGGTCACTTAGTCTTCTTCTGTCCTTTGCCCTTTCTTGGCAGCGGCAGCTCGAGCAAGCACGCTCCAACTTATCACCTGTATTATTCGCAGTGATATTTCGGCGTGGTTATCAAGTTTCAATCAAGCCGACGTCAGTACCACGTGCTTTGGTCCCTTGGTCTCATCGGAAACGCCCCCAGCGACAACTGCGACATCAACGACGGAAATCGTCCTACATAAGGCAGCCCAAGCGACCGGGACCACACTTGGCAGCAGCGGCAGCTCGAGCAAGCACGCTCTAACTTATCACCTGTATTATTCGCAGGTTGGTAATTTTTTATACTGCATAGACTACAATTTCAAACTGTACAGCTGCCGCTGCTCTGCCATACTGTGTCAATGTCTAGCAATGATGATGTGCTCTGCGCACGATGTGACGATCTACTTCCAGATGACGGTTGTTTTATGTCCTGTACTGAGTGTCAGTCCCAGTACCACCTGGGTGACTGCTCTGGTGTGTCTGCCAGAAACTTTAAAGCAAAGCGTGAAAGCCTCATAAACTCATGGAAATGCCGCGGCTGCACGAAAGGCGGTGCGTCAAGCAGCCAAAAGAGCAAGCAAACGCAGGAACACAGCATAGCAGTCATTCTTGCTGGAATCAATGCAAAACTAGACACCCTCATGACGTTAAAAGAGACTGTTGAAAGTATCGAAAAATCCCAGCAACTGATATCGTCCCAGTACGACGGGATTATGAAGCAGGTGGCCCAACAGGAGGAAAAAATAACAGATCTACACAAACGATTAGAACAACTGGAAAAACAGGAACTTCAGTCAGGTGTTCATGAACTGGAATGGCGCAGCAGAAAGTTGAATCTCAAGATCCACGGTATCGCCCAAACTGAAAAAGAAAACTTACTCTGCAAAATTAACGAAATCGCTGCCAGACTGGAAGTTCCACCCCTTGCTGAAAGTGACATAACTGATATGCACAGGCTCCCCTCACGACCAGATAAGGTTCCGGGCATTACTGTCCGTTTCGCGAGACAGAGCAGCAGGGAGCTTTGGCTAGAACAGAGGAAAAAGCTGAAGGGTATAAAACCCTACGTGTACACATTCAAGAAAACATGACGAAGCGCAACCGGGAGCTGCTGTCGGCAGCAAAAGAATGGAGCAACACTAATCAGTACAAGTACGTCTGGCATAGGAATGGCAGCGTGCTCGTAAGGAAAGCTGACGGAGAGCGAGCGCATGTTGTTCAGTGTCGAGACGACCTGTCTAAAATTGCCTAAGTTTCCGATTGTCTCGACTTCACAGTTAGTTTTGGTACACTGCAATGGCCGAACGGTGTTTTAAAGCTCCCCAGGATTTAAAACGCTACGTTGGTAATGACCATTCATTGAAATGCTTTCATCTAAATGCTCAATCAGCTAGAAACAAAAGTTCCGATATTGAGCTACTATTGGACCAGTTGACGGTTTTCTGGCGTTCATGTTGGAACAAAACAAATAAATCTGATGACCACAAGTATCCGTGAATTCAACCCAAAGTGCTTCCCGCCCAAGCAATCGTTGTCCGTTGGCGTCTGCTTCTCCCTTTTTACGGCACATATCCAGATTCTCGGTCGACCCGAGCACGTGAAAACTGACCTTCAAAGCTTTCTCGACTCTTTTGGTACGGTCCCAGTCGCGGCTAGGGGTGTCGCGAACTTTTGTCGAACCAGATTTTTAGGTCGAACTTTCTGGGTTCGACTGTGTCGAACCGGTTCGACGAACCTTCGAACTTTTCACCAGATTCGACCGGTTCGACTTTGTGGACAGTGTAGCCAGACCTTGATACAAGCATGTCTAGGTTTGGACAATTCTTTTTTTATGCAAAGGGTTATTTTAATTTTATGAACAGCTGCAATTAAAAGAAACTAATTTTAATCACTGAAGAAGTTAATAACTTAATTTTCTTGTACTGTATTAACTTAAATAACCAATCAGTGCTGCCCTTAATTCATCCCTTAGCCATCACCATCCAATCCGAAGCCAACTGGCCAGCCTGTCGCGCATGCGCACACGAGTCGAACCTCAATACAAGGTTCGTCGAATTTTCCACTAAAAGTTCGAAAAAGTCGAACCTGGTCGAACTCGAACCTCGGGCGGTTCGCGACACCCCTAATCACTAGGTAGCCCAATTTGGCTATGAATAGCCCAATCTGGTAACCCTGGTTTTGACGAGAAGGTAGGTTTTTGTCTGGTTCCTTTCAAAACAACGGAGGAATACACGTCTGGCATGGGGACTTCTGCCCACAGCCCCAGTCCGGAAGTGCGCTCGGCGCGCCACCACCGCGCCGTGACGTCACAGAGTTTCCTCCATAGAGTACAATACACGCTAGAGGCTCAGCTGGCGCTAGTGTCTACGGGACTTCCGGTTGCAAATTGAAGCAGACAGCATGCAGTCTACTTTTCCAGTCTTCCTGTGTATTCCTATGGAAAAAAGCGCGTGAATTTTTTGTCTCTTCGCCGGAAAATAACATGAATCACTTTTGTTATTTCGGTTGTACCGGATAGTATGTACCTTTATTAATATTTTGGAAGTGTAATTGCTTTAGTTACAGCATTTTTTTCTTTACCACTGAACGATGTTAAACTTCGCTATATTTCAGGCCCAAACCTCTGTAAACGAGCGACGATTCTAAGCAAAATAACGATCGAAAGGAATGTAGAGTGTGTTCAAAGTTCGCCAGCATTCCGCTGGTGCTTATATATATTGCTAATATGCCCGTTCTGTCACTATATGAAAATGACCCCGTCGTGCATCTTTACGAGTGGCTCAAAAACGTTCGAAACGTAAAGGATAAAGTACGTGAACTACTAAAGGTGTGTTTTATTATTATTTCCTTTGTCGGGCAGTTTTTATCGGGCACCTGTTCCCTGGCTTTTCCCTATTTGCAAAAATTTGGAGCGTGCGGGTGATGATTTGAACCCAGAACAATTAAGCATCTTCGCACATATTCATCAGCAGAAAGAATAAAGCAGTACTTATTTATTGCAAATCGGACTATATTACGTAACTTTGAATTTATTTTGATCGTCTGCAAGCACAAGGTGTTACTTATCGAGTGTTACTTCGTAGTTCCTGCCGTCTCTCTTGGCTTTCCACAAGTCCTTCGTTCGTTTGGCACGTATAGACCAGTGTCCGCGCCAATTCCAGGGCGCCGCCATGTTTATCTACGCTCGCGCCACCACACGGAAAGAACTGGCAGGCAGGAGGGGGGGGGCTGCGTTGGCGGCGTTGCTTTGCGGAGCTGGATGCGGCAGGCTGTCCGAATGCACCGACACATCGTGAAAGATGCCTTCACCAGAAGCCTCCGCGGCCCGTTCTTCAACAGGGAAGATGTCGTGAACATTCGAGAACCCATCTCGATCAAGAAAACAAAGGAAAACCTTTCTTGTCTTAGATGTTCTCGGTGTCTGCTGACCCTTGACATCCGCGTTTCATTGATACCGAAACCGAAACGAAGGTACCATTCGTAGCTAGCGTACGTACACGACGTAAACGACCTGCCGACTGATCACGGAGAAGTGACCACCTCTGTTGTATCCATCACGCACGCCAAACGTACGCATAGAAAAAAAAAATGTTGCTACACTGGCACTCACTCTTGAGTTCTTGCTCGGAGTGAAGTTTTTTTCTTCTGAGTGCGGCTGTACATTCTTGCCGAGAACCTGCATGGGACGGAAACTTGTGGAAGCCGTAGACGTCGCATCCGCACCGCGGCAATTGTGTGACGGGCAGTGGGTGTCCAAAAGAACCCTGCGCTTCCTCTGGTTGTTCGTACAACCAGCAACGGCACAGTGCCGTCCGGACGTATTGCTCTGATACATTACACGGCGCTAACCAAGACCGACGCCGGCAACGTGCCAGTACTGCTAGACAGTGCTAGTACTGGGAAAGGTCGCAGTCTATCGCCCCCCCCCCCCCCCCCACACACACACACACACACACACACGCTGCGAGCTTCTGGGTTCGAAACTATTAATTGCCAGTTCTAACGGATGGTACTTACTTGAAGTGGGAGCTGGAATTGTACGAGGTACCAGGAGACACTTACTATCGGGCAACGAAGCAGGGTGCCTGTGGGGGCGGAGTTTAGAAACGCTAATATTGTGACAGGCGATCAGTTATAATAACAGACGAAACTTCGACTCGTTTGTTCAGAAGTTCGCGGTGATATTTTATTAGCCCTCGTTACAGCACACCAAAGATCCTAGGCAGTGAAATTCACATCACGCAGGCTCGTGCGTCGTAGTCAAATGAGCGCAGTCGACGACGAGGTGTAATGAGCTACTAAGTTTCACAAGGAAAATGCGCGTGAGAAAGTGTTTTGAGGCAGTCCAAAACACCGATCCAGCAGACGCACGTACGTACGTTTACTCCGGACTCCATGAACCCGACGGCGCAAGATCAAAGCGATCAAAGAGCACCGCCGCCATCGCCACCCGGTTTTCTCTGCACTTTGCGCGACAACGGCACTGCAACGGAGGGCACTCGCCTCGGCGCTAACAATCCGTGAAATAGATTAATTTGCCACTCTTGAAGCCATTCCAAATCATAAATAAAATACCTCGGCGTTGTAGAACATCTGACAACACAACGGTGCCGAGCGCCTGCTCGGCATCGTCGTTGCTCGTGAAGGCCTGCTTATTTTTAGTTGAGACGATGATTCCACAGCTTTCGTGCCACTCGTGGTGCTTGCAATAACTTCGAAGGGCAGGAGAATCTTCTCACGAGGACGTTGAAGACACGCAACACCGGAGCCACCAAAGCAATCGTACAAACCGTCGCCATGTTTGCTTTTTCTTCGTCACTCGCGGCGCGGTCAACTCGTCGCGAGATGTTTTCTGGCTCGGCTTGATGGAAACCAACAGCGGCAAAGTGGCGTATGGACAAACGGCTCTCACATTACGGGCACTATACCCACATACCGCGGTAAACAGGACCGATGCCGGCGAAACGGCAGTCGGCACACCAGCGAAGAAGCCTTCGGCGGGTAGCAGCGGCGCAGGCCAACGCAGCCCCCCCCTCCCGTGAGCGCCTGGGTTCGAGATTATTGTTCACTTCCGGAAGAGCACTTCCGGACAAAGGTCTATATCACCCATGCTGGAAAGCGTCGACGCTGTGTTCGCGCTAACAGTGTCCGACAGTGCACATAAATGCATGTACGAAGCGGTTTCAGCACCGTTTTTCATGTCAAGATTTTAAAATAAAAACGCCGTAACTGACCAAGTATTTCGTCTGCGTGACTGGGAAATGTTCCAAAGTGCCTAGTACGTACGAATTATTCGTGATATTTGCTCTTATAATCGAGCGCAGAGAGGAAATGCACTCGCTTTTTCCCATAGAAATGCATTACCGGAAGTCAATTTCTGACTGCTTGCTGTCTGCTTCAAAATGCAACAGCACACGTTGTTGCAAATTTTCGATTTCAGTTCTGGAAATGTGCAAAACAAATGTATTCAAAACAATAAATTATAGATTTTAAAATAAATTTAATTTGTTTTCGCATCTCAAAGAAGCCGGTAACTTGAACGCTAGAAAAAGCCAGCACATATCCATGGGCCATCACAAGCCAATCCGATGAAAAGAGATTTTTGAGCGGGTGAGCGTTTTGCTCTGGCGTGCTGATGTTGGCCTTTGTGAAGTAAGATAAGCAATATGTCTAAATGGTCTAAATGCAACAAAAAACAGGTAAATTGCGGCCCCGTATGCTGCGTCGTAGGGTGTAACAACACGCACGCAAACACTCCAGACCTCGTTTATTATTGGTTTCCAAGCAAGACGGCCTTCCCCACTCGGCGTAAGCTTTGGCAGAATGCTATACGCAAGAGCGGGTAAGTTTAGTTGGGTGGATTGATCCATCCTCACGACGTTTGCGTGTAACGTTTGAGCGAATGGCAGCTGTAATTTTTAGCCAGAGTTGGACAGCTTGCGCGGAAAATGGAGAGGTGGCGGAAATGGGAAAAGTTGAAAAAGTTTAGCGCAGCTTTTAGCTCATGCTTGACGGCAAACATCCAGATCGCCGCCCGCCTGCACACGCGGTGTTATTTCGTTTTCTTAACAGTTAAGGAACGATGTAGGGATGTAATTATATGGTAGACATTCCGCTTTAGTGAACGTTGCACCGCATACCAAAAACTAAATGCACCCCCCCCCCCCCTCCCTCCCTTACCCACCCACCCATTACGACGGTCGTTGGCACAAGGTGAAAGCTTTGAAAGGTTCTTATTTTGGATGGTAGCTCATGCTCTGAGATCTGTGTAGAGTGTGCTGTGCATAGTCTAATCATGTGTATCTTAGCCATCATAGTAAATTTTATAATCTCCCAACCTATGTCATCCTACTTCGATTGAGCTGCGCTGCAAAGGATTACCAATAAAACACCCTAGGACTAGGGCAGCTAGAACAAAGTATGAAAAATAGGCAACTAAAACTAGCCTAGTCCCGAGCATTCGTAACTTTCACGAGCTATGGACGCTTTCAGGGAGTCCGTTACTCGAGCTGCCACCAGTCGGCGAGCTTTCTGGGCCGCCATTGCCGACCTCCAGTTCCTCGCCTTTGCTTCACGTTGTGTGCTGCACCAGCCACCAGTAGAGCTTTGTTTTCGTGTTCTTTTACGTTCCACAAAGAAATCATGTTTTCTTTGGGTCTTTTCGATATTTCGGGCTTTCATTTAATCATTTGATATCTATATCTCAACATAGCTCTTGTATTTTCTTATGGAATCGGACAACGCATGGATCGACGATACAAGATTATGGCCTAGGCTTCAGAGACCATCTAAGTTCATGATATTCTTTCGTTTTTGTCGCTAATAAAGGGCAGTCAACACCATTGCGACATATGGAAATTTCTACTGATAAGTAAGGCTATCGCAGTCGTGCTTCTCGCTGCATGTGCGCGATTTAGACATTGTTTCCGTAGGTAAAAGCTTAACCGCATGTAAGTGCTTTAGCGAGTGACTGCGACAACGACGAGAGTCGGCGATGAAGACTTCTCACTGTCACCCGTCGTGTCGCTCTGTTTTTGGATTTCTAGAAAACGTCGCTCACAGTCTTGGTCGATTGCTTCCTTCGCTTCCATGCGGTTTGCCTCGTCACGCGATTGACCGAGCGACAGCGAAGCGGGCCGCCGTCGCTTGTCTCGTCGCTCGCCAAATCGCTCATATGCTGTTTATACTTAACTAATTTCGATGCACACAGCACTGAACCATTGGCGCCTCGATATTAAGTATAAACCGCATGCAAGCGATTTGACGAGCAACGAGACAAGCAACAACAACCCGCTTCGCTCTCGCTCGGTCAGTCACGCGATGAGGCAAACCGCATGGAAGCGATGGGAGCAAGTGACCAAGATGGTGAGTGACGTTTTCTAGAAATCCAAAGAATTGAGGGATGCGACGGCTGACAGTAAAAAAACCCAACGCTCGTCGCTGATGCCCGTCGTCGCCGTCGCTCGTCTCGTTGCTCGCTAAACGCTTACATGCGGTTCGGTTTTTACTTACGGAAACAATGTCTAAAGCGCGCATATGTTGCAATGGCGTTGACTGCCCTTTATTAGCGACAAAAACGAAAGAATGTGATGAACTTACATGGTCGCTGAAGCCTAGGATATAATCTTGTATCGTCGATCCATTCGCTGCCCGATTCCATTCCATAAATTAAAAAAATACAAGAGCTATGTTGAGATATAGATATCAAATGATTAAATGAAAGCCCAAAATATCGAAAAGGCCTAAAGAAAACAGATTTCGACGTGGAACGTAAAAGAACATGAAAACAAAGCTCCGGTGGTGGCTGGTGCAGCCCACAACGCGGAGCAACGGCAAGAAACTGAAGGTAGGCTGTGGCAACAGGGTCACATGACAGCAAGATGGCGACGCCCATGAAATGTTGCCTGAAAAGGTCTATAGGGGGCACACTGGTGCCTATCAAAATGGCTGTTATCTGGATGATCGTCGTAGAACAGTATTACGAGACTGGGTCTGCAACGTGCAAGCAATAATAGTTTTATGTTATACGAGCGATATTAGAGCCTTGCTTTATTTTTTCATGTCAGGAAGGTGTTAAGGAGCGCGATTCTCACACCGTGGTACCACCATCGGTGAAAGTTGCGAATTGTCAATCCACTTTTCCTCAGAAGTGGTGCCCTGCGTCGGAGAATTGTCTTGGATGGAATTAAAAGATGCCAGCAGGAAGGATAGGGGACAAGCTTCTTTGTGCTAACTTGCGGGCGAAAGATAAGCGATCATGGACATAAAAGCGATGTCTCCGGAGCAGAATCTAGGTCACTGTCACAGGATTTAGAGTCCTTATTCGAAGGAATATTCGCCTGTGCTCTTGCCTCACCCTCACATCCTCCTTCCAGAAACCCTCGAACCAAGAGTCTGGAAAAGGGTCTATTTGCCGCCAGTTACCACCATACTATGAGACCAGCACACAAAGCAAATAAGCTTTTGCTTCTATCCCATCCCTTCTCATGCCATACTATTACGATCCACGTGACCTGAAACACCCGAGCTGACCTTTTTTTGTGTCTGCGCTCCCCATATGCTCTTAGTATCTCTCAATCTGTCAGAGTCAAAGATATGAGACCTCAACTTCGCATTCCATTTCTAGTTCGGAGCCCAGCTCTCTCAAAGACTGGCAGGTTCGCCAAAGAAGCCAAAGGACCGTTTCAGCTTGTTGTATTGAATGTGACAGTGCCTCAGCTCGGATTACGTGGTTCTGACTAGCTGCGCTAGTGTTGCTTTGCGGGCTGTAGGGACTGGCGGGTTCAAACCGTCAATTGCAGCACAGAAGGTTAATGGACTTCATGGCCCCATTATCCCGAAGCCGGATTATGGAACCGGTCCCGGCCGGATCCAGCCAGAAAGGGAAGCTAATCCAGCTGGGATCGGTTCTGATATCTAGTTACAACAGTAATTGTCACCTGAACTCCCAAGAAAGATTTTTGAATGTGCTTGGACAGTACACATACATCACAAAAATTAACAAAAAATTGCTCTTAATATGCAAGTTGCGAGACATGTCTTGACTTGAGAACGCTGTAAAACGTGCCGGAAAAGTTTGCGCCTACACGTATAAAGCTCAACTTTTCACCGAATGTACATTAAAGGGGCACTGACACGTCAAAATCATATTTTTTTTTATTATCCGAAACGATTGAAAACGATGCCGGGACATTACCCTCAAAATTCGAAACTTGAAAATTCAGTATTTGTGAATTAAAAAAACAATTTCCAAATGCCGAATTTGAAGTTCCCGCGCTATCAGCGCCAGTACAGTGAGTCACATTTTGCGCTCTCCTGCGACTTGACTTTTTTTAAGACCTCCGCCGTTGCCGCGGCAACCCCAAGCGAGATGGAGGTGATATCACGCCGGCGCGGGAAAGAACCGGTTTCTTTCCCCACTCGCCATGTTGCTCGCCGACGACCGAGCCAAGTTTTCCGAGGGAGGGTACAAATCTAGGACGCCACTTGCAAGACAAACGCAAACACATCGAAGGGCTTTAGTTCAGACAGTTCAGACAGATAAAGAGGGATCGGTGGCCAAGTGCAATAACGAAAAAAAAAAAAAGGATCGGTGGCCGAGTGGGCTAGAGCACACCAGCTCGGAGCACGTGGAGCGAAAGCTCGCGCTGTATAACCCAGGGATCCTGGGTTCAATCCCCACCCCTGCCCGTTTTGATCTGGATGAGCATCGTACCGGCGTGCGGTCGTCTATCATTATTGCGTGATGCACGTTAAAGACCCCAGGCTACCGGTTGTACTGCACTGGCTAAATTGCTCACCTACAGCTGGGAGACAAGTCGCCCGTTGAGGCAGACTATGTTCTAGGCTGTATCATATACACACACCCCAATTTGTTTCCAGACAAATAAGGTAGCACCGCTTCATTCCACCGTGACATAGTAAGATCACTGTTGAAAGAGGTGTTCATAACGTACAATAGCATAGTGAACGCCCGAGGTTATTTATGAAGACACTAAAGTTATTTAGAGGTTAATTTGATTTCGCCTAAAAATTAGAAAAATGAAGAGAAAAAAAAAGAAAAAGAAACGTACGCCTCACCTTATGTAGAAACGTATTTTCTACCTATTGATCGCCCGTTTGGTTTTCTTAGTAGTCCGCAAAACGGGAAGTGTTAAATTTACAAAAAAAAAAAATTGTTTCCAGCGCCAAAACGCTAACGTCGAAATTTCATTTGCATCTCAGAGTAAGCACCTGTTTGTTGGTTAAGAAAATATATTGTAATTGTTCAAAATAATATAAATCATGATTCTTTTTTGTTTTGTTTTTCATATCCACTAGCCACCAAACAAGGTCTACAGAGAATGAAAATATCTGAAATAATATTTCATATAATAAGTGTTGTTCGGATTAAGTATTTTAGCCTTCTTTGCAACTCATTGAACTATTTTTTTTTTTTTTTCAAATACATATTAGTTTAATGTGCGCTTTGCTTAGGGTGGAGACATCTGGCCATTTTGTTCCACACTTTTTTTTGTCCAGAAGCTCGTGAAAGAGCGTGTCCCAGCACGCGTTTGTGGCGCTGACTGTGCTATGGTGACATCTAGACGGTGGTTTTAAAAAGCGCAAAGGACTAAGAAGAGAAGGAGGGGACAGGACAGAGCGCTTACTTACAACTGTCAAATTTAATAGAGCATCTAGAGAACGAAATGCTCACCAACATTCAACCACACCAAAGTTCTGAAGCGGTTCTGTGACAAAAGCACAAGAGAACTGTACAAGGCTCAAGTCATCCTCACCAGTGGCGACAAGTGCATAAGCGCGCCGTCAGTGACCCTAACACAAAAAGAACTTCAGTTCCTTAGGTGTTTCCCCTGAAAACTTGAAACACAAAAAGAACTTCAGTTCTAGCGGTGTTTCACCTAAAGACTTTTTAGGTGTTTGCTCTGCATACTTTTTTCTTCTTTCTTCTATTTCCTTTTTCTTTAAATTTTTCTTTTTAATTTAATTTTTTTTTCTTTTTTTCTTTTTGTTTTATAGACAGTTTTTTTTAGGTGACAAGTAATTTGCCTTTAGCTGAAGTTAAAATAATTTTTATTTCGATTTCTAAAACTAAATATGTTCTTTGCAGCAGCGGTGACTTTAATTTTATCTTTATTTCCTCCTATTTCACTTCCACCTTGTCGTTCTCTAGATGCTCTATTAAATTTGACAGTTGTAAGTAAGCGCTCTGTCCTGTCCCCTCCTTCTCTTCTTAGTCCTTTGCGCTTTTTAAAACCACCGTCTAGATGTTCCACCAACTAGCCCCCCAATTAATTCTGATGCTATGGTGACATTTTGTTTTCGTCGATTTTTTTGTATTTTACCCGTGAGCGCGTGCTATCGGCCTCGGGTACTACAAAGGGTGGCATCACCCGAAGCAGAGGGACATTGAGGCACCCTACATATTAGGATATCTATGTTCAACCCTGCACGACCTCACCGCTCATTCACACTGGAAGCGGATCCGCGTTCGCAAAGCGGTTGCGAACGCGGTTGTATACTCCAGCTCATGTTGACAAATAAACCGGAGCGCCCCTAGCGGACGCCACCGGGGCAGCGCATGCGCGGTGGACGGTGGGCAAGAAGCTCGCCGTCGCCCATAAACAAACCATTGAATTGCGTTGTTGTCGGCGTCGGTGGGAGTTCCGGTGCTCTTTTTCGCGTTGGAATTGTTGATTCTACGTCCTCCTAACAATGTCTGACTACTTGAGCGGCTTCAGCAAAATTAACGAGGCAAAACTTTGCGTGAATAGTGTGACGTGCGGCGATTGATTTCACGTGGACGCCGCAGAATGGGCGCTAAAGCCTGACTCCCACGATGAAATTCTGCTCGCTATTTTCAGTCGCGACGTCGCTCGGGCTGCAAAACCTTGGACCGTAGCTGAGGTGGTGGACGTCGTTACTGAAAACCGCAAATAGAATCGGACATTACAACTCGGTGATGGCCACTGGTAACAATGATCAACATCTTCTTGTATCTACTGTTTACACTTAGCCTACTTACCCCAACCAACCTTCAAAAGTGTTTTGAGGCCTGCACTCAGTTCTTATAGCAATTACCAGGTCAACGTTCGGTTTACGGGCCGCTGTCGTTTGAACGAGCTGACGACAAAAAGCAGACAAGTTTGGAAAAGCAGACGACAGTTCGAACGCATGCGCAATGGAGTGCGGGCAAGAAGCACCGCGTCCCGTGTCAACAAACCATTGGAATGTCACGTTGTCGGCGTCTGTGTGAGTCTGCATACTCTTTTTCGCGTTGGAATTGTCGATTCTACGTCCTCATAACAATGTCTTACCACTTTAATCGCCTGAGCGAAATTATCAAGGCTCGTTACGCCGCTAAACTTTGCGTAAATAATTTGACGTGCGGCGATTCATTCGTATGAACGCCGCAGAATGGACGCCAAAACCATGAGGAGATTCTTCTAGCTATTTTTGGTCGCGACGTCGCTCGTGCTGCAGAAGTTTAGAAGGTAGCGGCGATGATAGACGTCAATACTGAAAATCGGAAGCGGGAACCGACCAAGCGTAACAAGTCGGTGATGGCCACTGGTACCAATGATCAACATCTTGTATCTACTGTTTACACCGAGCCTACTTAAGTCTTTTGAGGCCTGCAATTACTTCTTATTGCAATCACCGGGTCAAAGCTTGGTCTACGGGCCGCTTTTGTTTGAACGAGCAGACGACAAAAAGCAGACAAGTTTGAAAGAGCAGACGAAAGTTTGAACGATTAGGCGACCGTGTGAATTTGACGACGCACTGAACCCGTGGGTGGTCCGGACAACTTGGCGGTTTTCTCTTGTTCATGTTCGAACAAAACAAATACATCTGGCGACCACGAAGTGTTGCCCGCACAAGCAATCGTAGTTCGACAGCGTCTGGTTTGCCCTTTTCACGGCTACTATCCACGTTCTCGGACGAACGGAGGGGGCAGAAACACATGAAAACTGATCTTCAAACCTTTCCAGGCTCTCTTGGTACAACCCCCGTCGCAGCATTTTGACGAGAAGGCAGGTTTTTTGTCTGGTTTCTTCCGAGAGAACACAGGAATGCATGTCTCGCATGGCGACTTCTGCCCACCACCCTAGACCGGATGTGCGCCCGACGCGCCACCACCGCGGCATGACGTAGGAGAGTTGAGTTTGTGTATAAAGATCCACTATAATTGCACGCGCACTCGATGACATCACGTGCAATTGTTCTGGATCTTTATTAAACCGCGTTCGCAACCGCTTTGCGAACGCGGATCCGCTTCTAGTGTGAATGAGCGGTTAGGGTGCTTACGAGCCACGCTTGTAGCGTATGCAAGCGTTTGACCACGCGCGCTAACATAGCACACACAAAAAAATAGAATAAACAAAAGTATAGCCTTCAGATCCTTATCAGGCCTTTCGCTAGGAGTCTGCTGATGACTGGTTACATGGACTTCATGGCCCCATTATCCCGAAGCCGGATTATGGAACCGGTCCCGGCCGGATCCAGCCAGAAAGGGAAGCTAATCCAGCTGGGATCGGTTCTGATATCTAGTTACAACAGTAATTGTCACCTGAACTCCCAAGAAAGATTTTTGAAAGTGCTTGGACAGGACACGTACATCACAAAAATTAACACAAAATTGCTATTAATATGCAAGTTGCGAGACATGTCTTGACTTGAGAACGCTGTAAAACGTGCCGGAAAAATTGGCGCCTACACGCATAAAGCTCAACTTTTCACCAAATGTACATTAAGGTGGTGCATTTTAGCGTGAGAAATTTCAAGATGTACCTCTCTTTCTGTTAAAACAACAACAAAAAAAAACGACCGACAAACTTGCCAAAGTCAACGATGGGCATGTTCTCGCTTCACAGACGACCGAACTAGCGACAATGTCGCCTGCTTGTTGTGCCTATCTGGAGGTGTTAGCACAAGTTCCACTGATCGATAATTTGGTCGTCTGCAAACATATACACTGTCGACTTTAGCAAGTTTGTTGGTCTCGTTTTTATTTTTTTTTTTTTTTTCAGAAAGAGAATTAAGCCTTAAAATTTTCAAATGGTAACATTAGTTAAAATGCACCACCTCAGCGCACATTCGGTAAAAGTTTGAGCTTTCTTTGTCCAGGTGCCAATTTTTCTGGCTTGCTTTACAGTGCAAGATCCACCGTGCACGCCCTACATTTCGGCACGTCGGAACTATTTGCTCTAAATATTTTTTTATTTGGAAAAAAGATTATTTTGTGATGTATGTGTTCTATGCAGGCACTTTAAAATAAAAGAATTTTTGGTAGAGTCCAGCGTTTCTTAACGAGTTTTTTAACGAGTTTCTGATTGCTGCGTGGTCTTCCATGCTGCAGACGCGTCAGCAAGTACTGGCAGCCTCCCAGGTATGCCCGCATCTGCAACAGGCACTTCCGAGGCCACAAGAAGAGCGACGACATTAACGACGCAAACTATGTGCCCTCCATATTCCCCAAGATGTCGGACACCCACGGTTTCACAAAGAAACAGCTCGCCCGCTACAAGAGCTCGCAGGAACTGTGCAAGCGGAAGATGATGTTGCTGGGCCAGCTGCCCGATGTCGTCGCAAACGGCGCCGAGGACGACTCGAAGCCTGCCGTAAAGTTTGAGACGAGTTCGGTGGGCGTCGGCTGCTCTCTGAAGTTGGACGGCCAAAGCGGCAATGCCAACCTCCTCGTCTTCAGCTGCTTCTCAGATGGACGCAACGTCGCGACGCAGGCCTGTGTGCCCGGCCGCCGGAAGTTTGCCGACCGCGGGACCCAGGCAGGCATGGGAACCCTGCCGCCAAGCAACCCTTGCCTCGATCCAAGGGATGGTGGTGCCAGGTGATGCGCGTCGACGATCGACGCCGACCGACGTGCTTTGTGGAGTGGCGACGAGACCCGCAAATTGTCTTCCCAAAACGCCACCCAAGTTCGAGGCTGGCTTGCTGGATCTTCTGCGTCACTTGGGGAGTGATTGGACGTGGGTGCTGTGCCAGTGTTTGCCTGGAACTCGTGTTCTCGCTGTTTGGACGCGAGTTTTAGCCAAACTGTGATGTAGCACTGATGTCCTATATGTGCTCTGTGTCGTGACCCTCCATAGGTGACATAGAAAATTCGGCGCTTCAGCTTTTTATCTAGGCGGCGTTCGTCGTCCTATATGTGCAAAGTTGATCCAAGGAAGCGAGTTGGTTCGGGGTGTTGTTTGTGCAAAGTGCGGTGTTTTGCACCGCATCTGGATTGGCAGTGTTTACCACCCTGCTGCTGTATCGACCAAGGACACGTTCGAGATTCTTGAAACTGTCCTGTCGTAGCCTGTAGCCCTCCTGACAGCTGGTGAAGGGAGATGCAGTAAAAGGGTATTGACATTGCCATTTTGTTAAAACACCCGAGACTGGATGAGAAAATCTTGAAACAACCAAAAGTAGAAGAGAGAGGGAAAGAAGTCAGTCAGATGTCGTCTCAAATTCAGCTAATATGTTTATTCAGTAGACCTCTTATATACACTTTGAAACCAAGGTCATCACCAACCAACACAACAAACAAAGAGAGGGGGAAAAAATCCTTTTCCTTTGCCTTTTATTTCTCTTTTCAAACTCCGCAGCCACCATTGTACACACTTATGACATGCCATGACCTTTCGGGGTCACTCTACCTTTGAACAAAGCTCAAACTTCTGAGAACCCCCAACCAGCGCAGAGTGACCTTGCTGGCTAAGCCCATCGAACTGATAAGAAAACCTCAAAGAAAACAAAAGACATGTTACCTTCCATGCTTTTTTGTCACCTTCACACTGAAACCGAAATTTCCAAAAAATTCTTGCACTGCTGCACTAGACAAAAAAGTGCACGCACACAAGGCAAGAATCAAAAGGATTACAAACACAGAAATGCCTTGGTACTGTCAGCAAGGTGGATGGATACCTGGCTTATATAGTTGCCTATTGACTTAATTCCAACTGTTTCTCTTGCAACTCTTTTGACAACATTGGCCTCTTTGTGTACTACTTCTGTCTCCGGCCGCTGTGCTGTGCAGTTGTTGCATTCCTGTATGTGTGTTTCTATTTCAGAATTGGTTGCTTTGACTTTTACATTCCTTTTATGGTCGGCCTATCATTCAAGCACCTGGAAATTTGCCCCACATATTTAAACCCACACGCTAAAGGTATCACATACACGACTCCTTCCTCACCAGGTACCGATTTCTCCATGGGCTTTTTCTGGCACCCCTTCCTTTCTCTTTGAAATTGGGTAAGGTTGCCCAACTTCAAATCCGTACTAAAAACCACATTTATCCAAAGTTTTTTGCACAAGCTTTCACATTGTGAAAAATCGCATGGAAGTATGGCATGGCTGCGAATTCGATAGGCTTGGCCAGCAAGGTCGTTCCGATCTGGTTGGGGGTTCCCAGAAGTGTGAGCTCTGTTCGAAGGTAGAGTGACCGCAAAAGGTAATGTCGTGTCATAAGTGTGTACAATGGTAGCTGTGACGTTCGAAAAAATAAATAACAGAAAAGGGAAAAGTTTTTTTTTTACTCTTTTTGTTGTGTTGGTTGGTGACGACTTTGGTTTCTAAGTGCATATAAGAGGTTTACTGAATAAACACATTAGCTGAGTTTGAAACATCGTCCGACTGACTTCTTTCCCTGTCTCTTCCACTTTTGCTTGTTTCCAAGATTTTCTCACCCAGCCTTGGGTGTTCTAAACAAAATGGTAAACTCTCACCAGCTCACCTGCACCCTCACTTTGTTCTTATTGACATTGTGTTGCCATCTTGCCTCACTGCCCCTGTTGAATATTCACTCTGCAGCACTGAGTGAACAGATTACTACTATATTCATTGAGAAGTAGGTTATGTCTTTTTTATTGAAACATGCACTATTAGTTGTCTTTACTTCACACATACCTTTTTTTCGGTTTTTTTGTAGAACTTTTAAGGGTTTAAAGCAGCGAAAGGTACTTATAGATCTCTTTATGTACAAAAAATAAGGTGTTCTTGTATATCACATTTCTTTGCATCATTACACAGCTTCTTTGAAATGCAGATCCAGGGTGACTAGTTTTAGAACAAAAACAGATAAGGGAATGCAGTGTTTATCTTAGACATGTTTCAAGAGATTTCTCTTGACAGCTAATGTCTACACTTTATGATGTTTTAACAAGAAAAAGAAGTGTGTTTTTACGGTTGCTTATTTAAGGCACTTGCTAAATTCCTAAATCAAGTAATGTATGAGCACATATTCATGTCTAAATATTTCAGCTGTACCCAGCTTTAGGGGCTTGTTTATGTTGGTTTGCTTGACCTACATAGTCTAATATCTTCATTCTTTTACACGAGTTTCCCTGCCCTGCAGTGGCGTAGCCAGGCATTTTTATCGAGGGGGTCCATAACTTGGGGAGGGGAGGGGGGCTGAGGCTTTATAAGGTCCACCCCTGGCTATGCCACTGCTGCCTTAGTTTTTCTATTACTTAGGAGGAATTGCATTTTGTAAATAATGGTCAACTGTAGGTTTCTTTTTTTTCCTTTTTCTGTGTTATGAAAACGCAGTATAGTTTTATTGAGCTCATCTACAGGGTGCGGCTGTAAGGACCAACACATTTGACGCCTTGCAAAATTCCAATTCCAAACACACATACCTAAAACTGGGCACACAAACACAGTTTCGCAATAAGTTTTGTGTCTATTTTTCTCTGGGCTGACGTCAAAGGTGGTAAAATATTAAAAATCGAACAAAAACGGCGTCCGCGCATTTCCTATGCCCTATACCGTATGTTTATCGTCTGCACTTTGGTTTGTGATCTTGCTCCCTGGTTGTCATTGTTCATACATTTTGTTAAAAGTATTAATTATTGCTTTTATATTGATGATTGCCAGCCCCTACTATTGGTTCTTAGCGTTTTTGCATCCAGCAAGTTACCCAGGAGCGAGCTCATAAACCAGTGTGCAGACAACAAACAGGCTGGTGTACGACATGGGAAAAGCACGGCCTCCGAGTTTTCTTTATTTTTAACATTCGACTACCTCCGAGTTGAGCTTTGAAAAAAAAAATAGGCATAAAACTTCTTGCGAAACTGTGTTCGGGTGCCTAGTTTCAGGTATGTACATTTGGAATTGGAATTTTGCAAGGGATGCTAAATGTGTTGGTCCTTATGGCCACATCTTGTGGGTTTGACCAGTCTCCACATTTAATATGCTGCAGTGTCTCACACTTTTGAAGCAATGTCATTTCCGTTCAACACATGCAACATGCACATCTTTTATTTTTCATCTACGGTGTGTTTTGATAGATGACAAGCAGTACCCTTGACTTTAGGCAGCGCTTGCAGTTCCTTCATCCATTTGTTTGATTCATTTATCTATTTCCCATAAACTGCACTGGGACTCAGTCACAGTGCACAGTCAGGGGCGGATGCAGGAATTTCCTGAGGGGGGGGTCAGGTGTTGGTCAGCGTACCATATGTTTAGGAACCCCCTCCCCCTCTCCTTTGTTTTACGCCCTAAATTTTACACATGCAGAAATCAAGAGGGGGGTCAGGACATCCGGACCCCCCCTCTAAATCTGCACCTGTGCACAGTGACAAGCTTGGCAGAGTAGAGAGTGAGGCATAAAAGGGAGTGCTGTTTGCTACTGTGCATTATTTAAGATTAGAACTAGTTAAACAAATCAGGATTAAAATAGATTATGTGAACATCATAACCGTTCTTTGAACCAGTACATATTCATAATGGGGGAGTATGTTGCACAGTTTAAAAGCATAAAACCCACAACTCGACACTAATGTTATGAGGTATCCTTGTGAAGTTTCTTTTTGTTCAGACAGCATTCCTAAGACAGGGCTTCTGCAATATATATATATATATTTTTTTTTTTTTTTTTTGAGTAATAGAACCATGACACATTAGGGAATAATTTGACTTGGTTTTTCAACCCTTTTTGTATCCAATTTTATGTCCTCACCAGTTAAAGTTCTAGACTTCTATGTCTCACCACTGTTTCGTTCTTGTTTCATGATGTTTGAGCATGGAATTAGGTTTGAAACTCGCATTGTCATGTCCAGTGCACCGTTGGCGCTATACCATCTGTGCTTCCGTTCAAACACGAGCACATTTGTGTTGCACTGTCGGAGCTATTTTCTTTCTTACATCTATATTTTCGTCCTGGGGAAAATCCTCGTTCTATTAATGTGTGGAAGCTTTCATTTTTCCCCGAAAGCAGATAATAAAAGTGTCTAAATACAGCAGCTGGTTTTTTGTGCAGGTCTTTGACATATACCAGGGGTGGCCAAGCTGCGGCTCGCGAGCCGCATGCGGCTCGCGGCTCCCTTTTCTATTCCCCCCTCCCACTTTCCCGCCTCCCTCCCAGACACACGAGCACTTCCCCAAAAAGAGAAATGAAACTCGTTTTAAATCAAAAGACAGGTTGCGGTTTGGTAGTCTTGTGCTACTGCTACCTTACGTACAGTTGGACTGCTTTTGACTGGATAGATTGAAAGTAGTTCGAGTTTCGTTTATTGCTCTAAACAAAAGTTTGGCCCCCCCCGGCGGCTCTTGGAAGTTTCGCGGTTTTGTTTGCGGCTCTTAGGCCGGGTCAGCCTGGCCACCCCTGACATATACCAATGGCAAGGATAAGTCTTGGGAAGTCAAGAGGTATGTTGGACACACTCAATGCCTGGCCTAGGTGGCAGAGAAAAGCTCATACGAATCTGCAGGTATCCAGTTTGACTTCTCCACATATAACAATGTTCTATTATCTTTTCTTGACAAAATAAACAAAACTCCGGGGATTCTTTTTTTTTTTTTTTTGTGTGTGTGTGTCTGGATTACAGGAGCTCGTGGTATGGATGTGAGAGCAATATTCATAGAACACTCATTAAATTCATGCTTCATGTAGTTGCTTTCTTTTTTTTTTTTACAAGTTCCACCCAACATTTGATGGGAAAGTACACGATACTCCACGGTTTTTGTGTGTTCATGAAACAAAAAGTGAAATGTTGGCATAGTTTAATGTTGTGCTGACATGTTTTCCAAGAGATGGATTGAGCGTGTGATCTCTATGTCGCTATTAGTTAAATAAAAAAGGAACAAAATAAAGGGCTTGTATTGTTCTGCCTGAGCTTTCTCTAGCACAAACAAGCAAAAGTAGAAAAATGCATATCTATTCCTGACGCGCGCATAAAACATACAAACTTGTGTTTGTCTGCCGTCATCTTTTGTCTCAAATTTGTTGCGGTACCCGAAACATTAGTGGTTGAGAACCACTGCCCTAGGCACTGTACAATTAAATTAATTGCACTCCATACCAAAACCGTAATTATTTGTGTTATTGGGGTTGTCCACTAATAATGTCAAATATTAGTACATTCATGTTATTTTATGCCTTTTGTTCTTTTCTCACGCCTAAAGAAAAATAATTTGGCATATCCATTATTCTCACGACCTAATTTTAACCTGAGGTAGTGAACGTCTCTCGTTGAGGTTGTTCGAGACATGTGAAATTAGTTTTATATCTAAAGCAAAGTTCAATTTTATCATTGGGAGCAAGTTTCACCCACTTCGTTAGCGCAACTGGTTTTTTTATTACAAAGCAAACTTTAAAGGCTGAACTCCATGAAACGAATTATGTGACGAATAACTGGCGAACGCCGCCCGACGGCACGCTCGTTTTGCGCGCGACGTAGCAGCCACTGTGTTGATTCCACGCGCAGAGAGAGCAAAAGCCGCCGGCCAAAATTCGTCGGTTATTCGGAGCATATTCGTCCCATGGAGTTCAGCCTTTAGAATGTTCGACTACCTTCCTTTTAAATCTCTCTCTTGTCCTTTCGCCTCTCAGGTTATGATATCTTCACCAGCGATGGATTTTGAGCGGGGATTTTCACTTTCAATAGTTGGCAAGTTTCCGCACACCGCTTTTCATTCGAAAATCGGTAATGCGTCATACACCTTGCCACATTAGATTAGCACCTTAGAACGGCGGGCACTTGACTAATCCTACTACTATTCCTACTCTCGTGATTAATTTCTGTCTTCAAAATTAGGAAGTTCGGAATATTTCTCAGAGCTACACGGCAGCTAAAATGGCATTTACGCCAAATGACATTCAGGTTTCCAACTGACATTCAAGATGGGACGTGCCAGACGACAACTATAGTTCGTTTCACCTTATGTGCGAGCGAAGCCAACGCTACAAGCGCGAGCATGCTGCTTGTAACAGCGCCTGTAGTGCACGAGTGCACGTGCGAAGCAGGAACGCTCAGAGCGCCCTCAGAGCGTTGGGCTCGCGCTTCTAGCTTTGACTTCGCTCGCACATAACGTGAAACGAAGTATAAAATGAGGTGATGTGGTGATGTTTACTACGATTGCAGTCTCAAAGTCGTCCCGTGCACATAGATCACGTTTGCGTCAATAAACAATTTTAACACGGCGAAACACTGTTTTTGGGTTGGCTGCTGGGACAACAAAATATAACAAAAAACCGGGATAAAAATTTGCGCTCACTGGTTTAAATGTGTTCGGTTTCTGAGGAAAAAAAAAAAAAGAAAAAGCGAAGCGTGAGGCGAAATCTATTAGCCAACGTAACGTCGTCATAAGCCAATCCGTAAGCCGAGCCTCCCGCGCTCCGCCACTACAGCTGACAGCTTGCTCGCTATCAGCTATCAGTTCTTTCGGTAATTTCGGTAGTGCTTGCTTGCTCTGGTTGTCCCTCACTCTCGATCTTCGTCTGCCGGCTTCACTTCTTCGTCTGCGAAGGATCCTGGACGCCGTTGCTATCACGGCGGTATGGGTTGATCTTGGTTCGAGCGTCTCCGGCTGTTGAGAAGGCCGTCCGTCATCTTCGTCGTAGACGCATTCCGCGAGCTTCGGTTTAAAGACAGGCTACCGTACAGTACCTACTAACGTACTACATCTTCAAGCAGCCGTTTGGGTGATGCCGGCGACGTGATCAGGTACCTTGTGAATGTGTGTCGGCGTTACATAGAGTGCTGGGTTGGCCAGGTGACTTGTATGCACCTAACCACCTCAGTGAGAAAGCGAGTCGGCGCTGCAAAGCCATACTCCACTGCGGAGGACAGAACCATCGCCAACTTGCTCGTCGTGGTGCACTCCACTGCCAAGTGATCGCATCCCTCCGACGGCACTGGCCGAAGATCGTGAGCGCCGCCGAGACCGCTGAACGGTTAAACACACACGGGATAACCGAACTGCCCCAGGATTCGCGCAGGTCATAGAGAGTCGCTGTACGACTGCCACCTGTGACATCAAGTTCCAGCGCCAGTGGCTACCAAAACTAGATAAAAATAGTAAGTACCCTTTTTGCAAAAAAAAAAAAAAAAGAAAAACGTTTCTTGTAACGAAATACGATTTATTAAAACAAAAATTGATGCCTGAACTAGTAAAAATAAGATCACTACATGGTTTTTCTAGCTCTTAGAAAATTCAGGCAATCTTGCTTCAAACTCACAAATTAAAAAAAAAAAAAAAGAAATTTCAGAGTTATTTGTTTTTTTAATACTGAGCGTCACTCAAAACTAACTGGTATAGCTCCTGCCAACATTGTCAAGTTATTCGTTAACTCGCTTTAATTTGAATAAAACAACTGGATTGATCATCTTCGCAATTGTACTAAAACGGGAATTGGTGTGCATGCTTGATGAGGTGAAAATGACTAAATAACTGTTTCTAAATACGAGACAAGAGTGCCGGCTTCTAGCACTTTAAATACTATGTTTAGAAACTATAGAACGTTATCCATTCTGTGGAGTTTCAAAAAAATGTTCCAAGCCAGCTGCGTGGTGAAATTTGGACTGCTCTGCTTCCCCATTGCATCTCCAATTTTGGGAATTATATGTCTAAGGTGCAAGATATTTTATGCCTAGAGGACTAATGCATCTGTTGCAATGTTTCTATCCAACTACAGGGATTCTTCTGGCTCTCCTAGACTACTGCTACCAGTTCCAGTATCTCAACATTGGGATGCTGAGGCAGTGTCGTGACCACGTTCAAGAGGTTGGAACTGGCTGGCATTCGGGAAGCAGTGACGATCCAGGCACATGTGGCCTCAGTCAATTGGACCGCCATGTCCCCACGGATCCTGTGTAACCACGTGTTCCTGATAACATCCAACATGCTCAAACCTTACCCAACCCAGGACATCATTTTGCAGGGACCGGCACGTCGATCAGTCAATTCTGTACATGTGACGACCCTCCCAGATTCTCGGCATCACTCCCAACTTCTTGTCGTGTTGGACACATTTCAGCCTACTACTGGCTTAGAGAATTAGAGTGGACAGAGGGGCTATGGTTTCATTTACTTCATGTGCGAGTGAAGCTGAAGCTATGAGCATGAGCATGTTTACCTGAACGATGCTCCCACTACATGACCGTGCATCCTTGGTAGCGGCATTGAAAGCCTGGATCTTGCACTTAAAGTGAAATAGAATCTAGCATCGTGAGTGTTGTGTGTGTGCGTCGGGCAACATCGGCGAGTTAGCAGAAGTCAAGCCAAAGCGAGTCAAGCTGGTTTTACTGAAAAGTTTACCGTTCCGGGGACTCGACATAAACCATGTGCCTCTTGTCTAACTCCTCTTTCCTGCACGGCCAAGTCAGCCGCCTGAATAAAGCTTTGGGTGGCGACGAGAATGAAGAACCTCAGACTCCGAGGCACGCAACCACACTTTTTTGAGCAACGACAGCTTCGTGGCAACTTGGCAACGACGAGAGCACATGGCGGAAAAAGATGAGCCAAACTTTGTCATCATAGGGTGGCTGGGACATCTTGAAGAGTTCGACCCGGACAGGGTTGAAGCGTGGCCCCTGTACCAGGAGCGACTAAATTGTTTCTTCACCGTGCACAACATCGTCGAGGGGTCCCCAAAAATGTGCAGTGTTTGTGGACCGACAATCTACACCGTCATATGCTCGTCGTGTGTGCTGGTAGACTCCCTATGCGGACATTGTGTCGGAGCTCACCGCCCACTTCACACCGTGCCTCTCAGTGATTGTTCAGTGCTTTGCATTTCATAAGCGCAGCCAGCAGCAACCATCGCGAATTTCGTCATCACCCTGTGCCGCTTCTCCGAACATTGCAACTTTGGTGAGACCTTGTCAGACATGCTATGGGACCGTCTGGTTTGCGGTGTCCGGGACAAAGGGGTGCAGCGCCGTCCCCTTGGCAAACCAACGGTGGAGTTCAAAAAAGCGTTTGAGGCTGCAAATCCTTCGCCTCCATAGGATTTGCAGCAACGACATTGATTTCCGTCAACAGCTTAAAGGGGCACTCAAGTGGATTCTGAGATTGTCTACTTATTGGCATAACTCAATCTACCAGCTTTAAGCATCCTAAAAAAATTGAAATTACATTCAAGGGCAGCCGATTTTCCTAATAAAAATCCAATCAAAGATTGTGGCACGCCACCCTTTCTGTGCCATGGCGCAGACACCAGGGGGTGCCACCGGACGAGAAGGCAGCAGGGGAGGGCACACGACAGCCAATCACGAGTGATGGCTTCTCGGCGGACTGATTTTTCGAAGGTGCATGTATTCGAAAATTTAGTCTGCCGGGAAACCATCACTTGTAATTGGCTGTCACGTGCCCTCCCCTGCTGCTTTCCCGTCCAGTGGCACCCTCTGGTATTCTGCGCCACGGCGCAGAAAGGAGGGCGTTCCACAATCTTTGATTGGATTTTTAATAGGGAAATTGGCCGCCCTTGTATGTAATTTCACTGAAAAAACATTAAGTGCGCAGGTGAGCTGGTGGAAGTTGATCATGATGTAGAATACCCGAGACGGTGGTAAAAGCTGGGAAACTTGGTCGAAGAAAAAAGACGGGGGAAAAGGACGTCTCAAACTCAGCTACTGTGTTTATTTCCTCAAAGTTATATATCCACAACCTAATCAACGGCCACTGACATTCTTTTCCCCTGCCTTTTTTCTTCGACCAAGTTTCCCAGCTTTTACCACAGTCTCGGGTATTCTACATCATCATGTAATTTCAGTTTTTTTAGGATGCTTAGAGTTCATTGATTTAGTTATGACAATAAATAGACAATATCAGAATCCACTTCAGTGCCCCTCTAAGACGATGACCACCTTCTTTATTGAAAGTAGCTGCCCACTCGGCCTTCTGTGCAATGCGAGCAGTCGTGTCTTTAACATTTCGCGGCATGACGCCCTATTTCCCCAACCAAGATCTAAACCACCGTGCAACCCCTTCATCATCATGTTCCATCCCCACATACCCAGGCTCGGCAAACTAATCATGGACGCCACTTCCCAACTCGTAAACTCTATAAAGTTATTTCTAAAGCACCCACCCTAACTCAACGTCGTCAGCCCAACTTACGATCCCTTCTAGTACGCAGAAACCAGTCCGGAACCCTCTCATCTTTATGTTCCATCCCTCCATACCCAGGCTCGGCAAACTAATCATGGACACCACTTCCCACGTCGCAGACTCTAAAGTAATTTCTAAAGCACCCGCCCTAACTTACAATCGTCAGCCCAATTTACGATCCCTTCTAGTATGCAGCAACCACTCCGAAACCCCCTCATCTTTAGGTTCCATCCCTCCATACCCAGGCTCGGCAAACTAATCATAGATGCCACTTCCCACCTCATAGACTCTTAAGTTATTTCTAAGGCACCCGTCCTAACTTACCATCATCAGCCCAACTTACGATCCCTTTTGTACGCAGCAACCAGTCCACAAAACCTCAGACTTTGCTCCCCTGTACCACGCTGTGCGGCACCCTGACATGTCTTGCATGAAAACACACCGGCCCTCCTCCCAACCTGCCAATGAGAATCCCTCCGGCCCTTCAAAAGCATCACAATCAAATATTACATAATGTTGCTCTCCACCTAGTGAAGGCACATCTAGATATCATAATGACCACTGTGCCCAGTTACGCCAAA